>JAJJWX010002952.1:1200000-1800000 GCA_023529315.1 Papaver bracteatum | reverse complement strand
CTGGAATCTATTGCAAAATTATTTCCACTGGGATTTATATTTACCAGTACCTAAGAGAGATAGAATCACTGAAATTGATTTGGACTCCCCTGACAGCAACAATATTAATTAAGAACTGAAGGATATCAATGTGGTACAATCCTCCATCACTACAGTTGGTCATCCCCACCAATGGTTCAATGGAGAAGCTTTATGATCAAAGGGTAAAGACATTGCAGATGCTTGATAATCAAGACACCAACTAAATAGCAGCATAATGGGACCTAATGTGTGGACTGTCATCAGAGCCTATAATATTTTTATTCTTGGTTTTTTTACTTGGTGTAGTCCTTTAGTTTTGATTTTGTTGTTGTTTTCCTACTTTTTATATTTGCTCTGCTTCTCTAGTTTATATTGTAACGTTTGTTGTGTAATACACCATGTTCTGTTATCTGTCTTAAAAATTTTGTACTCTTAAGTTTAGTTGAACCAGTTTAGTTGTTTTATGTTCTTCCTACTGCTATTTGTCCTCCTGCTCAGTTCCATTTCTTTTTATGATTTCAGTTATAATCTCTCATTCAATTCTATGGCATTGTATTACTTATACTTTATTATTCCCAATCTTTACTCTCTTAAAGTATTTACTTTCTGTTTTCAGATCAATACTTTTATTAGATTATTACCTTTTAGACTTCTAGTTTCTATTTTTTTTTTCTCAATCTGGATGTTCATGCTTATTATCTTTACCTTTTAATCCTTTTATGTGTTGTTTTAATAATGAAAATACTTTCTTAGAATGTCCAGGGCATATGGTCTCCTTTAATTAGGGATCATCTAGATTACTCATGTCAATTCTATAAACCTGATATAATTTTTGTAGCTGATACCAAGGCTCCTTGGTCCCGCATGGATATGATTTTAAAAAAAAATTATTTTAACGACTGGTTCATAGTTTCGTCTGTGGTAATAGCAAAAGGGTTATCCATATCTTGGCACAACAACATAGACATGAAGTTAATTGATTCAAAATTCAATGTGTGTCATTTTGAAATGAAACTAGGGGGATAAAAAAAAATTAATCACGTGCGTTTATGAAGCAATAGATGCTGATGATAAAGTTGATCAATTAATGGTCATATAATGCTGAAATTGGTCATCAGGTTAATTACCCCTGGTTATTAATTGGGGATCTAAATATCATCTTTTATCTGGAAGAAAAACAAGGAGGCAACAAAGCGTCTTCGAGCAGAAAATCATTTATTGTTCAAATTATTGACTTTATAAGTCTGCAAGATGCGGGATACGAAGGAGCTCCTTTTACTTGGTCAAACAATAGACGGGGAGAAGCAAATATCTTCGAAAGAATTAACATATCTTTGATTTCATACCAATGGATACAGATCTTCCCATACACAAAGGTACCTCACTTACCTAGAGTGGGTTCAAATCACACCCCTATCTTTTTCGATTCAAATCTGAAAAAAGGAAATTACAAAAGCCAGTCAGGTGCACTAGATATTGGTTAACTCACCCAACATTATCTTCAGTAGCTTCGGCATCTTGGAGACTCCACTTGCATAGACATTGCAATATTGATCTTCATTCGACCCTTAAAATCCTTTCTGCGGATTTATCTCATTGAAACTCTAAAGTCTTTAGAAATATTCACAAGAATATAAAAACACTAAACAATAAAATTGAGAGTATTCATAGAGCCGGTAATTTCTCTTCAAACATAGAAAAATTAAAAAAGTTACAAGCCGAACTAGGAAAATGGTACGAAATAAAAAATGATTACTATCACAAAATTTCAAGGGATAAATTCATTAGTGAATATGATCAAAACAATGAATATTTCCATGCGTCCTGTAGTAGCAGGATTTCCCACACTACACCCCTATTAAGATCCTATAAAAATCTAAGTGAAACTAGTTGAAGATTCAAGAATTAAACGACACTTTTATTATTTAGATCTCAGAAATGTTTACAGAAAATATTCAAACTCAGAATTACAACTTTCTTTTCTGGAGTTTCTCTCTCCTCAAGGTTTTCTCAACTCTAAAAAATACATTATCATCATCTGGATTTACTTGAACCCTTTATATAGGAAATTACATTGTGGGTGACAGCTAAGTTTTCCCCTTCTTTCGGATATATTCTGCGATCTCATCGTGGTATTTACAATATTAATCTTCGCCAACTTTTGTAATCCTCGTGAAATAACACTCTCATAACATGTCTCTTCAATCGTCAGTTATTATGATGCTTCCTCGTGACGCTCGCCAAATGTTGCTGAAGAATCCTCACGACACTCTTGTGAATAATGTCATTTATATTTATAGGGATATTTGACCTTCTCGTGAAAGCGTTGTTCTTATCATGAGAATATCGTTGTGGTGATATTATGGTACTACATCTTGCCTCTTCTCATGTCTTTTCTACGAATAAGAAACGATCATGAGAATCCTTATTTATCGCAAGAATATCTGAACTTTTTTCTCCGGTGATATTCCGCTAATTCAGCTTTCTTTGTTAACACGTGTTGTAAATCTATCCTTTTGTATTGACACGTATCACATAATTTACTCCCTTCTTTGCCTATAAAAGGAAGAGTCAAATTTCATTTCTAGTTTTCTTCTCTTAACTCTCTTTCTTCTTTACTTAGTTTCTTTGCTTTTTGTTCTGCAACTTCTTCTCCTTCTCATTCTTCTCGCTACGTAATAATGGAGTCCTCGAGGTATATTTTTGATAATGGTATTTTCTTAGATCAAATTTTTTATTTATATTCTTCGATCTTCTCTTACTTAATTCTTTATATCCTTATATTATGTATTCTTCAGCGGAGCTGCATCTATTTCCCAATCCTCGACTCAAAAACTTATTATTCATAAGAGGCCGACTGGAAAAAGGAAAGAAAATTCTGCGAGCAATAAGGTAGTAAGAAACACATTCTATTTCTTAATAACAATATTGTTGCCTCTGTTTCTTATCTAGATTATTGTTTGCAGAATAACGAGGGTAATGCTAATCCTCCTAAAAGATCTCGCCAATTAAATAAGACCTTTGGAAGTAATTTCGTCATTCCTCCCTTAATATCTGCGAAAGCTTCACCTACACTTGTGCAATCTGATCTTCCTCCTTCTGGCGAGAAGCTCACTTTCACTACCACGCCTCTCTTGGTCCTTCACCAATTCAAATTGCGCAAACCCATCATACCTGAAATTCCCTCTATCCCTTTACTTCCTTCAAATGTTACTTTCCCGAAAACTCCTCCTTCTGATGATACAACCATTGCTAATGACTCAAATCATCAACTTGTCCCCACTTCCTCTATTTCACCTTCTACATCCCTTCCTTCATCAAATGAGACCATCGCAGGAATTGATGTTGCTTTCAAAATTTTATCTAACATTCTAAATAATGCTAGAGATTCTTCTACTGATTCTCTCCAAAGCGGAGTTTGCGAAACTTTGCTCAAATATTTTGGCTCGAGACAATTACATTTCACGAGCTTCTCTAGAGAATGAAAATGCTGCTTTGAGAAAAAGTCTTCAAGATAAGACTTCTGAATGTGAAACTCTAAACCACAAGCTCAATAACTCTGTACTGGATCGCGAGAATCTCGCTAAAAAGATTGATGAGCTAAAAAGTATGCTTCTTTTTGCCCCTGTTCTTTTATCTTTTTATTCTATTTCCATATTCTTCGTGCTTAATCCTCCCTTTAAATTCTTGGTTTATATATTAGTTTCCAACTGAAATCGTTTCATCGAAAAACTTAAATCTGAAACCATAGCTGATGAAGCTCGCATTGAAAGAGATTCTTGGATGGACCAGCATAGTATATTAGATAATCTTTATACATATTCAGTTGATCAAATAAGAAATCTCACGAATGAGAATAATCAATTATTGCAAAATCACAGTTTTCTAAACAACGAGGTTACTCGCCTCTCATATTCGTTATCCAAGACTAATTTGTCTATAGAATCTTTGTCAGACAAGAATAGAACTTTATCTCAAGAGAAACACAAATTATCAAGCTTGTTGGCGATCTCCTCATGAGAAAGTAAACAATCTTCAAGGGATATGTGATGACCAAAAGCGTCTCTCCGCTCTCTTAAAAATAAACTTGACGAAGTAACTGAATCATCTGCCATTTGAAATAGACAAACTTATCAAGGGTAGACTAACTCTTAGTTTGAATGCCAGCAAGCTTCGAGATGAATATTCCCAATTAAAGGAATCTCATTCCTCATTGTCAAAAGAAAATTCATATTTACGCACCAAAGAAGAGAACATGAAATCTCGTATAAAAGGCATGGTTGGCGACAAATTTGATGATGCTATGAATCAATGGGAGAACTGCCTCTTTTCATTAATCCAAAACTTAACTTCGCAAAAAGAAGGTAGTCAATTATGACTGCCTCACTTTTTGATTTCCCTTGTCACAATTTATGTTATATTTCTATAACCTTTCATTTTTTTGTTGCTCGCAGAATCTGAAAAAGGCATTCATTCTATTGTCACCAATATTACTAAGGAGCTGGACAGTGTTCGCAAAGAAAACAAGACTCTTATTCTCAACCTTTTAGAAACTCGTGATAAAGCAGAAAGAAGACTTGATTATCTTGAGTATTTCAAGAATATAGAGATCAGAAATCGTGACAAAGGTTTCCTTCGCCAAGTTCATCTTAGTGCTGAAGTTCTTGTGAACGAAATTTTGATTTCCAACTCTCTTTCTCCTGTATCCGTTCCACCTCTGAAAGTTGACGATGATGAAGTCCCTCTTCCTATGGACAAAGATTTAGAATATCCGTCTTCTGAAGGAGATGTTGAAGAAGACGCTGAAGAAGAAGATGATCAAGGAAAAGAAGAAAACCCTCTAAAAGAAGGAGAAGATCGTAACAAAAAGAACTCTGGAGATGATGTTCGCGATGAAGGAAATATTGGTGATGATAACAATCCTGACAATTCCAAATCTGGCGAGACTACCGCTTGAAGCTTGAGTGCTATTTTTAATTTCTTTTTTCTTCTTCTTTCTCGCAAATGATATAACCCTTTTTGAACTATAATATTCTCAAGAAACTTAATGAAATCCTACATATTTATTCCCTTGCTTGCCTCCTCATTAAATTTCTTGAGACTTGTTGAATTCAACTTGTTTCTTGTGATAAAGAAATCTTCCATGCATGCTTAACAAAGAAGAATTAATTTTTTAGATTATTCTATTGGTCTTATTTTGCCTTCCTAATTAAAGGTCTTATTTTGCCAATTTTTTCTTTTTGCGACAAAATCGCAGGACGTCTTTACACTTTCATGTATTGACCCATTGATCTTGCCTTATCTGTATTTCTTTATTATATTGCGACAATATGACGAGTCTAAGTTTTCTCGCAAAAACAAAGCCTCGTGACATTGCCGTCTTGCGATGAAATCGCAGGACGTCTTCACATTTGCATGTAAAAACCCCTTGATCTCATCTTAACTTTTTTCTCTTTTGGCTTTTTGCCTCTGTATAATTTACGCGACAATATGACAGGCCTAAATGATCTTGCGATCTTAGAGCCCCATGACATTTCCGTCTTAAGACACTTATCAGATCCCTAATGGAGGGTGCCGCCCTTATCTTCCCCCTGGTTGCCATTTCAAGGAGGGCACATCGGCCATACAAGACTAGCTCCTCCCATCCAGATTTACCGACAACCAGTTGTTTTCACAGTCTCTTGTCCTTTATGCCTATATGGCTTATAGTTACAAGACTGCACCCTAGGTGGGGTTTTCTTCAGGCCAAGTGCATTGTATCCAAGACTTACCAAAGATGGCCAGGGTAGGTTCGTCCGTCCCGGGCACCCTTGGCTAAACCGTGTACCTCGGCGCCTTGGTCATACTCTGCACTTCTTGGAAGAGACTCTCAGTCGTCCAACCAGGGTATAACCTTATAAAGTTGGAAATCCAAGATCTCTCTCCCAGATAGGTTTTCTTTAACCCCTACATCTGTATGACTCAGCTTCCAGTAGCGGTATAACCTTATCCCTGAATCATATAAAGAGATACCCCCTTTATAACGTGCTTGTAGGTCTTACATTTGCCTCTTACAAAATTGTACTCGCGAACTAAGTTGCACGCCATAAAGGTTTGTCCCATTCTCTTAATCTCTGCGAAATTTCATTCGCGTTTCTCGCGATATTGCTCGCGTAATCTTTAAAGTAAAGTAGTTACTGATAATAACCTTTAATTATGCCAATATTTCTTACCTTACAGTATTTGTCACTGATAATACCTTTTCAAAAATAGTCTATTCCATGGTCTCTCAAGTCGTTGGCCAACATCTCTTCCTTCAGGATCCATTAACTTGTATGCCCCATTTCCAATTATTTCTTTAATTAAGTAAGGTCCGTCCCATTTTTTCGCCAATTTTCCACCATTCTCTCGCTGATATCTCGGTGTTTCTCTCAGAACTAAATCACCAATTTGGAATTCCCGTTTTTTGACACGTTTGTTGTATTCGCGAGCTAACCTTCGCTGGTAGTTTTCCATATCTTTGTAGAGTTTTCTCCCTTTTTTCTTCCAATTCATCTAGTTTATGTAAAATCATACCAGCACTTAAATTCTTTTCCCACGCTTCTCTTTTTGTTGTAGGAATAGCAACTTCTGTTGGTAATACAGCTTCAACCCCATATGTTAAGCAAAAGGGTGACATTCCAGTAGCCTCTCTTCTAGTGGTGTTGTAGGCCCATATTGCATTATGTACTTGCTCACACCATGATTTGTGATATCCTTCTAATTTCTTTTTCAGAATATCTGCGATCGTTTTGTTAGTTGCCTCAGCTTGACCATTTGCTTGTGGGTATAAAGGAGTAGATTTTCCACACTTTATCTTAAATGCATTAAGTAGTAATTCTATGTTTTTTCCTTCAAACTGCTTTCCATTATCAGACATCAACTGTGCTGGTATTCCAAATCTGCAGATGATATTCTCGAATATGAATGTGAAAATATCTTTATCACGAATATGTTGTACTGCTTTTACTTCTCCCCATTTTGTGAAATAATCTGTAGCTACAATGAGGCATCTCCTTTGTCCAGAGCCAGGCACAAATGGTCCCACAATATCTAATCCCCATTTTCCGAAGGGCCATACACTTGTTGAGGATGATAGTGGTGATCCTGGTGCATGTATCTTTTTTCCAAATCGCTGACATTCTTCACAACGCCTTGAATGTTGTTTCGCATCTTCATGCATGTTAGGCCAGTAATACCCTTGCATCTTCGTTCTATATGCCAAAGATCTGCCTCCGCTATGATTACCAGCATCTCCACTGTGTAGCATTTTTAACACCTTTTCTCCTTCCTCCCTTGTCAAACATCTTAGTGATGGTCCATTAAAAGATCTGCGATATAACACTCCGTCTCTTAACTCATAATTAGTTGCCCTGCTTCTTAGCTTGTGTGCCTCCAGTCTATTTCTTGGAGTTTCTCCTTTCGCCAAATAAGCAAGAAGTTCCGCTCGCCAATCTTTGTTTCTCTCTTTTGCTTCTATTTCGCCATTTTCTACAATCATCACATCTTTCTCTCCTTCTTCGTCAATTTCGATGGAATTCCCATCCACATCTTCGTCTTCTTTATTTACTGAAGGTAATAAGAGTGTTTGAATTTTTATGCATCTCGCAAGTGGGTTTGTCATCATGCTATATATGAAAGCAAAAGTGTCCGCAAGCTGGTTATCTTTCCTTGATATGTGCCTCCATTTTATCTTTGGAATTCTCGCAGATAATTCTTCCACGAGTCTCTTGTATTTCTTTAAAGAATGTTCATTTGTTATATATTCTCCAGTTATTTGACGAATAACCAATTGAGAATCGCTTGTAATTCTAGCATTTTCCAACTTCATTTCTATTGCAAATTTCAAAGCGTGGATAACAGCCTCATACTCTGTCTCATTATTAGTGGATGTAAATTCTAACCTGAATGAGAAAGATGTTTTTTCTCCTTCTGGTGAAATAAAAACAACTCCAATCCCATTTCCTTCTCCATTAGATGATCCATCCACTAATATCTCCCATCTATTAGGTTTTGTCAATAATTCTTTTGGATCTTCATGTTCTTCTTCTGCCTCCATCATTTCTTCCACAGCTTCGTCATTTTCCAAAGGAAATTCAGCTAAGAAATTTGCGATGACTTGGGATTTTGGCGAGGATAGAATTTCATATTTGATATCGAAATGTCCCACTTGTGCATTCCATCTTTCTACTCTTCCTGATCTTTTTGAATTTTTCATTACTGATTCAATTGGCACTTTTGTTAACACCTTGACCTTATGTGCTTGAAAGTAAATGCGAAGATTGAAAGTTGCATGTACCAATGCTAGGATTAACTTCTCAATCTTTGAATAATTTTACTCTGCTGAATTGAATGTTTTACTAATATAGTAAATTGGCTTCTCTATCCCAGCATCTACTCGCAGCAATACCGCACTTAGCGCATATGCCATTGTCGCGAGATAAATTAATAACTCTTCTCCTGGTTCAGCTTTCTGTAAAATGGTTATATCCATTAAATGCTCTTTTATTCCCTGAAAGGCCTTCTCACATTCATCTGTCCATCTGAATTTTGTTCCCCTTTTGAGTATATCGGAAAAATGCTTGCATTTATCAGAGGATCGCGAAATGAATCTTCCTAACGAGGCTAACAACCTATTCAATTTTTGCACATCTTTTACTGTAGCTGGTGTGGGCATATCGCGAATCGCTTGCACTTTTTCTGGATCAACTTGTATTCCTTCCTTTGATACAATATACCCCAGAAACTTTCCTGAAGTCACTCCAAAAGTACACTTGTCAGGATTTACTTTGATATTAAATTACCGCATTTGTTCAAAAATCTCCTTCAAGTCTTGAACATAATCTTCAGATTCCTTGCTCTTGATCAACATATCATCTACATATACCTCCAGTGTTTTGTGGATCCACTTTGCAAATACTTTCTCCACCATTCTTTGGTATGTTGCACCAGCATTTCGTAATCCAAAGGGAATTTTTGTATAACAATATAATCCTATTGGAGCAAAAAATGCAGTATGTTCTTGATCTTCTTCAGCGAGAGGGATTTGGTTGTATCCTTTATACCCATCTAACGAAGATATTCTTGCATTTCCCGCTGCTGACTCAACCATTTTAGGAATATCTGGTAGTGGAAAACTATCTTTAGGACAAGCTTTATTTAAATCAGTAAAATCTATGCAAATTCTTATTCCTTTATTCTTCTTTGGGACCACCACCATATTTGCAATCCACTCTGGATACTTTGCTTGCCTTATTATTCCTGTATCAAGCATCTTCTGTAATTCTTGTTCTATCTGAGAATGGTATGTTGTTGCGATTTTTCTTATTCTCTGCTTGAACGGATTTACATTTTTGTTGATTTCTAATCTATGACATGCTACCGATGGATCTATCCCTGGAATTTCATCCATGCTCCACGCGAAAATGTCTTTGTATTCTCGCAAAAGATTTATAGTTCTTTCTTCCTCGTCTATCTCCATTCTAGTCCCAATTTTCAATATTTTTGGTTCTTCTTCACTCCCAACATTTATTTCTTTTGTTGGTTCAGCTGCAGTGTAACTGGCTTCTGGTGCTGGTGTTTTTATGATTCTCGCACGTTCATCTCCTTCTCGCGAAAATTCATTGGGTATCCCTTTTCCCTCTTTTGCTCTTATCATTTAAATTTTAAATTCTTCTTCTTTTCTTGTTTCTCTCATCAATTTTCTGCGAGCTTTTCGCTGCTTAGGACGTTTTTCACAATTTTTTACTTCAATTTGATAGCATGTCTTCGCAAGATCTGTATCTCCTTTAATTTCCCCAATTCCTCTAGGCATAGGGAATTTGATGTGTTGATGTAAGGTTGACGCTACAGCTTTAATTGCGTGTATCCATGGTCTTCCCAATATCATGTTGTATGGGGATTCCATATCCACCACACATAGTGTTACTTGTGTTTCAATTTCTCCAAGTGGTAATCGTACTATTATTTCTCCTCTTGGTTTTGTTATAGATTTTCCGAAACCATGAATATGATATGAGGAAATAGACATTTCTTCATCTTTATACCCCATTTTCTTAAAAGCATGATAGAACATTATATCCACAGAACTTCCTGTGTCAACTAGAGTTCTATTTATAGCCCATTTTTCTACATATTTTATTGACTTTTCCTTCTTTATTGGTATCATGGGTACCGTAATCACCAAAAGAGATGTATGATCTAGATTTTCTTCTAAAACTTCTGTTGCTGTAAATGTAATTTCCTGCTTTTCCCAATTCTTTAATAATGGCGTTTTCTCTACCATCATAATTTTTCTTCCTTCAAAATCACGTTTATGTATCCTCCCCTTAATATTTTCATGAAATTTATCGATCATTTCTCTTGACACTAATTCATACTTCAATTTCCTACAATTTTCTTTAATTCTAATCATTTTTCTTCTGAATGTTTCACCAATCTTCTTCAAAGTTTCCTTGATCTTGAATAATTCCTGTCTTCTTTTATACCTTTTCTTCGATTTTGCTAATTCAACGCTCCCCTTAGTCAGCGCCAAAATGTAGTAGCAGGATTTCCCACACTACACCCCTATTAAGATCCTATAAAAATCTAAGTGAAACTAGTTGAAGATTAAAGAATTAAACGACACTTTTATTATTTAGATCTCAGAAATGTTTACAGAAAATATTCAAACTCAGAATTACAACTTTCTTTTCTGAGTTTCTCTCTCCTCAAGGTTTTCTCAACTCTAAAAAATACATCATCATCATCTGGATTTACTTGAACCCTTTATATAGGAAATTACATTGTGGGTGACAGCTAAGTTTTCCCCTTCTTTCGGATATATTCTGCGATCTCATCGTGGTATTTACAATATTAATCTTCGCCAACTTTTGTAATCCTCATGAAATAACACTCTCATAGCATGTCTCTTCAATCGTCAGTTATTATGATGTTTCCTCGTGACGCTCGCCAAATGTTGCTGAAGAATCCTCACGACACTCTCGTGAATAATGTCATTTATATTTATAGGGATATTTGACCTTCTCGTGAAAGCATTGTTCTTATCATGAGAATATCGTTGTGGTGATATTCTGGTACTACACGTCCGCTTCAAATATGAAAAGGATCAGTTCAATCAATTCTCTTAGATAGCCATCGGGGCTATCATTATCTAATAGATACCAAATCCACTCCCTTATTGTCAATCACTTTACTTCTCAAATGAGCAATTTTGATATTGATATCTCAAACATAATTGATCCTAGCATTTCTTAAGAAGAAAATTCCTCTCTATGTGAAATTCCTGCAAAGGAAGAAATTTGGGATACTATTACTAACATGAATCAATGGGGAGCGTCGGGCCCGGACGGTTTCCAACCTGGATTTTTTAAAGCGAACTGGACATTTTAAGCAATGATATTACTCCTGCAATTCAATATTTCCTTAAAACGGGAATTTTAAATCTTGAATTCAATCATTCTTTTATCACTTTATTCCCAAAAATTTCCACTGCTCAAACCCTGACAGGTTTTAGTCCCATAAGTTTAAGCAATACCACATACAAGATAATCTCTAAGATTTTAACTAATAGGCTAAAACCTATCTTAAACAAAATTATATATCCCAACCAATCAGCCTTTCTTCTGAGTAGACAAATAACGGATAACATTATTATATCCCACGAACTTCTTCACTCGACGAGAATTACAAAATCAAAAAAGGGTTATCTTTCTCTATAACTGGATCTTTCTAAAGCTTTCGATAGAGTGGAGTGGGATTCATTAATAAAGCAATATTATCTTTTTGCTTTACTTCCTCTCGGGTAAATCTAATAATACATTGCATATCAACCACGGCTTTTCAATCCTCATTAATGGTTCTCCATGACCGACTTTCAAAATTCTACAGGAGCAAGACAAAGAGATCCTCTCTTTCTAATCTGCAAGGATAGTCTATCCAGACTATTAGAGAAAGCAACTGAGGAAAAAAAGCTATCTTGGCTGAAAATCAATAAAAACGCTCTAAATATCTCTTACCAATTCTTTGCGGATGGCTACTTTCTACACGATAGTGTTTATTAATTTATTATTTATTGTTAACTATTGCAATTTGATTATCGTGATTGCCAGGTTTTAAAGAAGTAATTTTTGAGAAATTCACATTATAGTTTAGGAAAACGGCAGAGTTAGTAAATAAACGAAAATCCAAATTTCAGTTAGTCATTTCCATGTTTAACGGGATTTTAAGATGGTCAAGACGGTCAAATGCAGTCCTGGGACTCAAACTCTAATTTGAAACTTTTTAGGACCCAAACAAAATATTGGTCACTTTTTCCTTTTTTTTTTTTTTTTTTTTTTACTTCTAATTCATTACCTCCCATTTCAAACATATTTCTATATAAATTTCGTCCGTGCTGATTATAGTTTTTTTTTCTCATTTTGAAAATACCATCAGTAGTTGGCATGGATAACCTGAGTATTGGTCGGTTACCATGCCAAAATTTGTTGATGTTCTTCATCAACAACAATCAACACGGTAGTCATTACATAAATATACCAACGTTAAGAGAAATTCATAAACCTTCATTTATGGGGGAAAATCTTGCAATTGTTATCATACTCGAAAATTTCCAGTCATACCCACCGAAAAAAGTCAACGAAAGCCTATAAGTTGTTTGTTTTCTTATTTAAAAAGTTTTGAATTCAACCAATCATTTAGAATTTTTATCTTTAATTTAGATTCTTAACTTATAAATTTTGAAACTCCGTCAGGAAAAAAAAATCCATATATATTATAATCAAAATCGATACCGTATAAAATTATGTTATATGAATTGTAAATCTCCGTGGAAAAAAGTAATGATCCCCTAATATTATAATCAAAACCAGTGTAGCATAGAATTATATTCAGTGGCAAAACTAGAAGTTTTGATTTTGTGGGAACCAGAATATAGTTAAATTATAAAATATTTTAATATAATATCAGATAATGCTTATAATTCTGTCAGTGCCGATTTTAACAACGTTGAAATTGAAATGTTAAAGCCATCATAAACTAAAATAAATGTAATAAAAGAACACATGGGACATTTATAGTTATTGCAAATTGACTCCCCACGTGTGGCGCTGCCCCTGATTGTATGGCTTTTTGTCAAGCTGATATTAAATGTCCTCGAACATATCGCTGCAAGTGAACAGACCTCCATCGGACTATCAAAATTTGTCCTAGAAACATGTAATAAATGGTCATAATGGCAATAACAAACCATTCAACTATGGAAGAAAAAACCAAAAAACAAATTGATCAGGAAAAAAAAAAAAAGGAAGAGTAGAGCATAAAATTGTTGAAAAATATAATTAAATCTTTTGGAAGTAGTAAATGCTAATATTAGTGATGTAAAATCAATCATAATTACAAAGAATCATAGAAGACCTAGATCCCACATGGTTGGCTCAAGGAAAAGTTAGGTATTCTTTGTACAAGTCCAAGAAAAAAAAAACGGTTTTTAAAGGATTAAATGAATAAATTATTATGCAGAAAGAATTTTTGTGACTTTATATTTCATTAAATACATACGGCTCAAAAAGAAACTCGATGTATTTAAAAGTGGTTTCCAAAGTTTTTGCCAACTACTTTGATATGTTGTTGAACCTTTGGTTCTCTCGTAAAAATGGTTGCGCATGTAATACGGTAACCACGATAAAACTCAGTAGTCATGAATCTTGTATTGATTTGTTGAGATCTACATCACGCAGGGATAGATCTTTCCTGAACAATGTACATGAATATATCAGAAAAGTTGTCATATTTTTTGTAAGTAACGTCAATATCTAGTCATTAAAATATCAAAAGAAATTACCAAAAAAGTTAACCGTATAATCCTTATGAAGCATGAACGAAGAGATGGTATATAACGGAATACTTATTCATTTATCTTTCAAAGAAAACATGGAAAACAGAGATGAAAACTATTCCAAAGCTTTTGTTAGAAAGCATAGTCACAAAGGCCATTCGCTTGCTTATACGTGAAAATTGTCTTTCAACTATGTAAATGAATCATCTTGGTACGTAATTCGATATCGATACAATATAAATAGAGCGAAAAATACCCGTTTTAATTATCTTTTAAATTTCATAATGATAATAACGATCTAACAGAAATGAGATTAAGCCAAAAGAAAAGAAAAAATTACGAAACAAAGAAAAAGGTCAAAACAAAGAAAAAACTACAAATAAAAGGTAAGCCATTATCAGGACAAACTAGTAATAATGTAGAAACATTATTAGTTATTGGAGAAGAAAATTTAAACTAGCCTAGTTCTTCCTTGATTTTTTGTTACTCTCGGTACAATCGGGTATACGAATAAAATCAAAACCTTTGCAGCGAGGGCATATAAGATTATCTGTAACTAACAGAACATACAAGAGGCACTTGCGACACCCTACCAACACCATATCAGATATCAACGTTTTTTTTTCTTCATGATTGCTACTGCTATCGGTGACTGGGAATTTTTTGTCTGACGAAACACATGAACTTGTTGGAGACGATGTTGATGAATTTGTTGGAGTCATTATAATCAGTTTTTCAGGCACTGGTGGCGATAGATCTAGATTCAAATTAATCTTTGATGAGGTACAATCAACATATCCCTTTTCGATTTTTTCACTCATTTTCTCTGTTTCTAATCCTCGTTTTTCCACCTTTACCTTTTATAAAATATTTCACCTGTGTATACACAATCATAAAAAAAAACAAGATTAACATTTTCTTGAATAAGATTAGCATATTATAAACTAATTAGTTTACAAGTAAATTAAAATAATATGAACCTCAATAAGGAATCTTTGTTAACCAAATGGAAGGATTATTAGGTTCTTTTAGTGTAACTCAAAGACATTAGTACGAAGGAATGAGATTAAGTGCAGTGTTTATTGGTAAAGTATGATGAGTAGTAGAAGTTGCACATATAGAATCACCACCTATTAAAAAAAAAAAAAACCACCACTATTCAGATTAGTTTTGTCGGTGGTGTTGATCTTTGAGCGCAATTTATAGGGAAAAAATCTTGGATATGGAGAAAGAGGTTAGAGAATGAAATTAATGACTCTCTATTTTTGGTGTAAACTTTAAATTGGATTAGAAGAGGATGAAAAATATTAAATGAGGGAAGACGAGTATAAATTACAACTGTTGGTATTTTCATGTATGTAGTTAATATTCATTAATGTTAAATTAATTGATCAAATAGTCAGGCCGACCCGTAGCATAAGCAAACACGCTGCTTCTTCGGGCCACAAATTTGATGGAGCCACTAATAACATATTTCAATTGCGCCACGACCGAAAAAAAATTATATTTTATTAGAAGTACAAACGAAATGGTATTATCATGAATTACATTGTGTTTTTTCAGAACCATAAGCTGAATTAATTATATTTTTTTGAAACTTATATGTGAATCAGTAATCTCCCAAATTATAAGTAAAATTTCAAAAATATTTATCCGCTAATCGTAGAAAATTATAATTCATAGTCTCAGTTGTCCAATAATACCCTCAAGTCAGTTTTACCTTGACCTCTATTATTTTAACAAAACTAGCACTCTTTGATCGTATAACAACACGATCAAGAAGAAAACCTTACCAAGGAAAATAAATTTTAGCCTTAAAACTAGAGACCACATCTTCTAATCTCCCTTTGGGATCATCAAAAACTTAAGACTAGCACCATGAGTGTGGCTTTCCCTTTTAGGTTATTAGATTGAGAGAAATCAGAAAACACTAAAACAACATCATTTAAAATCATTACACATATGACCATAAAAGAAGTATAATTACTACCCACTAATTTAACCTGGCATATTTATGGGCGACCCCAACGCAATTAGGGGCGACACTAAAAGACAAAAAAGGTCGCCCAAACGTAAAACTAAGCTACCCCTTATCCGCGATATTTTGAAATGGCAACTATGCCCTTACATAATCGGTAGGTTACAAACAATCGGTAGTTTAAAATGAATCATTAGCTACCGATTAATGTATGGATATTTCGGCTAATGTTCCCTTTTATAATCGGTAGTTAATTGGACCTATAAAACTACCGATTGTAATAATCGGAAGTTTAACTGGTTACATTACCTTCCGATTATAGGTTGCCCCAAAATGAGTTTTTTCTAAAATCCATTTTTTCCAAAATTTTGAAATCTTCCATAGTCGGTGGGATATTTGGATACCGATTATAAGTATCCCCACATCGAACCTTTGTCAAATTTCCACAGGTTTTAGGGTGCAGAGCCACCCCTAACCATTTGGTTCGTGTTTGAGACGTAGCCATAATCGGAAGTTTAATTGGTTACATTACCTTCCGATTATAGGTTGCCCCAAAATGAGTTTTTTCTGAAATCCATTTTTTCCAAAATTTTGAAATCTTCCATAATCGGTAGGATATTTGGCTACCGATTATAAGTAGCCCCACATCGAACCTTTGCGAAATTTTCACAGGTTTTAGGTTGTAGAGCCACCCCTAACCATTTGGTTCGTGTTTGAGACGTAGCCATAATCGAAAGTTTAACTGGTTACATTACCTTCCGATTATAGGTTGCCCCAAAATGAGTTTTTTCTAAAATCCATTTTTTTCCAAAATTTTGAAATCTTCCATAATCGGTAGGATATTTGGCTACCGATTATAAGTAGCCCCACATCGAACCTTTGTCAAATTTCCACAGGTTTTAGGGTGCAGAGCTACCCTAACCATTTGGTTCGTGTTTGAGACGTAGCCATAATCGGAAGTTTAACTGGTTACATTACCTTCCGATTATAGGTTGCCCCAAAATGAGTTTTTTTCTAAAATCCATTTTTTTCCAAAATTTTGAAATCTTCCATAATCGGTAGTTTCATGATGTTTATTTCCTACTAATTATACAATCGGCAGTTCCATGATGTTTATTTCCTCCCGATTATGGTAGTGCCCCAAATTCAAAATTTTCAAAAACCAATAGGAATTTTAGATTTCTTTGTTTTCATAATCGGTAGTTTCATGATGTTTATTGCCTTCCGATTATGGTAGTGGTCCCAAATTCGAATTTTTGAAAAACCATTAGGAATTTTAGATTTCTTTGTTTTCACAATCGGTAGTTTCATGATGTTTAATGCCTACCGATTGTACAATCGGTAGTTTGATGATGTTTATTTCCTACCGATTATGGTAGTATCCCCAAAATTTAATTATTTCAAAACAAATCTAGGAAGAGAAGAATATAGTCAGAATCGGTAGGTAATTGTTTTTTTATAAACTACTGATTATGAAAGGACATATACATATTTTCAACCTATTTTGTCTTGTTATGTCACCCCTAATTGCGTTGGGGTTGCCCCTAAATATGCCAGGTAATTTAAGGAACAAAACAAATCAAATTAATTAAGAAAAATTGGTGCCATGACATAATCAATTATTCACACATGATGTGCAAGGGGGAATATATATTCTTTAAAAAGAAATGCCCGATAAAAAACTAATTACGCTATGTTAGCAAATTACGGCTTTCTAGTCCTTCAACTAATTTTAGGGGTCAGTAGATGGATCACCATTTATACCACACTTAAAAATATGGAAACAAAATAAAGTTTGTATTTACTTTATTTCCTTTTTTTTTTAAAGAAATGTATCCCTCACCAAAGTAGTTTTCATCGAGGTATTTATGAGATCCTCAAACTCTAAAGCAGAGACTCCAACCGCTTACATCAAGTATGAGTGTCAGGATCCTGGACAATTGGGATAGAACCAGTTGGTTTAAATTATTATTTTTAATATTAGTGTAAATGATATATACATCACCATCCATATTAAATTGACATCGATGGTTGTTAGAAAGAAAAAAAAATAGAAAACCAAGTGATATTTATTTTATTTCCTGTAACTTTTTTTAGTAATCAGGATAGAACGTATATGGCGTACCGAGGAAAAACCATTTTCATCATATTTATGTTTTAATATATGAATGAGTTATAAGCATTTTGGTTTATACGTTGGTGAATTATATAAATCGAGTATATATCTGCTTGTGAATTATCCACATATTCATTGTAGCTGTAAAACGTGAATAATGGGATGAACCTATTTTTGGTTATTTTTAAATATTTTTGAGAACATATTATTTTTTGTGTAACATAATATTAGTATGACAAAAGAAGCGTTCTTACATAGCAGGAAAGCGAGAAACAAGCTTCGCCGCAAGACCTTTTTGAATTGCAAAGCCTATCCTTTTAAAAAACAAACTCTTTTGAACCGGGGGTCATGATATTACTATGCATGACTTTCTGAACTCTTTTGAGAAGTCCAACCGCCTCAGGAGCCAAGAAACCAAAAGTATCAAAAGCAAAGGGGATAAAAGCGTGTCCATTATCGATACATGCTTTCTCATGCTTTGCTATCTTACCTGAGGCAGCTCTCAGCGCTGCTTGGTCAACAATAAAGGTACCATGTCCAATGCCTACTAACGGAGAAACCCCCGTGAGGTCAACACATGTGTGTTGTCCATTAGACCATCCAAAGATAAGTACGTATGCAGGTCTGAGTGTGGATCTCCTATCCAGTGGGTTTTCAAAAAGTTGACAACCGCTTCCTTCTTTGCTGAAATACCCGCTCGTCGTAACACATCATATAAGATATCTCTCACATGATCATGTATAAACTTAAAACCAGTATCTACCTTACAGTGGAAAGCATGTTCCCCATATGTGTCCAAGCATCCTGTGAAGCAAGCAGTACAACATGAATCAGAAGGGTATAAAGGGATCGTTAACATGTACTTAAGGATGGATCGGTACTCCACTGGTGACATCTTATGTCCAAGGCCCTCAATCAGAATAGATAGAAGGAAGTCTTGGGCATGTGCTGCTCGTAAACAACCAAAGAAATCTTTATGCCTGTCTGATAACTCGTAATCTCGATCCACGTCTTTATCCACTTTACAAAAAAGAGCACTCGTCAGGTTACTTTGTGCGTTAAGGGGGGCGGTGTCCTTACTAGTGAAGCTGCTAAAGTCATAATCAGTAAGAGTTGCATGTAATGCCTCCAAAGCCTTATGAAAATTATCATCCATGCCTTCCACTCCACTATCCCTTAATATGTGATCTTGTAAACCCCAGGATTGCACACGCGATGCAAGAAAGGAAGGCCTCCATATCTAATAGGTAGGGTGGATAACCTCCACTGTAAATCCCCAATAAAAGGACCTCCACAAACCACGATACCCTCTACCACCTCCCTCAATCCTCTATCAAAGATATCCACTACCTCTATGGTGTATTCTGGAAAAAAAATACGAAGCCCAAAGAGCAGCTTGGAGATGCCCATTCATGCGCGAAGGAGTAACAATTCACTCTGAGGATCTCAGAGCTTGGATAAAACTTGCATTAAATCTACTGCCTTCTCAGATCTCTTAACGGCAAGTCCCTTCACAAAACCATCATCATGGCTAACTGCACCACCCAATAATTTGACCCCATCACCTGTCCTCGATATTCCAGAAGGAAACATCCCATCTCTAACCTTTTGTTCATCACAGGAAGACAAAAAAAATTATGTTTTCTTAATATTTAATATAAGCCCCAGCCCATGCCCTTATGTCTGGACATACTTTGACCAAATTTTGGTCAAGGGGTAGCTTCCCTAGTCGATGACGGTTATTTTTTACCTATTAACCGTGAATAGCCTAAGTCGGAAGCCCAACTGTCGAATATGATATCCAACACAACCAGTTGTACATATGACTATGTAGTCAACAAAACAAAATAATCTTACTCGACTATAAAATTCCTCGAGCCGACATTTATCGTCTTTGATCCCCATGTTTTCTATCTCCCATCTTTATGGTTTCTTCTCTCTTTTAAGTTTCTAATACAACTCCTTGTTCCTCGTTCTATTCTCTTACTTTATCTATTAAAATTCTCAATCAAAGATGTTTTAGCATTTACTTTGGAAAAAATTGTTGTTGTTTTAAAAAATAAAATAATCAACGGCCTTCAGAAAGGCTAATGATCCCCCTCAACAGTTGGCAGAAGCCAAATTGGAGGAACATACCAGTATATAGAGGAATTGTTTGATTTTTCCCATTGCGCTAGCTCAAGGGAAACAAAATTACAAATGCGAGGTTGAAAATAAAAAACACAAGCCACTAAACTAGAATAGAAAAAATAAATATCCTTAAAAATAACATTCGTTCTAGAATCTCCATCGAACATGCCAGTTGAAAATTGGTCAACGAGTTCCTTATCACCAATTTCAATGATAATGTGAGTGAATTTTTGCTCCATAGATTTCGTAAAGATTGCCCAAATAGCTTTGGCTTCATCTTCTTCAGCAAAGTTTACTTCAAAAACTAAGGATGCACAAAAGGAAGCTTTGCTTGAGAATTCCCTCGTCATATAGCCTGCACCATTAGCTCTAGAGATGTCATCAAAAGCACCATCAGTGTTACATTTTATCCATCCAAAAGAAGGAGGCATCCACTTATCACATAGGCCAACATGAATAAAGGGGATATTTAAAGTAGGCTTCCTAGTTAGGAGCATAGCTATGGCCCTACCTAAAACAGTCATATGGGCTTCTTTAAGATTTTGGAAAACCATATTATTTCTACTCCTCCAAAGGGTCCAAAGAAGAAAAACAACAAAGAGGCATTGAGCCTCATTAGGGAGTTTGGAGACAGGATCAATAAGCCAAAACATCATCTAGTCAAGAAATGACTTGTTCTTAAAGGCCTGAGTGTTAAGAAAAAGAGAGGATAGAAACCAGACACGACTAGAAAAAGGACACAAAACCAAAGCATGCATAACAGACTCATGGGGATCGTTACATATATGGAACTCAATACTATGCATAGGCATTCTGGTATGTAAAATAGTTCTAGCAGGTATAACATTTATAGAAGCTTTCCAGGTAAAAACTTGGATTCTATAAGGAAACCTGATTTTTCAAATGCGCTTCCAAATATTGATACAATGGGAGGGCCTAAGTCCTCTAATTAAGTCCCAGGTAAGCATATTTAGAGGTAAATCTTCCATTCTTTGAAAGTTCCCAGGCCCTAGTATCAGGAGTGCATAACTGACTTAAAGTAATAATGATAATATTTTTACAGAAGCATCATCAAAATGGGTGTTTAGTCTAGTAACATCCCAAGATCTAGTAGAAGCATTAATAAAATAAGAAACTTTGGAACAAGGGGGTTAGGTGTGGCATATCCCATAGATGAAATCACACCAAGGATCAATAAATTGACCATCTCCCACAATCTAGGAAATAAAAGGCTTGATTAACTCATTTATGCATGCAAACACTTCTAAGTCCAAGAGCACTTGTTAGAACACTTAGCTTTTAAGAAATTAGTTCTGAGGAAGTATTTAGCTTTAAGGACAGTGGAAAGCATGCAATTAGGATTCTTAATGATCCTTTAAGCATTTCTGACTAGCATAGCTAGATTATTTAACTCAGCTTCATAAATCCCAGACCACCTTCTGATTTAGGGGAACATAAGATATCCCAACCCAGAAGGTGGAGCTTCCTATCTTTGGGGTCAAGAGTTTCTCCCCACCAAAATTTGCATAGGTGAGAATTCATTTTTTTACAAAGATATTTTGGAATAAGAAAAGCTCTCATTTGAAAGAGGGGAATGACTTGACCAATATGTTTATATTTAATTAAAGTAGTTATAGCATCTTAAGATATGAGCTTATGGAGCCAGACTGAGATTCTGGCATCAATAGCTTGGAGAATACCCATATGGGTTTGAATTTTAGAAGCTTGAAACATAGTAGGAGTGCCAATATATTTTTCTCCTAACTCTCTGTTCTGAATCTCAAGAATGTTAGCAAGTTGATTTTTCCTATGCTCTGGAATTTTCCTACTAAAGAGAATGCCAGACTTATCAAAATTGATCTCTTGACCAGAGGCCAAGTAGTACTTTTGAAGATACTCCTTGATAGCCTGAAAATCCTTTATAGTAGCTTTAGAAAAAATGAGGGAATCATCATCAATCTAAAGATGTGTCATAGCAAGAGCATCTTTACACACTTTTATACCTTCAACCAAACGATATAAAGGTAAGGGGATAGAGGATCTCCATGTCTCAATCCTCTCTCTAGTTTGAAAAAACCTAGTAGGGCTACCATTGAGGAGGATAGAGTAGGAAACAGAAGAGATACACTGATTTATTAACTTAATCCAGTGGTCATAAAGCCCCATTTTAGTTAAAACATTTTCAAGAAATGACCATTCTAGCTTATCATAAGATTTGGACATATCAATTTTAATGGCAGCAATGCCATCTTTTTTTCATTGTGATTAAAAACAAATATAGCATCATTATCTAGAAGAATATTATCATAAATACTCCTCTTAGGAACAAAGGAACTTTGATTTTGGGAGATTCTGTTATTCATAAAAGGTTTCAGTCTATTAGCAAGAGTTTTGGAAAGAATTTTATAGATAAAATTACGAAGCCCTATAGGAATGAGAAAAATATTAGTATAGTTAAAAACTTTTGCTATATGCCTAGTTCTAAAGCAAGTCTCGGTCATATCAATGACAGCCTCTACAATAATATCCCAATGTTTCTAAAGAGACCAGTGAACTAACCCATCAGGTCCAGGAGCCTTTTTTTCCCCATGTGAAATACAGCATTCTTGATCTCCTCAGGAGAGATGGAAGGATTTAGATAAGAGTTATTAGAAGGTGTAAATTTTACAGGGATGTCCCGAAGGATTTCATCTTGGAATTGTTGGGGATGGGAGGAGTAAATATTTTTGAAATAATCTATAAAGAAGGTTCCAATACTATTTCTATCAGTTAGAATAGTACCTGAGGAATCCTTAACCCAACTAATGGCATTTGTTTTCCTTCTAAAGAGAGTGACTCTATGTAAATAAGGAGAATTTCTATCACCTTCCATAAACCAGACCTCTCTAAATTTGTCCTTCCAATATAGTTCCTCTAGATTGTAGAGGTATTCCAATATGGCTCTAAGTCTAGCAGTGGAGCTATGGTCAGTTGAAGTAGAAGTGTGTAATTTAACTAATTCCTCCCTAGTGGTAAATATTGGTTTGAATATTACCAAAAGAGGATTTATTCCAATCACGAAGGCCTCTCTTAGTACTTATAATTTGTCTTTGAGTTTATAAGCATGGGAGCCCACAATATTAACAGACCAATAGTTAGCTATAATATCTCTACAAGTAGGATCTTCAATCCATATAACCATAAAGTAATAAGGTATATGCATACAAATGTCCTCAAAGTTGAAATATATGTGCATAGGGCAGTGATCAAATAATTCTCTAGGCATCTTATTGATACAAAGTTTAGGAAATTAAACTTCAGCAGATTCATTAATTATACATCTATCCAATCTTTCAAGAATGAGGTTTAGACCTTGTTGCATATTAGACCAAATAAATCTAGGACCAGAAAAGCCAGGATCATGCAAGTTAAACACAGAACAAAAATTCCTAAGGTATAGGAAATCATAATCATATACTTCTAGCCCACCATTATTATCCTTAGTACCTAAAAGAGCATTAAAGTCTCCTACAAAGAATACATGTTCATTTAGAGGTGTTTGAGGAAACTGGCATTGAGTTTCCCAAATTTTTTTGTCTTAGGCTACTATTAGGTTCACCATATATGAAATGGATGTGACAAAGTTTGGAATGGATAATATCAGTAAATGTGACATAGATGCCTCTCAAGCTTGAGGAAAAAATGTTGAGTTGAATCCCATTTTTCCAGGAAAGAACTAGAGCACCACTTCTTCCAATACTTGGGACATTAAAAGTGCACGGAAAACCCATATTTTTTAGTCTTCTAGCAGCCAAATCTTTGTTCATTTTAGTTTCCGACAGGAAGATGATATCAGGGTTAATGTTTCTACATAATAGGTTGAGTTCCTTATTAGCAGTTTTTTTACCCAGTCCTCCAACATTTCATCAAAGAATGTTGACATTATTAACAGGGAAAGGATAAACAGAAATAACAGTATTAAGAGGGTTAATTAGGGGGGGGGGGGGAATTGAATTTACCTGAGTGGTAGAGGCAGAACTGCCACCAAGGTGAGAATCAATAGAACCACCAATTTGACAAGCATCTTGGGTAGAACTGAGACTCGGAGTAGCAGACGCATGATGAGAATTATAGCTGACACCATCATTGCTTAGGGTATCGTCAGTAGGAACATTATAACTACCATAAAGATCAAACAAGGAATGGGTATTTAGGCTAGATTTATATATATTGATAGCAGGGAGATCTCCTAATTTGCAGATAAGGGACAAAATTTTGAATAATCTGGTTCAGAGGTATCATTTTAATTTGGGATGACCACAATACTAGCTAGAGTAGAAGTGTTGGCTCTAGTTCGTTTTTTGAATCCGCTATGGGATTAATATTTCTCTTGAGATTAGATAAAACATCTTCTTCTCTAGTAATGGTAGGATGTTGTGTCAGATTAACAACAATTTTAAATTTTCTAGAAAAATTAGTGGTTCGAATCGGACCCCGATTTGATGACTTAGGATTAGCATTAGATGCTTCAAATGTAACGTTCTGAGTGGTAACTTGCTTGAAATAACCGGCAGACCATTATTCAACTGAGTTGAACTTTGTTGGATTGGCCCAACATCGAAAATCTTTAGAGAAGTAGATCGATTAGGCCCATCTGGAAATTACTTGTTAAGTCTTTTTGAATAATGGTATCAGTATTTTGGGTAGAATCCTTAGCTTTTACTCTGGCATTGTCATGAGAATCTGTTAGAGCATAGCTCGGTTGAACCCACTAAGTGTTGGTATGTCAAGTTTGGTTGTCATATTTTAGTGAACCAAAACTCATTTAAGAATCACTTGATTTAAATGTACTAGAGTCAACTTCGTATAGGTTAGCTTGAAAGTATTAGGATGAGACATTACAAGTATTGCGAAGACTTATAGAAGTATGGAGCTACAACGAAAACATCATCCTTCCACTTGAGGTTAGTGATATTTGACTTGAACTGTTTCATTCCCTAACGTATATTTCAAGTCGTGCATATTGAAAACATAAAACTGCGAAGCATGAACACTCTAGATAGACATAGTATTAAGGAATTCAATATGAATTTTCTTGCTTAACCATTAAACTATGTATATAAGACATCGACATAATCGTATGAATGCTATTGTGATTATATATGGGTATGAGGTGAGGATTTCATCCTAGGGAACAATGTTTACATATGTTCTAAGGAAGTAAGTTCATGATATGTGTTTGGAAGGTATGCGTACCAGTTCGAGTATTGGCAAATCCAAACTTAGTCCGACCATTTAGGTATGCGTACCCGTTTGCATACATGAGTGGATAATATTCTAAAATCGGTTTGTTCATGAACTAATACATTTATATAATAAGGAATGCAATCTTTTGAAAATCGTGGCTATAATATTCATGACTTGATTCCAGTGAATAAAAATCGATTTTGCTTCAATTGTGTCTTGTATACTTCTATGAGAATCTAAACAATTGAACAACTTCAAAACTAGTTTCATTTGAGTCATTTGAACTAGTTATGGTTAAGATGAATAAGGTTGATATGAAAGTGTTCATATGGCTAACCTCGGTTAACCATTGTTGATCCAACAAAGGTGCACACATTTAGGTACGGCTACTCATATCTAAATTAAGTCACTTTTCATTTGTGTGTTACAAGCTAAGTTTGATCTAACGGTTGAAAGATATTAGCTTGAGTCTAATCAGGTTTTCATCTAACGGTGAATATTGAATGCTTTGTTACCAAGGTAACTTAGATTGCAAACCCTGATTTGAAAACTATATAAAGGAGAACTCTAGCAACTAGGAAACCTAATCCCGCACACCTCATGTGTGATACTAGTTGTGACTAGAGTCGATTCTCCTTTAACCTTAGCTTTTTCACGAAAACCTGTAGGTTAACGACTTGAAGACTTCATTGGGATTGTGAAGCCATACCTAACTATTTTCTCTGTAGTTGCGTGTTCTGATCTTGTTGTTTTCTATCGTGATTGAGTACTATCTTCTCTAAGATTTTCTCGAGATTTAATATCCGAAAGGCAAGATAAAAAGTAGTCATAAACATCTTCGTCTTATCATTTGTGATTCCACAATATCTTGTTTCGCTACCATACGATTAAGATTATTGTGAGGTGATTGATATTTTTAGGCTGTTCTTCAGGAGTATATCAATTGGTTCATGGTCACCTTGATTTATGAAAAGACGGAACAAAACTCATAGGTTTATATTTGGGAGAAAGATTGATTTATCAAGTTTTCGACTTCGGGTCGTAGCAAATCTTAGTTGTGGGTGAGATAATATATGGGAATCAAGTGCATAGAGTCTTGTTGGGATTCAGAGACGTAAGGAGTGTAATTATACCTTGATCAGTATGAGATTGGTTAGGGATCAACTACATTCCAGTCTGAAGTTAACTTTGAGTAGGCTAGTATCTATAGTGTCTTAATAAAGTGTGGTATTCAAATCTGGACTAGGTTCCGGGGGTTTTCTGCATTTTCGGTTTCCAAGTTAACAAAATTTCTGGTGTCTATGTTATTTCTTTTCTGTATTATATTTTTTTATATAATTAAAATATCACAAGTTGTGCGTAGTTCAATCAATTAGATAATCCAACCTTTGGTTGTTGACATAAATTGATTGACACTTGAACATTGGTCTTTGGTACCATTCAAGTTGTTTCACATAATAATCAGGCTCACGGATTTCTATTTGTTTGATTTGCTGATTGCATTGTGAAACAGATATACAACTCTTAGATATATTTTCATTGATTGAGTCTGACTGTGTAGTTGATTCTCTTGGAATTATATTGGAGTTTTCCATACAGATTGCTAAGATAAATATTGGGTGTGGTTGTTGTACCCCCATTTTTTCGAAACCAAACGTTTTAATTAAAACCCAAATAAACTCTTCAAAAGTAGGTGACCTAATGATGCACCTCTTAGTGGCAGTTCCAACAAGAGTAAAGGAAAATGAAGCGTCTAAAATTAGACTTTGAAAATATGGTTTGTAAAGTAATGATGGATTACAAGAAGGTAAGCATGGCATTTAAGGGGCGTGGATAGCCAAGCGACATGACACTTGACCAAGCGCCAAAAAAGCCATTTACCACCATTATTATTTAAGAAGTAGAAGGGAATAGGAAGTTTATTTTACCAAATTAAACCAAAAGGAGAAAGAAAATTAAGAGAGATTAAGCAAGAGAGAAATGGCCGATATTGGAAGCTGTTAAGCAACTAAGAATCATCCCGAGTTACCACCCGATTCAGAGGCAATACGACATGCAAATAGTACAATTGAAGCTTCATAAATTTATGAGATGGAAAAGTTAATTCCTTTTCTGAATATGGAGATAACCAATAAGAAAAAACAAGAAGAGAAAGAGGAATTTGAAAGGTTAAAGATTGAAAATGGTGATGAGTTTCAACTGTGGATGAGAAAGGTAGATGTTGTTGATGCACGACGAATTCGAGAAAGACTTCAACGGAGAGGCGAATGCAAATGCTCATGGGGGGAAACTCGGAGTGCCACTGAGAGTGACAGTGAAGATGAAGATGAGGGAAATGATGTTGAGGAGGAAGAAGAAGAAGAAGACAACAATGATGATTCGATGAAGAGAGCAGAGAAGAAAAATATGAAGAGAGAAAGAGGAAGCGGCAACAACAGTTTGAAGAATTAATGTACATATATTATCTAGCTGAGAAGAACAATAACCATCGCAAGTTTGCTCGAACCATGTCAGAGCCCTTAAACACAGATTCTGATGGTGATGGGATTCTTGGGTTGGACATTGATGGAGAGCCTATGATTGCTAGTGTGATAGAGGTCTGCAGTGAGGAGGAATAAGAGGATTATGAATATGGGGATCTTTATGGGCCAATTACTTCTTCAGGCAGTGATGATGATGGTCAAGGTTGCTATTATATGGAGGATGAATTTGGTAGTAACGGCGACAGTGATAACGATTCTTGATGATTTCTATGCAAGTATAATCAAACCTCTTAGAACTAGAGTAATGTAGTTTGTTAATTACTGGATATCTTAAGCATCTTCGTGAAAATTTGTGGAGGTATTGATGGTACTTAGAGTGGCTAAAGAAGTGTAAGGAGAATGGTGTTTCAGTTTTTGACATTTTGTGGTAAGTTTATCTTGTTGCTTTTATGTGGATGAACTGTGATAGTTGAAGCATGATTATGATATAGGTGATTTTGGGGTTTAGATTGCATCGTATGCAGGGTTAGACATGGTTTCGTAAGATAGCGGACAAAGTTTAAGTTGGTTGGAGTCTCAGTTGCAGGGAGTCTTTTGAAATTACAATTTTGATTTGTGTTGTTGTGCATAAAGGAAAGTTGTAATGGAAATAGTGAATTATCGGAATAGTAGCAGTGATGGTTTGTTTGTGTTTTCTTTCTTGTCTTGAAATGTAATAGAACAAGGGATGCTTTTCCAGATGTTTTGGAGAACAGTGGTGTTAAAGATATGGTTTGTGTTGTTTTGATGTTTTTGAATGAAATTATTGGTTTTCTCCTTTCTTGTAATTTTAGTAACAATGTAATTTGTAGAATGGGTGCACAAGGTGATGATAATCTTGATGGAGGAAATTAGTAAACCAATGATAATTGAGTAAAGGTATCATGGTTGATTAAATATTAGGTTGGAATCAAAATATGGTCGTGGACATAAAGTTTAAATTAGTTTAAAAATTAAAAATTAAAAGTTAAGTATTGTCATTTAGAATTTGGGTTTAAGATGAACGTGCAGCTGGGCTATACTTAAATTTATTGAGGATATGACAATAAGACAAAGTGGGATACTTTGAAGTAAAATATAAAATTATTTATTCAATTATTTTTATAAATGGAAAAACTGTCCTTGTATTTTTGAAATATTTTTTAATTATTTAATAAACATTTTTTTTTCAGTTTTTTTTTTAATATTTAAAAAAAATGATAAAATATTTTTTTCAGTTTTTTCAATTTTGCATTGCCTCTCACGACGCGAACTATAATTTCGGCAGTTCTCTGTTTCATAGACTAGGTATCATTATTCGGAAAGGCGTTGGAGCCAAACTGGTGGCTAGGCTACCAACACCCCCGTGTAAACTTTTTTTACGATAGCTCATTATAAATATGATGCATTATTATATAATACTAATAATATATATTTCCTTTTAATTATCTTTTCATTTCCTATTCAAAAAAAAAAAATTATTTTTTATTTAAACTTTTACCTTTTATTTTAAGAAAAAAAAATTTTTGTACTCTTAATACTTAGGCATAGATAACTAGAAATAACCCGTGCCGTAACGGCACAACACGAGGTTAACAGAGAGTTCTAATAAATATCTAGAGATAACTCGTGCCGTAACGACACTGCTTGAGTATGATATCTGACTAGTGTAATTTTTCTTTTTTTTCTGGACTTTAAATTAAATCGTGTTCCTCTGTAAGATAGTTTTCTATTTAGTTTTAAACGAAAATAATGTCTATAAGTATATTGTAAAATTATTCATAACAATATCCAAAAACGAAAACAAAATTATTTAAGTAATAGTGCGTATACATATCTCACTTATAAATTATGAATAAAAATAAACAAATAAGTTTCATTTCCCATTATATTCATCATGCCGCCACTAAATCCAATTATATGATATATTATGATTTCATATAATATTTCTTTGAATATTTTGAGTTAAGAGGTGATGCAATAATTAAAGATTAATAAATTTTGATTCATAATGGGAGGGGTTACAGAAACGACGACCATCGGATGTATTTCACTGGGATGAGACTGGGATGGTCGGATGCAACGTTTGTCTCTCAAAATGTTATCCGACCGTCCATGCTCAAAAACCCATTCTATTTTGTATTATAGATGTGTTGAAATTTGATTTTTTTTTGTCCGCCGTTTTTACGCTTGAACAACTCCGTGTCGGCATGGTGAAAATATGAATACCATGCATGCCGATAATGAACCAATCGGCGTGGCATTCATACTTCTACCATGCCGACACTGAATATCCCCAAAATTCAAATTTATAGTCGTTATTATAAATATAAAAAAACCATGCCCACAGTAAAGTTATTTTTCACATACCATGGAATATTCCACCATATAGTGTGCCGGCATGGAATCCTACTAAAACATCAATGCCGACAGTTGTTTCAAATTGAATAGAAAAATAGGTACTTCTAAAATATACTGTCGGCATTGTAAGTTCATTATCGAGCATGCCGACAGCTTTTTCTTGGCATTTTTTATTAATGATCTAGCATGGCGACAACTTCTTTTTGACACTAAAGGAAAATGTAGGCAATGTCGGCATGGCGTTCATGCATAAAACCATGTCGATCGAAAGCATGCAAAAACTGGGAATGTGGAGCATCATTGTTGGCAGGACCTTCATATTGAAGATAATACCGGCAGAAAAAATCGTCATGGAATTCATGTTAAAAACAAGTCCCAAACACTCTTTCCAGCATCGACTTCATGATGTATTCCATGCCGAAAGTTTACCGTAACTGAAAATTTTCTATTTCAATTTAAGATTCAAGTTCAATCAAACTAATAAAAACACTTTAACTTAATTTGAATATCGCTTACCTTTTCATCAAAGTCATTTGATCTTCTTCTTCTCATAAAGAGAAAAAAGAAATTAAAATTTAAAATTTAAAATTAAAATTTTTACAAAATTTAAAAAGACTTAAAAAGCCTGCCGAGATTGGGGTATACCCAATTTTAAGTGGACATGTGCCCTTCCTAAGGGAAGGTCAAAAATGAGAGAATTTACTTTAGTACCCCTGCACTAATTAACCTAAAATTAAACCCTAAACTAAAAATCCTTTAATCCCTCTCCTCTTCTCCTTCCTTCATCTTATTCCATCAACCAAAAATCACCCAAAAAATTCAATTTTGATTTTCTACAAAAAAAAATGGTAGATTCTAAACGATCCAGTAGCAAGAGAAATTCAATAGGTAACATGAGAAGATCCAAATCAAAGGGAAAAGGTAAGGAAAAAGTTGGAATGAGTAAATCCGAGAATGATATCCATGTGAATGTTGAGAAGAACCATCCACCGGCGAAAAGAAGACTGTAAGTGATTTCTAAACTCAAATCCATTATTCTGATGTGGTGTATGATTGTTATATTAGGTTAGAAGTCGAAAATCATGATTTATGTGTTTTTAGTCGGCAAGGTCGATAATTCAAAACCACGCCTGTAGTTGCAGGAATTCCCACACTACACCCTACTCAAGAATTTATCAATATTTATGACACAATTTGAAGATTAAGGACCTTTTTTATTAATATGATCTTAAAAGAATTACTGTAATCAAGAATACAATTCACTTAATAAGATTTTCTCTCTCCTAAAAACTTTCTTAGCACTCAAAAATGCATCTCTCCCTCTGGAACTATTCATCTCCTTTATATAGGCATTTACATAGTGGATTACAGCTCATTTACAGCTAAGATTCCCTTTAATTTCGGATCTGGGTTCTTGCGATAAATCGCAGTTAGCACCGCCTTAATCTTTCGTAGGTTTTATCGATTCATCGCAGAAATGTCACACTTTTCTCATGTTTCTGTCGTTTTCATCCGATATGTCATTCCTTACATCACTATGAGATGTTTCGTAGAATATCATTGATGTATCGTAAACATGTCTCGCAGAACTGTTGTTTATTTCGCAGGAATATTGTTGTGACAATATTCTGATCCTACAACGCCGACTATTGATATTTTGAAAGAGCTGGCATGGTCTCAGGATGAATAACCTGCCGACTTTTCATAGCAGCCATGGTGACTGTTCGATAATAACCAGGGCCGGCAGGGAATATTAACAAAACCTGCCGACTTACATCTAGTCGGCATTGTCTTAGCCTTGTACCATGCCGACTTTAGGTCACATAAACTTCAGGTCATAGAAACTTAATTGTCGGTATCATTATTAAATAAGACCATGCCGACTTTGTATTAGTTGGCGGGGTATACGATTACAACCACTTAGACCATTGTTTGGTCGGCAGTGTTAAGATTCTATACCATGCAGGCTTTATTACCAGAACCATCACTCAATGTTTAGAATTTTCATATATCTTATTTGTGTATTGTTTAGGTTCCCATAGGAAAAAAAAAAGAAGATCTACCTTGTCTTGTTAACAATGTAGAAGAGTTATTCCAATTTATTGACGCAATTTATCCCAATTTAGAAGATCCCAAAGATGAAACTGAAAAGAATTGCCCTATAAGAAAGTTACTTCTGATGGGTAAGGAAGATCCTGAAGAATTCCTAAGGTTTATGCACAGTCCTAGCAATCCCCTCAACTATGAAGAATGCACATCATCAGAGGAGGAAGAAGAGGAGGTTGATCCAAGGACTTGTTTCAGGGCATGTGACTTTTCTGGAGTGAACCCCTATTACAATGAGACCGGTGACTACATAGGTCCAGATAAGGAAAAAGCAAAAGCTGATGCTGGTGAAAATGCTAGTGATGGTGAAAAAGCTAGTGATGGGGAGGAAAATAACAACAATGAGAAGGATCCATGAAATTTTTAACCTTTATTATGTTTCACTTGGTTTAGAAACTTAGATTGTGGTTTGAACTCTTTCATTATGTTTTGAACTGTTAGATTGTGGTTTTAGACTTGTTAAACTTATGGTAATTTTCAGTTTTAGTTGCTTTAGAACTTTTTTTTTTTTTTTGCAGTTTTAGACAATGTTAGAGTTGTACTAAATCGACAAGGTCTGTAAACTGGACCATGCCGACAATCCCTGGCTATATGCTATAGTGCTGTCAGGGATAGGTAGTCAGCGTGATTTTAAATTTGGACCTTGCCGACGTATATGTTAGTAGTATAAGAATATTACTTTTTAAGTACAAAGTACAAGCCATTGAATGCTCAACGGCTTTAAATTTCAAAATCCAGATATTAGGTGTGTTGTTATTATAAAAGAATTCTCAACTTCATCTTCAACCTTGCATAAAGAATGGAAGTTTCAAGTGCAACACAACCAAATATTTGTAGTCTTTGTACACTAAATGGTCATTTGGCAAACGATTGTCCATTTGAAGGAAGCAAATGCACTATTGAAGGTTGCAAGGGATTCTTATTTCTCATGAAAGCTACAGTAATAAATGTATCTTAGCCGTATGCTTCAAAATGCACTTGTTGTGGGTTTTTCTATTGGATAGATGAGCGTCTGGCTCCGTATGAAGATGAAGTTGCTAAAATCAACCGTCTACCATGCACAAATCCATATTGCGATGGTAATATGAATCTAATTACCTCTCCTAAGAAATTGTACGTGTACCGGAAAAAGATACTATCTATGTCCCAAATGTGTTAGGGTTAAGTTTTTAACGTTTGTATGCTTTAATTAAGGTTTGTATGCTCTAATTAAGTGTTTAAGGTTTGTATTCGATGTGTAGTCGGCATTGTACTAAATTATAAGTGTGCCATCTCCTTAACAGTCGACACTTAACATTTTAAAAATCATGCCGGCGAATATTTAGTCGGCAACGTTCTCCTAATACACCATGCCGACTATTATGTATGTGAACATCCAGGAACGACTTTTTTTTTTCCTATTCTGATCGGCATTGTTATCCTCATAAACCATGCCGACCACAAAAAATCCGGCAACCTGATGAAACCAAGACCATGCCGACCATCCCATGCTTTTTTTCATGTGCTGTCATGCAGTACCGCCGGCAGTCTGACGAATTTAGAACATGCCGACCCTGTTGTATTCGGCATGGTCGTGTAACGAATACAATGCCGACCAAATAAGTATACATCCAAAAATACACATCCATTTCATTCATTTGTAGTACTCCAAAGTACATTACACAAAAAACAAATGTGATTACAAAAGTACTCCAAAAATATTCCTTATTCCCTAATCATAATTACTCATCACTCAAATCTATCGGAGGGAGTTCATTCAAATCCCTATACTCATCTAAAGCATTCCAAAGGTGCATGTTGTCCTCATAAAGTTTCATCCATTCCATGCTCTTGTTGACTATGAACTTTTCCCAAAAACTAAACCTACAAAGAGGAGGTAATGGACATTCCTTGTTGAGTTGTAGACCAATAAAATGATTACCATCAACCAAAGCCATAACAATCCATCTATGCTTGAGCTACTCCACACAAACCGCATTCTTTGGTTCAAATGCTACACTTAGTCCTTTACTAAAAAAATGTACCACGCATGACCACGTATTCGCGAATAGATAGCCACACTCCGGCATTCTCAACAAATGCTCCTATTTGATCGGTGCATTTCCCTCCGGGACTTTAACACTAGTAAGAAATTCTTTAAAAGTCGCATCTTTGTCCTCCATGGAACCTTATAGCATCATTGAGATATGAAACTCCTTGTCCATTTCTAGTCGGGCTGCCATCTTCTTTCTTATGTATTGACATTGGGAGAGATTCTTCTCAACCGCTCCACCTAGGTGTCCCAATTGTTGGGATGCAACGTGAAACCCACAATTTCCATCCTTTGGGACGTCATCGGTACTAATAACGAACTCTTGAATAATTTGAGGGAGTTGTACACGATACTCTTCCAATACCGGTTTTACTACCTTCCTCGGACGACCTCTTTTCTTCACAACATCTCCTTGACTTGCTTGAATCTCAATAAGTGGAGTTTCATTCAATTTTGAAACGGTTGGAGTAGTTTTTTCTTTGCTAGGCCGACCCCTTTTCTTTACAACACTTGCTCGACTCTCAAGAAGTGGAGTTTCATTTGGATTCAAGTTTGAGACCGTCGGTGTAGTTGTTTCTTTCCTCGGACGACCCCTTTTCTTTAGAACACTTGCTTGACTCTCAAGAGGTGGAGTGTTATTTGGATTCAAGTTTGAAACCGTTGGTGTAGTTATTTCTTTCCTCGGACGACCCCTTTTCTTTACAACACTTGCTTGACTCTCAAGAGGTGGAGTGCTATTTGGATTCAAGTTTGAAACCATTGGTGTAGTTATTTCTTTCCTCGGATGACCTCTTTTATTTTTAGCCGGATCCTCTTTGTATTGCTCCTCGGTATACTCATGTCCGGATGGATCGCATTTTATACTCAAATAGTCTTTAATTTGTTTCCTTTCTTCCGCCCTTGTCTTTGTGGTAGGTGGTCTACCACAAGGATCTTGTTTCGACGGTTCTTCAAGTTCTTACATAAAAGGGTAAACAATCGGCATCAACTTGTGCTTCATAGTTTGTTTGTCCAACTTATTCAACTTGGGGGTACTTGTCAAGGATTATTCTCCCAAGTTCCATGTCGCCAAACTCTTCACCGGGATCTTCTCTTGGAGCTGGTTTGAAAGATAGTTGCTTCCAATAAGGATCGATATCTTCAATCGGAATGGGATTTTTATACCTACCAAGCATATGACGACATGGAAGTCCGATAGCCTTCAATATCTTACACTTACAAGGAGTTTCCGGCTTGTCATACTTTTTATACAATATGAGATGTTTCATCATGAAACGTATTTCCCAATGCGATATATTTCTATGTATACCAGCAAGAAACCAATCATCCTCCTTAAACTCCTTCAACTTCCGGAACCTACTTTCTTAGAATTGTTTTCTTATCTTGTTGATATCATTATTAGTGTACTCGTGGATAACATGTTTCACCGTCACAATCCCATTTTGACTCGTGAAAATTAGACCTTTTAGTCTCCCATGAGCTTGATCTACCATACTTGTGGACTCAAGTTTGAAATGTTTATAGTCGTAGTTAAAAGCATACACAAACCTCTCTTTGTGTGGCGTCAACCATTGTGTCTTGCAATATTCCACTACTTTGGGGTAATTAGTGCCCCAATCATCCTCGAACTCCTTCAAGTTTATCTCATATCTTTCCACACTCATCGACCAAACCAACTTATCCCACACTTTCATGAATAACCCAAACTTGATCTCACCTTCTTTCCATTCTTCGTCTTCTTTCTTCTCCTCTTCCTCTCTCTCTTCTTTAGTTAGTTTTCTAAGACGTTCATCTTCCGCTTTTTCACGTTTAGTACCTTTCTTTGCCTTTGGAGTTTGGATATGATTCCTACAATTCTTTCTAAGATTGCATTGTATATGCTAAGTGCAAAGCAAATTTTGTGCATTGGGAAAGACTATCCTCACGGCGTTCATTATTGCTTGCTCATTTTCGGTCACCACAACCCCGGGAGTCTCGTCTTCGTGGTAGAGAAGCTTTAAAGTTTCCAATGCCCAAATATAGCTGTCATCCTTCTCACGATCCATAAAACACCATGCCACCGTGAACGATTTCTTATCCGAGGTTTGTCCTACAATGTTCAATAAAGGCATGTTGTACCTATTCGTCTTATAAGTACAATCCATGAACAAAAATTGGTAAAAGCACCGCGCAAATTGAATCATATCGGGATGCACAAGAAAAATACGATCCACCTTCCCCTCCGATGACTCATGGTGTCTCACCATGTAGTTGTATTTGTGTGCCAACCATTGTGATTCTTCCATTACCTTTCTTCCATCCCATTCAATTATTTTGATAGTTGCCTTGGCCGCATAAATTGTAGAAAATAAAGAAAGGTTATGCGGGTCGTCCCTCTTGAACTTACTAAGGATCTTGCTTGGTTTAATTCCCCAACTTGTTCTTACTTGTGCGAACTCGTGCAGTTTCAACTTGGAAACTTGGAAGTGACCAACAAGACTTTGCGGATCTTTATGGTTATGCCAACCAACATCAACTCTACTCATTCTGCACTTGTGATCGGTGTATTCGTTCTTTCAGAAAATAATCTTTAATGGGCATCTAAACTTCTTTGACTTCGTCTTGTACACCCTAGTTATCTTATTATCATACACATAACCCTTTCTCTTGTAACTTACGTCCGGCGACCCACTACACTCGCATACCATTTCAAACCAAGTAGATTTTTGTTGGGTGTTTTTCACTTGAACGCACATCTTCTCTTTTTCTTTCTCAATAACCCACTTGACCGTGTCGTTTTTGTCCTCCCATTCTAAATCATTATCATAATGTGCGGAAGTATCATGACCCCTAACATTGTGAGCTTGAGGATGATCCTTCATCGGTACCAGTGTAATCTACAAAACAACACAACTTAGTTGATATGTACTACAATAGTCGACATGGTCGATATATAAAACAACGTCGGCTAATAAGAAGCCGGCATGGTAGAAAAATACAACAGCTCCGACCAAGATATAGTCGACAAGGTCTACATATCCACTACAATGCTGGCCTAAACATTTTCAGATCACGTCTATTGTCTTGCGAAAATTCTTGTAGTTGGCATGGTTTATATTTTCGAACTTGCCGACTTAATACTTCTCATGAAAATTCGGAGCATTGGGTAATATATACCACGCCGGATTTTAAGGTCGGCATGATCGACAATCGCCGACCTTGCCGACCCTGGACAACAAAAGTGGAAAAAAAGAAAAAGAGGCAAAATCGATCATTTGCATGGAAAATTCACAATCTTCACCACGTAAGTTGTCTACCTGATTACTTGCAGCTCCATTATCTTCTTCTTGGTCATTTGATTATACGTTTGGCTCAAGACATTCATCACTTCCATTCCCATCTTGATTTTGAGGATAATAAAAGTGAGGATCGTGCAAATAATCCATTTTATCATGGTCTGGTAGATCATCATACAAGTACTCATATGCAGGAGTAAAGTTATAAGACTCCCCCACTTCAAAATCAGGATTAGAATCCCTCATATCTTGTAACTTACGTCCGGCGACCCACTACAGTCGCATACCATTTCAAACCGCGTAGATTTTTGTTGGGTGTTTTTCACTAGAACGCACATCTTATCTTTTGCTTTCTCAATAACCCACTTGACCGCGTCGTTTTTGTCCTCCCATTCCAAATCATTATCATAATGTGCGGAAGTATCATGACCCCTAACATTGTGAGATTGAGGATGATCCTTCATCGGTACCAATGCAATCTACAAAACAACACACCTTAGTTGATATGTACTACAATAGTCGGCATGGTCGATATATAAAACAACGTCGGCTAATAAGAAGCCGACATGGTAGAAAAATACAACAGCTCCGACCAAGCTATAGTCGACAAGGTCTACGTATCCACTACAATGTTGGCCTAAACATTTTCAGATCACGTCTATTGTCTTGCGAAAATTCTTGTAGTTGGCATGGTTCATATTTTCGAACTTGCCGACTTAATACTTCTCATGAAAATTCTGAGCATTGGGTAATATATACCACGCCGGCTTTTAAGGTCGGTATGATCGAAAATCGTCGACCTTGCTGACCCTGGACAGCAAAAGTGGAAAAAAAGAAAGAGAGGCAAAATCGATCATTTGCATGGAAAAATCACAATCGTCACCACGTAAGTTGTCTACCTGATTACTTGCAGCTCCATTATCTTCTTCTTGGTCATTCGATTCTACGTTTGGCTCAAGACATTCATCACTTCCATACCCATCTTTATTTTGAGGAAAATAAAAGTGAGGATCATGCAAATAATCCATTTTATCATGGTCTGGTAGATCATCATACAAGTACTCATATGTAGGAGGAAAGTTAGAAGACTCCTCCACTTCAAAATCAGGATTAGAATCACTCTATTGTCTTGCGAAAATTCTTGTAATTGGCATGGTTTATATTTTCGAACTTGCCGACTTAATACTTCTCATGAAAAGTCGGAGCATTGGGTAATATATACCACGCCGGATTTTAAGGTCGGCATGATCGACAATCGTCGACCTTGCCGACCCTGGACAACAAAAGTGGAAAAAAAGAAAAAGAGGCAAAATCGATCATTTGCATGGAAAATTCACAATCTTCACCACGTAAGTTGTCTACCCGATTACTTGCAGCTCCATTATCTTCTTCTTGGTCATTTGATTATACGTTTGGCTCAAGACATTCATCACTTCCATTCCCATCTTGATTTTGAGGATAATAAAAGTGAGGATCGTGCAAATAATCCATTTTATCATGGTCTGGTAGATCATCATACAAGTACTCATATGCAGGAGTAAAGTTATAAGACTCCCCCACTTCAAAATCAGGATTAGAATCCCTCATATCTTGTAACTTACGTCCGGCGACCCACTACACTCGCATACCATTTCAAACCGCGTAGATTTTTGTTGGGTGTTTTTCACTAGAACGCACATCTTATCTTTTGCTTTCTCAATAACCCACTTGACCGCGTCGTTTTTGTCCTCCCATTCCAAATCATTATCATAATGTGCGGAAGTATCATGACCCCTAACATTGTGAGATTGAGGATGATCCTTCATCGGTACCAATGCAATCTACAAAACAACACAACTTAGTTGATATGTACTACAATAGTCGGCATGGTCGATATATAAAACAACGTCGGCTAATAAGAAGCCGACATGGTAGAAAAATACAACAGCTCCGACCAAGCTATAGTCGACAAGGTCTACGTATCCACTACAATGTTGGCCTAAACATTTTCAGATCACGTTTATTGTCTTGCGAAAATTCTTGTAGTTGGCATGGTTCATATTTTCGAACTTGCCGACTTAATACTTCTCATGAAAATTCTGAGCATTGGGTAATATATACCACGCCGGCTTTTAAGGTCGGTATGATCGAAAATCGTCGACCTTGCTGACCCTGGACAGCAAAAGTGGAAAAAAAGAAAGAGAGGCAAAATCGATCATTTGCATGGAAAATTCACAATCGTCACCACGTAAGTTGTCTACCTGATTACTTGCAGCTCCATTATCTTCTTCTTGGTCATTCGATTCTACGTTTGGCTCAAGACATTCATCACTTCCATACCCATCTTTATTTTGAGGAAAATAAAAGTGAGGATCATGCAAATAATCCATTTTATCATGGTCTGGTAGATCATCATACAAGTACTCATATGTAGGAGGAAAGTTAGAAGACTCCACCACTTCAAAATCAGGATTAGAATCACTCTATTGTCTTGCGAAAATTCTTGTAATTGGCATGGTTTATATTTTCGAACTTGCCGACTTAATACTTCTCATGAAAAGTCGGAGCATTGGGTAATATATACCACGCCGTATTTTAAGGTCGTCATGATCGACAATCGTCGACCTTGCCGACCCTGGACAACAAAAGTGGAAAAAAAGAAAAAGAGGAAAAATCGATCATTTGCATGGAAAATTCACAATCTTCACCACGTAAGTTGTCTACCTGATTACTTGCAGCTCCATTATATTCTTCTTGGTCATTTGATTATACGTTTGGCTCAAGACATTCATCACTTCCATTCCCATCTTGATTTTGAGGATAATAAAAGTGAGGATCGTGCAAATAATCCATTTTATCATGGTCTGGTAGATCATCATACAAGTACTCATATGCAGGAGGAAAGTTATAAGACTCCCCCACTTCAAAATCAGGATTAGAATCCCTCATATCTTGTAACTTACGTCCGGCGACCCACTACACTCGCATACCATTTCAAACCGCGTAGATTTTTGTTGGGTGTTTTTCACTAGAACGCACATCTTATCTTTTGCTTTCTCAATAACCCACTTGACCGCGTCGTTTTTGTCCTCCCATTCCAAATCATTATCATAATGTGCGAAAGTATCATGACCCCTAACATTGTGAGATTTAGGATGATCCTTCATCGGTACCAATGCAATCTACAAAACAACACAACTTAGTTGATATGTACTACAATAGTCGGCATGGTCGATATATAAAACAACGTCGGATAATAAGAAGCCGGCATGGTAGAAAAATACAACAGCTCCGACCAAGCTATAGTCGACAAGGTCTACGTATCCACTACAATGTTGGCCTAAACATTTTCAGATCACGTCTATTGTCTTGCGAAAATTCTTGTAGTTGGCATGGTTCATATTTTCGAACTTGCCGACTTAATACTTCTCATGAAAAAGTCTGAGCATTGGGTAATATATACCACGCCGGCTTTTAAGGTCGGTATGATCGAAAATCGTCGACCTTGCTGACCCTGGACAGAAAAAGTGGAAAAAAAGAAAGAGAGGCAAAATCGATCATTTGCATGGAAAATTCACAATCTTCACCACGTAAGTTGTCTACCTGATTACTTGCAGCTCCATTATCTTCTTCTTGGTCATTCGATTCTACGTTTGGCTCAAGACATTCATCACTTCCATACCCATCTTTATTTTGAGGAAAATAAAAGTGAGGATCATGCAAATAATCCATTTTATCATGGTATGGTAGATCATCATACAAGTACTCATATGTAGGAGGAAAGTTAGAAGACTCCTCCACTTCAAAATCAGGATTAGAATCACTCTATTGTCTTGCGAAAATTCTTGTAGTTGGCATGGTTTATATTTTCGAACTTGCCGACTTAATACTTCTCATGAAAAGTCGGAGCATTGGGTAATATATACCACGCCGGATTTTAAGGTCGGCATGATCGACAATCGTCGACCTTGTCGACCCTGGACAACAAAAGTGGAAAAAAAAGAAAAAGAGGAAAAATCGATCATTTGCATGGAAAATTCACAATCTTCACCACGTAAGTTGTCTACCTGATTACTTGCAGCTCCATTATCTTTTTCTTGGTCATTTGATTATACGTTTGGCTCAAGACATTCATCACTTCCATTCCCATCTTGATTTTGAGGATAATAAAAGTGAGGATCGTGCAAATAATCCATTTTATCATGGTCTGGTAGATCATCATACAAGTACTCATATGCAGGAGGAAAGTTATAAGACTCCCCCACTTCAAAATCAGGATTAGAATCCCTCATATCTTGTAACTTACGTCCGGCGACCCACTACACTCGCATACCATTTCAAACCGCGTAGATTTTTGTTGGGTGTTTTTCACTAGAACGCACATCTTATCTTTTGCTTTCTCAATAACCCACTTGACCGCGTCGTTTTTTTCCTCCCATTCCAAATCATTATCATAATGTGCGGAAGTATCATGACCCCTAACATTGTGAGATTGAGGATGATCCTTCATCGGTACCAATGCAATCTACAAAACAACACAACTTAGTTGATATGTACTACAATAGTCGGCATGGTCGATATATAAAACAATGTCGGCTAATAAGAAGCCGGCATGGTAGAAAAATACAACAGCTCCGACCAAGATATAGTCGACAAGGTCTACGTATCCACTACAATGTTGGCCTAAACATTTTCAGATCACGTCTATTGTCTTGCGAAAATTCTTGTAGTTGGCATGGTTCATATTTTCGAACTTGCCGACTTAATACTTCTCATGAAAAGTCTGAGCATTGGGTAATATATACCACGCCGGCTTTTAAGGTCGGTATGATCGAAAATCGTCGACCTTGCTGACCCTGGACAGCAAAAGTGGAAAAAAAGAAAGAGAGGCAAAATCGATCATTTGCATGGAAAATTCACAATCTTCACCACGTAAGTTGTCTACCTGATTACTTGCATCTCCATTATCTTCTTCTTGGTCATTCGATTCTACGTTTGGCTCAAGACATTCATCACTTCCATACCCATCTTTATTTTGAGGAAAATAAAAGTGAGGATCATGCAAATAATCCATTTTATCATGGTCTGGTAGATCATCATACAAGTACTCATATGTAGGAGGAAAGTTAGAAGACTCCTCCACTTCAAAATCAGGATTAGAATCACTCATATCAAAAATTTCACAAGCCCCCCCCCCCCCAAAAAAAATCCTCCTCTACAACTTCATTCTACTTCGCTCTCTAAATTATCTCTAAAACCCAACTTATAAATCAACTAACTAATCTAATCATTTCAATTAAATTAGTGTTAATTATTGTGGGGGCATTTTTTCCATTTTGAAAATATATGTCTAAGGGGTGACCTCTTTTACTTCAAAATGACCTTATTTTGTCTCATTTGGTATACCCCAATTAATCTGGGTATACCCCAATCTCGCCAGGTTAAAAAGAATTCATTTAATAATCTTTAAAAGGGATAACTTGGACTTTTTACACTTTTTAGACACCCTTAGCAGGAATAATAAGGATGGAAAAGTAGTTCATATCCCCCAATAAATCTGTATATACCCCAATTACGCGTTCTTTAAAATTAAAAGTACGTTAAAGTATTAACCATGACGACCATGCCGACTGTTGGCTTAGTTTGTTATGAAGTATAAACTTTGTTGATACTCGATTTTAATTTGAGGTTCGTAACAACATACTTGACTTGTTCTATTTTTATCTTCATTTTTTCAAGTTATTATTTATTAAAAACATAGCATACGAAGAAAAGTTTTTTTACTTGTATCTAGTATCGGTGACTTGGTCATCATACTATCAAGGATAAATATTCTATTTGTTTTATATAACTTGAGTATATGGAGTTATGAATTATAGTTTATGAATGGACCTCGTGGGTCGATGTTACACTAATTGGTAACTTCTTATTATTTAGTGTGTTGAAATTTCGGAATGAATTCAATTCTGGGGATTAGATGGAGCATAATATCATAAACATAACTTGAGGAAGTAGACTTCTGAAATTCTGTTTCGTAGTTGAAAGGGAATTCAGGGCCGATTCTAAGTTTTAGAACCGATCCATGGAGATGACAAATCCCAAGTCAGGACCGATCCAAACATAGTTCAAACGTGTTTATATATTTTCGGTATGTTTGTTATCTTCGTGTTTCTACAAACATTGATCTGTACAAGGTTTGAATTTGGAATGTTCAGGTAATGTTTACATAATGATTTGAACATGTGCTAAACTCTTATATCATAATTTCCAAGTATTTTCCTTTGATACTCAAGGAAAGATCCTGAAACCGAAATTTAAATATCTTTTATATTTTTGAAAATATATGCTTACTATATCCCAGAGGTTTGCATATCTCTAATTATTGTATTAGTAAAGTATATGATTAATGGTATAGTTATCATTGATAAATCAAACTTGATTATTTCATGGTCCTTCTCTTATAATATAAGGTTGTTAAAGTTTGTTTGAGGATTGACTATTACAGATCTAGTGATTCAAGATCGGAGTTTGTGCATATTGACCATTAAATCAAGTTGTTTGCGTAGATTACTTTGAAGATTGAAGAATTGAAAAAAAAATCTTTTGGTATTATGATCTTTGTGGTACTTCGTTCACACTTGATTTTCTTGGATCCAAACAAGTTTTTTATTTCATAAACGTCAGACATGTTGAAAGATCGAACAAACTCTAGTTGCCTCTCCTCATAGAGTTGCTTGTATAAGGATTGTTCATCGAGATAGATTACTTTCATAATATTTTTCTTGGTTTGATATTTTGAGACCAAAAGATTTTATATCGATTAATCCGAATATCCTTTATACTCATCTCTATCTTTGATTATTGCCGGATTTGAGAGATATAAAATGAGGTGGTTACTGAAAGAGGTTAGTCCTTTACTTTTTCGGTTATGATCCAAATGAGTTGAGAGCAGAACTTTTCATAACATGTAATTTAACTTAAGATAGTGGATTCTCTCTTGGTACTCACGCTCGTAAAACAGATTGGTTGTAGGCGTACAAATACTGAAGAAACTAAGTAACTAAGAGTAGTTTACTTGTTCTCAACCATATAAAGTCGTAGTAGTTAATTTGTGTATCGGCTTAATTTTGAAAGTTCAAAAAACTGGACCATGTCCTGGGGTTTTTCTGCCTTGTAGCTTTTCTCGTTAACAAAATCTTGTATGTTGGTGTGATTTACTTACTTCAACTGCCTTATATTGTTCATCTTTATAATTAAAGTAAATACACTCGTACGTTCATCCACTTGGTAGACGATTCCATAGTTGGTTCAGTTTCGAACATATACTATATACTAAGTTAACATCTTGTTTGAAGTAATCTTTTGGAAGTTAAAATTTATGTAAGATTACACAAGGTCTGTCTATAGTATGTTGATACGAAAAGATTGTGATGTACTCGGTCTCTTTGTCGTTTCAATTTACTCATCGAGTTTGCCACTTTTCCCATTCCATAATGGATGAAAATTGGCTAATTGAGGAAGCGTTTTGCATAAAAAAAACTTTACTTTTTTTTTACGAAACATCAAAGTAAAAATTTATTACTACAATAAAATCCTTATAAAATAATAATGTCGAGACGAAATTTTTTATCAATTTATCACCATATTAAATTATCGATAAAATAATAATTATGGAGTAATATATATATATATATTAATTATCAAAACATTATATAATTCTTACCACCAAACGCTACATCAAAGATTCAACCTTTTTGACGCAGGGATTATAAGAGCTTTGGAGATACATTATCGTCTTCGGTTATATTATAGTATTTTGGAGGGCCATGAAGTAGGAGAACCAAATCCCACGAAGATTAATGTTTTAGACTTTATGAACAAGTCGTATCAGCTTGGAAAATAAATGTTCGTCCAAAGGATGACATTGATGCAGAGAATTCAAGTGAAATATTAGATAATGAAGACACTAGAGAACTGCAAAATATAATCAAAAGACTGAATTATCGTAATTGATGGACGTTGAATAACATTTGAACTACCCTCAAGAGAATACTATTCCGGATTTTTGAATGACGAGGAAATAATTGAGAGTATCATGGAAAACGAGGAAAGTGATGATGTGGAAGCCGAATATAAAATTATAGTTTTTTTATAAGTTAGTCCCTGACTACATCCAAACTCCTTCAAATGAGAATTTATCAATGTGAAAGCCGAATATAAAATTATAGTTTTTTTTTATAGGTTAGTCCCTAGACTATATCCAAACTCCTCCAAATGAGAATCTATTCGACAATTACGAGGTTCGAATCCCTACCTCCACGGTGGGAGGGAGCGTGGGAACCGTTTGACCACCTGATGGTTCTCAGATGAAATTGTAGTTATAGAGTCATCTTTCCATAAAGAAGATTTCCAAGCTGTGAAGACATTGAATAGTTTTTTATTACATCACCAACCAACAACACCAAAAACTCTTCTAATATTAGAAATATGACATCAATTTCAAGAAAAACCAAGTCACAATAAAATCATTTTTTTACCAAATTAACAATCATAATTAAATCATTTTTTACCAAATTAATATAATTTTGTGCAAATCAGAAAGTTATTCATTGATATATCGGAAGGGACCTATAGAAAGTATGAATTTTTATTATTTTGTAAATTTAGCGAAATACTAATTTACATGTTGTTCCGATTCGGGGCGATAAAATTTATCATGACCATTAATTTATCGCGGATTAATTTATAAAAATTCCGGTGAGTTTTAAAAGTGGATTTTGAAATTTTCTAAAAAAAAAAAAAAACAGAAGAAAAAGAAAAAGAACATTACCATTAGCACAACCAATTCCAAAACACGTGTTAGCCTACAGCTCTAACAACGCAAAATGTGTCATTGGGACATTCGACGGTAAGATATTCAGTTTTCAGTGTTTGGGCAACTTTCACTAGCCATGGCCATGGAGAACTGGAAGAACACAGCTCTACTCGTCATAGACATGCAGGTTTTTTCATCCTCAACTTGTTATTTTTTCCTTTAATTTCATTTTTGGGTCATCGGGTTCTGAGATTCCTCTCCATCTTTTTCTCAGAAAGATTTTGTAACTCCAGGAAGTCCAGTTTGTGTCAATGGAAGTCAATTTATTGTTCCTTCTGTCATAAAAGCTGTAGATATTGCAAGATTCCGCGGCATTCTTGTAGTTTGGGTATTTTCTCCTCTCATTTCTTCGATTTTGCTTCCTTGATTTTACAATTTTGTTAGTATAAAATTGATGATGAAAATTTATAAATTAGGTTGTCCGGGAACATGATTCACTAGGAAGAGATGTTGAACTCTTCCGCAGACACATGTATAGTGGCAAGAAAACTGATCCTCTTGTCAAAGGAAGCAAAGGAGCGGAATTAGTTGACGGACTTGTGATCACTGGAAATGATTATAAGTTAGTCAAGACTCGATTTAGTGCTTTCTTTGGAACAAATCTTCATTCATTTCTTCAAGCTGCTGATATTAAGAAATTAGTTGTGGTTGGTAAGTAATACTGCAATTAAGCTTGAGAATTCATCTTTAGTCATGAAATTGCGGTATGGAGCAATGTCATTTACTTACAATATTGGACTTTGGAATGTGATTTTGTTTAGGTGTTCAGACTCCAAATTGTATTAGACAAACTGTCTTTGATGCGGTAGAATTGGACTATCAATCTGTTACGGTTATTGTTGATGCCACGGCCGCTGGTAGCCCTGAAGTACATGTGGGTATGTGCTACTTGATCCCTTGTTATTATTCATTAACCTAATTTTAGTTTGGGTAGTTCTGTTTTTAATAAGGAAATCCTTGCTTGATTATAAGAATGCGAGTTTAGCTGTTGTCCTGTGAGATTAACTTGAATTCTTGTTAGATGTTACATGGCACTAGTAGTTCTTCTGTGTGGAAGGAGAAACAATGTAGGTGTTTTTTTTAGCTGAAAGAAGTCATTTGTTGAGTTAACTGTTGAAGGCTAAGCCATACGCGGTACTCTTCCTAGACCCAACTTGTTCTCGTAAACAGTGGACCATGTTTCAAATCTTTTGCTATTTGAGAATTTAAAGGGAGGAATGTTGTTGTGTGCGTGGAGTTATTGGTTGTATTTTTTGGCATTCCGTCCATTTATTATCCTTTCTCGTTGATCGGCGTGAAGTTAGCTGCAATCTCACTTACAGAACTTATTATAAGCAACCCTCCCTTCAGTGAAGTTAACTACATCTAAATACAACAAACTCATTTCTGCTTGTATAAATGATATGGGATGTTTTACTGTCACAGATCCAGTTTTTGACTTTTCTATGTAAGCATAGGGCACGATATCTTTATAGATAGTCTCACTAACCAGAAAGTACTGATACTTGGTAAATTAGATTAATTAGGTATGCACAATATACATGATAGTTCTACCGAAGTAATCAAAGAGTGTTATCAATGTTCAGAATCTGTTCACAACATTCTAAGACCTGTCTTGGAGTAGAATTTCAGAAGAAACAATGTGTAGGCGTTAATGAAGTTTCAAGGTTCTTTTAGTTATATTCAAGGAAGGAAGAAACACTAAATTGCTTGGTTCTACATATTTAGGGATAATCTTTGAACATTTGGGAGGCACGTAAGATCAGCACAAGGGTATAATAATCTTGCAGTCCTCCAGAAGCTAACATGAAATCGATTGATGAAATTTTTATTGCTCTGGAAACCTTTACCTTTACCATGTACCTATCAGTCTTATGAACAGAAGTTCCATTTTTTTACTAGTTCTTTGCGAAAAAAGTTGTTTTACATCCTTTATGATGTCTGTTAATGCTCAATCTCTTTGATATGCTGGGTGGACTCAAATCGTATCAGTGGTTAGCTTCTTATGTCGAACAGGGGTGGTTTTGTCAAGCCATAGCCACAAGAAAGATTAGGCTTTGTTTCATATTTTCTGAATGTACACCAGCTAGATACTTGTGGTGTTATGTTTTGGTTGAATTAAATGATACTACATGATTTTTCATACCAAGATGAACTTAAAATTAATCATAATATGCAATTTTAATTTGCGTAAACATTTACTGATTAAGCACTTTTATGCTTGATTTCTTTCATAGCCAATATTGTGGACATGACGAATATTGGAGTAGCGACACCAACATTACAGGAATGGTGCGAGTCTGGTGCATGATATATGGCTCGGAAGTTCTTAATCCAAGCAAGGTCTGTTTCCTTGACGACTTTACATGTACCATTTGAAATAATGTGCAGTTGTGACTTGTTTCTTTTCCTTGCCCATCACTTAGTATTTAGCTGTGTGTACCAGAAGAACTACTGAAATTTACTATGTAATAAGTTGTAATCTAAGGTTTCTTTATCCAAGTTTTGTACTTTTGTTCGAAGCAAAGCCGGTCCTATTTTCTTATCAGGACCAACCTTGAATGTGCTTTTCATGGCAGACAACAACCAGAAACGCGCTGATGTTGCACATTCTCTTGAAGCATCTCTGTGTTCATTTGATGGTAAAGAAGCCGGATGGTTGTTCAAATCCAAGAGTATTTCTGAGAATCATAAATTTTAGGATTTAAAATCATTTTATACATTTTATAAGCTAAGCTCACTAAACTCACTGAGAAAATTTATATTAATAAACAAAACTAGTGACAAAACCCCTAGGTGAACAAACTAGTGATAAGAAAAAACCAGTCATATTATTTTTAATAAAAAAAAACCATTTCAAAAGAAAGTGGCACAAAAACCCCAGGTCAAATAATAATGAGTAAATTTAGTTTTTATTATTTTAAAAAAACCCAAAAATACCCTTTTATCTTCATTTCGGCTACTCTCTTTTCTTTTTTCTTCTTTGTTCCTAGGCTCCTTCTCCTCACCACCAAGAAGAACAAATATCTCCATGAAAACCAAAGAACAACACCTCCGTTACCACCATCAGCAACACCTTTGTCTCCTTCGTCTCCTCTGCAAACATATCCGTATTCTAATTAGCGTACGTTGTAGCCTTAAGGGTTTTTTTTCCGAAGCTTCTGAGTTTTGGTTTTCTTCTTCAATGAAAAACGGTTGTAAAGAAGATAGAAGTTAACAACAACGATTCTCAAATCGAGAATCAGAGTGATTGTTGGATCTGGGTCTTCTTGGGTTCGATCTCGAGATAGAATTTTAGGGTTGCGGTAGATTTGAGAGATGTTTGGTGAACAGATTGATGAAAATTAACGAAGAAATTTGAGATTTGAGATAGGTTTTACTTGAATTTGTTACGGGAAGTTGTTGCTTAGGAAGCGGATGTTTTGTCTCGCTTCGATTGGTGTTAGGTTTTGATTTAGGTTTTGAATCGAGAAGAAATTAGGGTTTATATGTATGGTTTGAACTATCTTCCTTTCTCTATTCCATTTTCCTCGTTGTTGAGAGACCAGATCGAGAATTGAGAGATGAAATTGATTGCCATTGTTAATGGAGAAGAAAACGAGAAGAATAGATTGAGTTAAACAGAGTCTGTTAATGGTGGATTGATAGAAGAATTGATATGGGTTCCCTGTGAAAATCAGACGGAGAAGAAGATTGTTGTTGAAATTGAGTGTTAGAGATGTTATTTGGAATCTGTTGCTGCTAATCGAGATAGAAATGAGCAAATAATTTTGTTGAAAATCGATGAGATGAAGGAGGTTATTGAAGTGGTTGCGGTGGTGGTTGTAGTGGATTGAGAGTAGCATAAGGTTGTAGTGTTGGTGTTTTTGCTCATTGTGATTGTTGTTGGCTTTGAGATGGTGGTGAACAAGATGGTGTGCCAATGGTATGGTGATCTATATCTTTTAATATACTTTCATTTGCCTTCTGAAGTTTATAATTATGTATTCTTTGATAAATTGATGATATTACTTAGAGTATGAGATTGTTTTGATTTCAATATGAATGAATGAGATTGTTTTGATTTCAATAGATGTTCAAATTATCGATGTTTGCGAGTAATTACTTGCATTTGTATGTATGCTGCTTAAAAACTTGTTTGAGTTCCTTTATGAACTTCCATAAACGTTTATCTTTGAAGTAGTTAGAATGTTCTCTTTTGCTTTATGCACTGTTTGGATTTGTTGGATACTAACTGTTGCTAATGTATTCACTTTCAGTAATGCTCCTTCCGAACGAATGGCCATGACAATAAGAGTTCATCCTCTTGTTTCCCTGAATCCTTACCAAGGGAATTGGACTATCAAGGTTCGGATGACAAGTAAAGGCAACCTCAGGACATACAAGAATGCTAAAGGAGAAGGGTGTCTCTTTAATGGGGAATTAACAGATCAAGATGTAAGTGTCTCTCTTCCTATGTGTGCAGTTTGCTTCTTATACTAATTGATCCTCGTGCAGTTTAAATTATCGATGTTTGCGAGTTTGGTTTACTATGTACCTTTTTCCCTCTTTGTTATGGATACATCATTAATTACTGTTTCACTAAAATCACCTGCATATCTATGTTTCTTAAACTGAGCACCTACCATTAAACTAGGATTGGAGTAGTATATCTTGGCAGTGTTTAATCATATGATACAAATAAGGTTCAGATAAATGTACCGGTGAAATCTTATTGTTAGATGTATGAACTTGTGATTCTTATATCCAACTCCAGAAGTAAGACATTCTTGTACCTATGCTGTAACAAAGATCTATAAGTTCTTTCTTAGAGATGGAAGTATATCCCCTGTAAAAGGCATTTATCACAATCCATATTTTCATTTGTTTTCCGGTTGATTTGACCCCATGTTTCAATTTGTTGAATTTAGATATAGGTAATGTAAGAGCAAATGGAGTTACTGAGTCCAAATTTTTAATGTTGTATGCGGTTACCGAGTCTAAATTCTTAATGTTGTAGATATCTATCCATTTGAGTTATAACGTTCTCTAATCATTTGGCTTTGAATATTGGGTTTCACAAATATCATGAGCCTCCACAATTCAACTGTTATGATCTAATTATCGAATATTTGGTCACTGATTAGCATTGCGGTAGGAATGCGAATTTTTGCGATGCAGATTAATGTTCTTAGTTAAGTCTCACCTCATCCATGAACAAGATGGTGTGCCAATGGATGTTATTAGTGTTTTTGGTTGTATCCTTTATACAAAGCAATCGCTTTTTGCTGTGTTTACTTTTAAGTGGTTGGAAAATTAGGTGTTTCTAACATGCTTAAAATTGTGAAATGGATGCTAATGAAGGGGTACTTCTCTGAAGCGTAGGAAGGGACAGTTTTTTTTAACTGTGATTCGTTTATCATTATTTGATAAATAAAAGTTGGTCTTTCACGGGTGTGCAACTGACTGACTTGTTTTACTTGTATTTATTGTTTTAGTCTAACCATTCACCGCACATATTTTTTTGTACAAGATTTATTCATTCCTTTGGATATGTTAATCACCTTGTTAGAGGGTGAATTTAGCGATTCTGATCAATAAAACCAATTATGGTTTCATCTTATTTACGATGAAACCAAAATAGGTTTCATCGTATTTATGATGAAACCAAAATCGGTTTCATTGTATTTTTGGGTGGTTGTGAGATTGTGACTAAAATAGTGAATGGTTGTTGACATTAGAACTTGAGTTTTTAGTGTTGAGTGATTGCAAAGAAAGATATCATTGCAATGGAGTTGTGGACCTACGGAAGATGGTACATGAGTTACAAAGAGGGAGTCCGAAGTCGCAATGTAATTGTTTGGTTACAAAATTGAGTTGAAGGCATATAACAGATAATGGTGCTTGGTGATGGGGTATTGCGGGTGGAGAGTTGGCTAGCGGTTGGAGGGCAGCTCTCGTCTGATACAGGAAGAGAAAATGTGTTAAGTGGTTCACTGTCTGGAGAAACTTAGACAATGGGTAAGGAGTTGCTGCAAGAGTTTTGTGTGTTATCAATGATGGTTTATAATTTTCTTGTAGTTGAATTATGATGAAACCAAAATTGGTTCCATCATATTTATGATGAAACCAAAACAGGTTTCATCCTATTTTTAGCTATGGAGATGATGGTAGTGGTGGTACTGGTGTCATTGATAGTCAAAGATGGAGGTGGTATGTAGTGCTGGTGCCGGTGGTGGCAATGAGTGGCGATTTCGATGGCGACATGGGTGATGACGTTCGGAGGTGGTGGTGGACGACGACGGTGCTGTTGGTGGGCGGTTGTGGTGCAGGTGGCGGTGCGACAGGTGCTGGCGGTGGCTGGTAGTGGTGGTGCAATAGCACGATGCTGGTGGTGCTGGTCGGCTGTGGTGCTGGTGGTTAGTGATGGCGGTGGACGGTTGTGGTGCTGGATGGTGGAGGTGGCTGGTAGTTGTGGTGCAATGACTCGCTACGGCGGACTGTGGTGGTGGTGGCGATGCAATGGTCGTAATAGTTGGTCATGGTGGTGTTGGTCGCGGTGGTTATTGGTGAAATGACAATATGTGGAAAAATGATGAAACCGATTTCGGTTTCATCTATTTTTGGTGAAACCAATTTTGGTTCCATCATTTTTTCAGTTTGGTTTCATCATTTTTTTCTCATTTCGGTTTGGCTGCATCATTTTTTCTCATTTCATCATTTTTTCTCATTTCTGTTTGGTTTCATCATTTTTTTTTCATTTCAGTTTGGTTGCATCATTTCAGTGGTGGTGGTGGTGGTAGGTGGCTGCGGTGGAAGTTGGCGACGGTGGTGGTGGCTGTTTTTGACGGTGGTGGTGGCGGTTGGCAGTGATGGTGGTGGTGGTGATGGTGATGGTGGCAGAGGTGGGAGTTGGAGACGGCGGTGGTTGGATGCGGAGGCGGTGGGTTGGCGGCGGCCGCGGAGGTGGTGGTGCGTCGACGGCGGTGGCGCGACGGTGGTGGTGGTGGCGCGGCGGCGGCGGCACAGTGGTGGTTCTGCTGGTGGTGTTATTTTGTGGTGGTGATAATATAATAGAAATTAATGGTGGGGTTGATTTTTATTTTTGTTGGGGTGATTTAAAATTAAAGGTGGGGTTGTTTTTATTTTTGTTGGGGTGATTTAAACTACAAGGCTAATATAGACAGTTTATGTTAAATGGGGTTTTTGTGAACAATTTGTATTGTTGGGGTTTTTGTACATGGATAGTGACACCTTTGGGATTATAACCCGTGCACCGATTAATAAAAGAAAAGAAAACAGAAACTAAAGGAGGCATACAGCTTAAACTTCCCGAGGGAAAAAAAGCAGAAAAGTAACAAAGCTACGAGAGACGGAAGAATAAGCTTTAGATTTCTTCTCTTCCAAACGGAATCAAGGGTTTAATTAACAAGCTTGGTAAAGGGGCGTCACATAATGGTAGAGGGGCGTCAAGTGTGGTAGCAATGTCCCTCTTATTGGTTAGGGGGTGTCCTATAGGGTGTAGATTGACTAGATTACCCTTTCACCTTAAATTAACCAAAATCAAATCAATTTTTTTTAATTAACCAAAATCAAATCAATTTTTTTCTTTTCATCTTCTTTTCTTTTCATCTTCTCTTCTCCTCCATCAACCCTAACCTCCATTAAAACCGAAAATGTCATCGTCTTCGATTAATCGGCGATTTGAAAAATGTTTGGAAAAACCCAGTTAGGGTTTAGTTTATCGTGTTGGATTTAAGTTAATTTTGTATCAAAAATTAGGGTTTTGAATGAAAATTGAAATTGAAATTTCTGGGTTTATGCTAGTTACGGTTGGTAATAACTCAAATACGAACCGTAACTGTTGATTGGGTTGATGTTACGGTTGGTTTAAACTCAAATACCAACCGTAAGTTCTTAGTTTTGAGAATATGTTCAGTTACGGTTTGAAACTCAATTAAACTAACCAACCGTAAATTATCCTGAAGGTTAACAACTTATCAAATAGTTATGTACGGTTCAAAAGTTAAGATGACTTACCAACCGTAGGTTAGTTACGGTTGGTTTTTATTCATTAGTTACCAACCGTAGGTTAGTTACGGTTGGTTTCTATTCATTAGTCACCAACCGTAGGTTAGTTACGGTTGGTAACGAGCTCCATTCCAACCGTATGTTCTTCCAAATTTTGGGTTTTCCCAAAATTGAACCAATCTGATTGGTAATTGATACATTACGCATCAGTAATATATAGTTACTGTTGGTAACGAGCTCAATTCCAACCGTATGTTCTTCCTCAAATTTTAAAAAATTTGATTTGTTACGTACTTTTGAAGTATACCTAGTCATTTTCAATGCTGGGTTTTTCACTTTGTTGGTTAATTTCTTCAATTGGTTGAGGTTGACCTTCACAAATATCACAAAAGTTTCTTTTTTCTTCTCTAATTTTTTTTTTTTTTATAACCTATTTTAGAGTTATGAATCATATGATAAGTGAAAATTAATTATCAACATTAATCTTGATTATCAACACTAATCTTGATTATCATTACTAATCTTGATTATCAACAATAAGGGCTAATTAGTCATTTCCAGATTTTATTTGATAAGGGACACTTGAAAATTACTTGTAATGACTTTTTTGTCTTATTAGGGTGCCGCCCCTCTATCATTTCATGAAGCCCCTTTACCAAGCTTGTTAATTAATACCATGGATAAAGAGGCCTCACATTTTCAAATCAAGGGCCTAGATTTCCTACGAAATATCTCATGGAAATTTCCACCTTTAAAGATGGGATTCATGGATCAAGGGGATTTAGCGGAATTACGTTTTCCTCATTGCATTTGGTTGCCCAAATATCTGGAATTACGTTTTCGATGGGATTCATTTTTCCATCAAATCCTCCGTATGGAGTCCGACCCCTCCCCCTAAGATTTGGTGGGAAACTTATCAGGAGATTTATGGACTCACTTTTTCTTAGTCCAAATCCCATATATATATATATATATATAATTTTAAGTTTTTTAGGGCAATGTCAAACAATACATTGACTTTAACACTAAAAACTTTTATGAATCTTAGAAATCTCAACTGAGTTACTAAACATACGCCGTACAATTATTTATTGACAAATCAGTGAAAGATAATCAAAGATTTGAAGCGACCAGTGATGGTACAAACAACCAGCATTAGTGCTCAGAGATTATGCACGGTAGTCCACTTATGGTACAAAGAGGCAGCATTAGTGCTCAAAGATTACGAACCCTGGACTAGTAATGGTTCCAACAGACAACATCAATACCCAAAGATTATGCACCGCGCATTAGTGTCCAAAGATTATGCACTGCGGACATGCCGTGGTACAAACAACTACCATTAGTGCTCAACCGCCCAACTGTCACATTTCTGTCCCACTTGAAGGAAACTGAAGGATATACTAATAAAAATATTATTCTCCTTTGATTGTGATATCCACCACTCACCCTACTTGCTTATCTATCTTAGGTCACCCCCATAATAATTTAGGACACCTTTTATAGGTTACATGGTATTTTACTACTCCTAGTTTTTTTCCCAAGAAAGGGAAGTTATGAAAAGTATTTGGAATCAACCAATCGTGAACAAGTACATTTATGACATATTACCACAGCACAGATAGACACCATGTCAGCATTTAATTGGCAATTCAATGGTGAATATATGGAGGTGAAAATATGCTTGCATCCACTACATTGTTATGTTTTGTTTTGTTGATGTAATCAAGGAGACGAAAGAAGGAAGAGGAACAGAACCCATTGTAGATGGAGAAAGTTTATTCAAGCCAGGAAGGACTGGATGAACCCATGATAAGATCATCGCAGCATGGTGGTCTTAAAACCATGCCCTTCATTATTGGTATGTCTTAGTATATGCGGATTTTGATTATGATTGTGTATTTTGCAAGTGTTTGCTTAGAGCTAATTCTAGAGCGTGTAATGGTTTTTCTTTTTTGTTTCAATAGCAAATGAAGCATTTGAAAAGGTTGCAACTTATGGGTTGACGGCGAATATGATTTTATACTTAACCGGAGCTTTTAATATGGAAGTTGTGATGGGTGCACAAGCTTTGTTCCTATGGACTGCCATATCATATTTTTTGCCGATTGTTGGAGCTTTGGTTTCTGATTCATACTTGGGTAAATGTAGGGTCATTGTTCTCGCATCACTATCTAGCCTCACTGTAAGTAAAAAATTTATCACCTGTTTCACAAATTAAATTTTGGGTCCGTTACTCTAGGTTCTCGCTCATGTTCAATTACAAACCAAACATGAAAAGTTTTACAGATCATAGGGGCAACTGCCCCCATTTGCCAATTGGCTCTCAAACCGTATTTGTGCATTTTAAGGGTTATGGTACTATGGCGTAATTTCGTACACTCTTTGCACTTACAGGGGATGGTTATACTTTGGTTAACAGCAATAGTTCCATCAGCATCACCTAGGGAAGGCGAAAAAGCCACACCAGCCCAACTTGCGTTACTATTTTCATCATTTGGGTTCATGGCAATTGGGGCAGGTGGTATTAGACCATGTTCAATAGCATTTGGAGCTGATCAATTTAACAAACCTGGAAACCCTGGAAATGAAGGAGTTTTGCAAACTTTCTTCAACTGGTATTATGCATCTGTTGGAGTTTCAATCATGGTTGCCGTTACCATTATCGTTTATATTCAAGATCATAAAGGATGGAAATTTGGTTTCGGCATTGTTGTCCTACTAATGTTATTATCCACTGTTTTTTTCGTCTTGGGTAATCCGTATTATGTCAAGGTGAAGCCAAATAAGAGTTTGTTTATCGGATTTGTACAAGTTCTTGTGGCAGCTTGGAAGAACAAGGATCTTGTTCTTTCTCCATCGAACTCTATTCATGCATGCAGCTATGTGTACCATCACCATAGAGGTTCAAAATTGGTCGCACCAACTAACAATCTAAGGTACATAAAAAAAACATTCTGAATTCCTGGTTTCTAATCATTTGATACCAAGCTTGTGTAATTTGCCTTAATTTGTTTGTAGGTTTCTAAACAAAGCTTGTATAATCAGAAATCCTAGTGAAGAAAACTTGAAACCAGACGGCTCAGCTAGAAAACCGTGGAGTTTATGCACAGTGGATCAGGTTGAAGACCTTAAATCCTTAATGAGAGTAATTCCTATATGGTCAACCGGGATCATGGTTAGTGTAGTAGTCGGCCAGAATTCGTTTTTCGTACTTCAAGCAAAAAACATGAACAGACATATAACCTCAAGTTTCCAGTTCCCAGCAGGCTCATTTATGGTCTTCACAATCCTAACTTACACGATATGGTTAGTGGTATGCGATAAAATCATTGTTCTGTTAGTATCAAAAGTCACAAAACAAAAAGGTTCGCTTACAGATAAACAACGGATGGGTATAGGAATACTACTTGTATGTGCAGCAATGATAGTTTCGGCCTTGGTGGAAAGTATTCGACGCAAAAGAGCGATCGAATATGGGCTGTCGAATATTGCACATGCCGTGGTTGATATGTCAGCTTTTTGGTTAGTACCGCAACATTGCTTGGTCGGAGTAGCCGAGGCTTTTAATTTTATAGCACAAATCAAGTTTTACTACACTCAGTTTCCTAAAAGTATGGCGAGTATTGCTGTGGCTCTTTTCTCAGTTGGAATGGCTGTTGGGAACTTGGTTGGAAGTTTGATTGTTAAGGTTGTGGATAAAGCAAGTAAAGGAAGCGGAAATCAAAGTTGGCTTTCAAGTAACTTAAATCAGGGGCATTATGATTATTACTATTGGGTTCTTGCTGTTTTGAGTTTTGTTAATTTCTTGTACTTTGTTGTTTGTAGTTGGGCTTATGGTAATGACAACAATGAAGAAGATATCAGAGTTTTAGGTGATGAAGGGGTAGAGGTGAAAGAAAAAAACATTCATGTCTAGCTATTTTTTCTTTTGGGGTTTGTTTAGTTTGTATGAAAAACCCTCAGATCCTCTCTTCTTAGAGATTCACGTTCATATCCAAATTTAGAAGATAAAATATGTATGCCTGGAAGATTGCAAAACTAAAAAAATTATGCACAGGAAAGGCATTTCATCTTTTTTGTGCCCAACTCTTCTCTACTAATCTGATTCGTCCGACATCACCACATTTACCCGTCTTATTACTGGTTTAGTCAGCTTTGCCTGGGCCGTGCACTTTTCTTTATTGTTTGTACGTGAATCAGATTCATAATCTGATTCTTCCAAAGTCATGCCAGAGGAATTACCAAGACTCTCCACCGAGCTGTCAGAGTATTGGGTGGCCTCCTCCCCCGAGTTGAGGAAATCCCATCCCCCAAGGTCTATGAACTTCTTTGGGTCATCCATTATCGAATTCAATTTGTTCCGCCAGTTTGAAATATCTTGCTCGCTCTCGTAGTACTTGACCCATCCCGAATCGAGCCACTCTTTGATATGAAGGAGATGCTGTAACGGAATTGAGTTAACATGAAAGACGTCGCGCCCGAAGTCCTTAAACACAAATGTCATACTGAACACCTCCGACTCAGATTGAGTTTGCACCAGATTTACAACCTCTACCTCTTCAAGTGTGATAACGTGGAAGGGCGTTTCATTAAGGTGAACCAGGCAATATAAAGTCATGACTAGGAAGGAAGTGTGTTTCTTCATGGGGAGCTTCGCATGGAATCCTCGACTCTTCTTTATCTTTTTAAATTCAACTCTAGTCAATCGTCTCCACAAAGAATCGACTTTCCCGACAAACTTTTGCATAAGTTGATTATCCACAGCCTTTTGCTGCTCTTTGTCAAGCTTGTCTGAATCAAGAGCAAGAGGTCCCTTCCTTCTCCTCCCCTCAAAGAAGGTCTGCACCATACGGAACTGGATATCCTTTGTCGTTTCAGTCCCCAGCATGATAGGGTTGTGCAAGTGCAAGTGCAAGAACGGGGCCATTTGTTCATCACCATCTTCAAAGAACGCATGTTTTACGTTAGTATACATGACATCCATCTGAAAAGGGATACTGTAGTTTGAGAATCGGAAACCGTCTGCATGGGCTTGGAGGGTACCAGTGGTCTCCAAATTTCTACGGCGTCTTCTTATTGAGTACGGATGGATTGACACACGTAACTGCATGCCGTTTCTTGAAAACTGTAGCTTTTGCTTCTTAACTGAGGTGGCCATGGTTGCAGGTCTTAACAGGCGCCACAACGACAGAGGAAGGTTTTCTACATGGTTAGTCACACCCAACCTCTCGGAAGTTGCATGGTGTAACCGCCTGGAAATTTTCGCTTGGTGCTGCCTCCGTAACTCCTCATGATACCTCTCCTTGTCCTGAGACATGCAAATCTCGTTCCATAAAGCTTCTGGAGCATGACGATTCTGATATTTCAATCGCTTGCTGAAACTTTCGAACTTAGGTTGAGGATCATAAGGACGTATGTTCCCAAAAAGTCTGATTTCCCTTTCATCCTCCTCTTTAGTAGGTGATCGTCTATAAGCAATGGATTCCCGAGCAATTCTCTCATAATCCACTTGACAAACCATTGAATATCTGTTGTATCTGAAAAAAAAAATGCCGGAATCTTAAACAAAGTAAATTCTCAGATCGTCAATTTGGATGGAAGATCTAAGAAAACTGCTGAAGAGTGTAGGAGATAGAGAAGAGCAGGAAGACTGACTCGAGCCAGAGAGGAGATCATGATTTATATAACCACAAAACTTACGCCACCTCTAAAATTCCCATAACTGATTTTGGAAACACTATTGATCGGAGTCAAAGAATGACTAAACCACAGTCCCAAAACGTATGTCCCTCTTGTTATACTTTGGTGGTTTACTTTTTTTTTGCAACTGTTGGACCGGGCCTGCGAAAGGCGGCGGTATTATTTTGCCTATCATGCGATTACTAGAATACTAGTTGTCACTTGTTTTTGCAGATTTCATGTTGCAAATAATGCAGTAATAAGTTTGATCACAACCGAAATGGTGAATTCACTGTTGCTTCGGCCATGAACAGCATAAGAAAAATAAACAACTGAAAAATAGATGGGTGCAACAGAATATGGAGTAGATAGAATTGAAGATTCTAAGGGGTAACAGACAACTGAAAACAGAATATTGAAAATCAATACTCATGTGGCCTCAAGATATTGAACTCCGCCAACCATATGATTTGCGAATGCAATATTGGAAATGGGGTTTTGGAGGCGAATTGTATCTGTCTTTGTAGTTTTTGCGATGATGATCCGCCAACTAGACCAACATCATGCACATTTTCTTTTTTGTCCATCTCAAACACTTAAAAAGAATCAATTTCGATTGCAGTCTACCCAGTGGATGAAAGAGTCCTCTTCGCCCTCTCACACGATGTTCTCAACCTTCTTAATGCCCTAGGATTTCCACTGATGTCCTTATTCTTCCTCTTGCACTCTTGCAAAAAGTGATTCACCATCCTGTTACCGAAATCTTGTCCTCCTAGATGGGTATCTCCAGTGGCCTTTACTTCAAATATACCCTCTTCAGTAGTTAGTAATGAAACATCAAATGTGCCACCACCAAGGTCAAAATAAGAACATTCTTTTCTCCAGTACTTAATCCCTTCTTATCAAGACCATATGCAATTGCAGCAGCAGTTGATTCATTGATTATTCACATCACATTAAGACCAGCAATGGCACCAGCATCCTTTGTAGCTTGACACTGCGAATCATTGATGTATGCAGGGGCAGTAACAACAGCATTCTTTATAGAAGAACCAGGATAAGCTTCCACAATCTCACGCATTTTGATAAGAACCATAGATGATAATTCTTCAGCTGCAAACTGCTTCTCTTCGACTTTGTATGTGACCTGATGGATCCGAAACCCTTGACCTGATGAATCTGAAACCCTTCTCCCAATCAAACACTTTGCATCTACAGATGCCAGAAACCAGAAAAATTCAGCAGAAAGAGGCACAACAATTCAAAACCAACAAAGACAAATTGGTGGCAACTCTTTTTTCGCTGGATCGTAGAACTCAATCTGATTCAACTGAGTCAGTCTCAGTACAAAGATGAATAAATTTTTTGAATTTAGGCCAGATGTTTACATTTTGTTCAAATCAAGCCAACTTCTCCTAGTCTGACTGGATAAGTCTGACTCAGTATCGAAAGACTTAGGCCACTAAGTAAGGTCAAATCAGCCGAATCCGTCTCGTTCAATTCAAATCGGTTAGTAATTCGTATTCAAATTATATAAACATGCACATTGCTCAATCTAATAGCTTCCCAACTGACTCGGTTACATTTGAGTCAGATTCAATCATCTAACTCATACATAACTCAGACATGCAAAATTTCTTATAACAAACTATAATCATTCTGGACCAAAACAGAGTCAGACACCATACATCCAAACCAAAAACAAACAAATTCAAAAATTTGTTCTATTTCCTAATACAGAAAGTTAAGATGTTGCTTTTATTAACATCCTAACAATAAAATTTGTCTGAAGTTGTGCAATTTTTATAAACCAGCTACTATTTACAAGTGTGAAACAGCAGAAAGCTTTCATTGTGTCTCCCCAGAGAGCTTCAAAACATTCAAAGCATGGCTAGCTGACAACACTGAGCTCAGAAGTTTTTACTGAGATATCTCTCGCCGTCAGTTTGAGCACCAACTTGATCACTTATTGTAATTTCACTGTCATCAAAGAATACGGACTCCTCAAAGAATGACTGGCCAAGAAAATTCAAACCTATTCAGGCCGTCTTCATGTGTATGCTAAGCAAAATTTCTCAAAACATTTTGAAACTTGTTTTCAACATGAAAGCTGAAAGTAAGCTTGTTTCCGCCTGGACATATTAAAGACAGTGGTTTTCAAAATCAGGAAGGATGCTAATAGGACCATGGGGGGGGATGGTAATGCATATCCCTGAAGACCACACTTACAAAAGTGTTTGTATTAAAGGAGTTTGAAACCCTGCCAGAAGTAAAACCACCAAGGCACCAACTTCACAAGCAAAATAAAATCCAATGAAGGGTTAAAAATTCAAACCAATACCATATACCTAGTATACTTGTGTATGCCATATATACCATTTTTATCTGCGCATATGTTAATTTGCTCACAAGATCAACTAAGCTAGTAATGTTGGAAGAGATAGCAAAATGCAACTACTTGCGGTCTAACTGAATCGAGAATTCATAAACTGTGGAAGTAGGCATGAATTGTGTGAGGTACCTTTCCTAATAGCCAACAAACAAAATCATTGTTTCAAATCCTAGAAGTATTCTCCAAGGTAGCTTTACTCATCATAGAGAACTCTGCCTAGTTGACTCTATTTTTCTAGCAAATTTTTTATTGATGACTGATGCCAAACTTTAGTGCGGCTACTATTGGTTAAGTTAAGTCACTGAATGCAGAGTTAACAATGTTATATAGCTTAACACTCCCATAAAGTTGGATTGATGGTATAAAGACAGAAGAACAGTTGTGCTCACTAAGACAGTGTCAATAGCATTTCGGTTCACATACATGTTACTTATTATCTAATTTCAAAATGAAAGCCAATGAAGATTACCTGACCAGTTTATAAGTAGGTATGCAGCCAGGGTCTCATCCTCCTACAGCTGGTTGGGATCATGGCTTTGAGCCTCCTCAATTTCAACTTACTCCATTTTCTTCATATCTTCAACTGCACTTCCCCTAATTCTTTCAGCGAAACCAAGGTGTTCTTGTGAGGGACTCCATGGATACATTCCTGAAATTCAACAAACCTTTTAATGTTGAGATAATAACCAGTGTAAGTTAAAACACCATCAGTCTTTGTATCGGCAAATAATATTGCTTTCGTCAATCCTAAACTCTACACTCCAAACCATTGATCAATGTTCCTCTTGCTGCTCTTTCATGTCATGATTGTCATTCTTCTTTAGCCATCTATCATAATACTTGGCTCCTACGACAACTAGATCAGTGGCATAAAACAAAAACCCACTTAAAACCCCTATTCTATTCTTAATGCAATCACCGCCTCAGAAAGGAAGTGGTATAAGTTGTTCACAAAACATTTCCGCAGCCAACTTGAAGGACGTGATCATTCTTAATTTAAAGTCCATCCAATAAAGAGCTCAATTAGCAAAGAAACCTGGATCACCAAATCTTCGATGGATCCCCAACTGAACTTTCCAAGTTTCTCCATCTCGCTGCCACTGCCTAGAGTGTGCATGTGGTCATCACAAAACTCGGTTCTGAGTAAGACAACTTTGTACATCTAGGCACCACTTGTTCTGAGTAAGACAGCAATGAAAGAAACAAAAGGAAAGTCCCATAATCAATGATTCCGAAATCTGAAAGTAGTCTAGGTATATGGTTTGAGTACTTACAACTATTTTCTCGGCCGCTTCACAGTCTGTTTCACAAATTTTTATCGACTTTAGCTTCTGATAATCCTTTTATACCAGTCAAATTCTATAAAGAAAAGGAGAATATCAACTAAAATTTTGATAATACCAAGACATTCTCAAGAACTGAGGAACTAAAATCAGAAAGTGAGCATCTTGAAGCTTGTATATGTCTCCAGATGCAGGAATCTACACTTGCAACGAATGAATGAATGCTAAGAAGGGGTGTGTGGCTGGCTAATTGCAATAAGGTATCCAGCTGACGTACTACCATTCTCATCTCCACAGCTCCCATCATATACATCCCACGAATAACTGTGGTGACAGCTTCACCCTCTGGAATAGTGCCAAAAGAAAGATTAGCAGTGACAGCACTTGGTTCCAACTCCAGCTTTCTATACTATTCCATGTAAAGAGTATGTGAAAACCCGAGAAGGAAGTTTCTCGAAAAGCTGACATTTTCCCACTCTCATCACTAACACTAAGTGAACCTGAATCGATCATAATTACCTCTAACTGAGTATCTAATATGAAGGAAGACCTTCCCATTACATTCAGCTTCTTCCTTCCCAAGTCTCGATGTGTAACTCTCACCAGGTTTGCATTGCATGTTGTTGTACAAGCAAAAAGAGTGATATGTTGCCAACCCTGAAGTAATCCAACTCCCATTCAATTTTCATGTACAGTACCACCACCAACTCCATTGGCTTCTATGGAAATGCATATTTGAACCACTATGAGATAAAGCTTCAGGACTGCCTCTTTTTGCTGAGTACAGACAGTCACCAATTTTGTTACTTGTTTCTTCCAACAGTTCTCCTGATATGCTCTCACCACTCTTGAACACAACCAGCATCTCCATGATTCCCACCACTCTTACAAGGAGGGATTTCCTCCAGCCTAAACACCATATATTGCTATCACAAACAATACAGAAAGGTGCACCAAGTTGTAATTCAGTGACAATCAATACATAATCATTGTCATTTCCCATACTCCATAACCGAAATGAGAACAAGTTGGAGATTTCCTTTGCCTTGTCCCTTTAATAATCAATTTAGTCCAGAGACCAATAAGTAGCTGCAACATTTCTTCAAGGAACTTGCAAACAACCTGACTGTCACCATTTTTCACAATTACAAACACATTTGAATACTCCCATAACAATTCTGAACAGTACCCATGTGCTAGAATTAGCTGATAAACAACTGCCGCACTATACTCACTCATCCAAGTTGACCCCATAAGAACAAACATACCATGAGTAGCAATATTCAAGAAGAATTCAGAACAACTCCTAATCGACTCTAGCAACCTTTCTTGATCAACATACTCAGTCCCCATTACCATTTGAAGCACGAACTTGGTCCAAAGGAGGGTACCTTGCTGAAACATTTTGTCACCTAATTTACTAGTAACACAACTATCACCTTGGTTAACAAACCAAAACACCTCTGAATACTCCATAAACATTTCGAAGTAGTACCCAAGTTCCAAAATTAGCTCAGATACCGAATTCCAGCTTCTAAGTATGTCAAAGTCTTTACCACGATCAAACAAGCTTCCACCATAACTAACTGGTGACACCACCTCTCTGTAACCTTTTCACAGACAGTTTCTTACCATAACAACTCTCACCATCTTTAACAATTAAAAACACATTCGTATTCACCAGTGTATTGATTCATTAAAATAGACCAATTAAATACTCTTCCTCTATCAAATAATAACTGAGCACTAGATAAAACATTACCCATAGAAGTAATCTGAGTTAGGAGATAAATTATTAAGGTTATCTTCATCAATAAACTTCTGATCCTTAAATTGACGAAATTCATCATTAAAATCCAGATTTAACGTATTGAATCCATTTACCTCGTGAGCTGCAGTTCGAAAATTCTCCTCCTGGATCTGGCCGTTGCTTCAACTGACTCAAAATAATTTATCTGAATGAAATGTCGGTTCCTTCTTTTGGTACTTATACAGGTGGATCTTAGGCGTTTAGTTGTGTGGTCCCGTAGTAGTGGATTTCGGATGTACAAAACCGGAATAACGGCCATAAAGATGGTAATCTCCTGCGACATCAAATTATCATTTATTTATTTATTTTACAAAACTAGTCATAAAAACCCAAGGTGACCAAACTTGTGATACAAAAACCCCACTCAAATGTTGGGATCCATTAAAACTCCATCTTAAACAAAATTGATACAAAAACTCCAAATTTTTAAAAATTGATACAAAAACCCCAAATTTCAAAATTGGTTGCATCAAATTTTATGATGAAACCAAAATTCGGTTTCATCAAATTTTATGATGAAACCAAATTTTGGTTTCATCAACCGCGAGTTTGTTTTGTTTTGTTGGGGTTTTTGTTTTACTTTTATTTTGATGGGTTTTTTGTGATGAATAGTGACACCTTTGGGCTTATAACTCGCGGACCGTTTATTTTATAGAAAAAGAGATTTCCCTCGTATTATTGATAAGAACGGACCATACTCTCTATAGGGAGAGTTCACCATTACATCTTCATTCCTTTCAAACTAGGTATCACGCCGGCCTGCGGCCGGCGCTCAACCTCTCGTCGATTTTCGAAAAGCTGTTCTAAGCTTATATATAAAGTTTATATTAATTAAAGATACTAAACAATAATAGAATTGAACGTTAACTAAAAATACTAAGACAAATCCCTCAACCTTTTTAGAGTTTTGTTTATTGTTCATTTGTTTGGTCAATCAGTATCTTTTTGTGCAATTTTAGTCTGTGGTCATAGAAAAACGATCCCAATATTTAGTTGGTCGTATCATATTATAGTGTATTAGTTAATCGGGTCACAGTAGCGTGTTTAATTAGTTGGATCATAGTAACCGGAAAGGGTCGGGGCCTACGGCCCCGGCGGTGGAGAAATTTTAAAGGCAAAAGTAGTGCCTACATTTAAATTAGTGTGTTAATTAGTCATGTCTATAATAGTCGGGAGCATGTTTAGTTAGCCGGTCCCAATATTTAGTTGGTCATGTCATATTATATTGTGTTAGTTAGTCGGGTCACAGTATCGTTTTTAATTAGTTGGATCATAGTAGCGGCAAGGGGTCGGGGCCTACGGCTCTGGCGGTGGAGAAACTTTAAAGGCAGAAGTAGTGTCCACATTTAAATTAGTTTGTTGATTTGTCTTGTCTATAATAGTCGGGAGCATGTTTAGTTAGTCAGGAGCATATTTAATTAGTCGGTCCCAATATTTAGTTGGTCATGTCATATTATATTTTGTTAGTTAGTCGGGTCACGTTAGCGTTTTTAATTAGTTGGATCATAGTAGCCGCAAGGGGCCGGGGCCGGTGGAGAAATTTTAAAGTCAGAAGTAGTTTCCATATTTAAATTAGTGTGTTGAAAATTTTAAGGAATATGTAATTCCCACATTAAAATTAGTGTGTTAGTTGGTCATGTCTATAATTGTCGTGAGCTTATTTAGTTAGTCGGGTTATAGCAGAACAGTCCTAATATTTAGTTGGTCGTGTCATATTATAGTGTGCTAGTTAGTCAGGTCACAGTAGGGTGTTTAGTTAGTTGGACCATAGTAGCCGGATAGCCGGGGCGTACGGTCCCGACGGTGGAGAAAATTTAAAGGAAGATGTAATGCCCACATTAAAATTAGTGTGTTAGTTGGTCCTATCTATAATAGTCAGGAACATATTTAGTTAGTCGAATCATTGCAGAACGATCCTAATATTTAGTTGTCAGTCGTATCATATTATAGGGCGTTAGACCCCAGTCGTGGATAAAATTTAAAAGACAGATATAGTGTGTTTACAGTGTGTTAGTTTAGATGCTATGCTATCGAAGGGGAACGGTCATATCAAATTGATACTTCGAAACAGAAAGTTTCTACATAAAATGCATCTCCTTTTAAATTGATGGAAGTATCTACTCTTACAAACCGACTATGCACACAAAAAGGAAATTAAAAGGAAACATAGTTAACCTTAAAATAAGGTCGGTTGGAGTTATAGAAGTAGCCTCGGTTACTTATATATATCTACATTTCAAGGGACTAAGCCACCAAGGTTGGACAGATCTATTAGCTGCACACACATTATCACCGATCAATTTCCCCGTCCAGTTTTCGAAACTAAAGTGATGCAGGGGACCCATCAAAATAGAAATCCCCACTTAGTAACGGTTTCTCCTCAAATCCAAACTTACGAAATCTATATTAGGTTTGTTCATAATTAGGAAACCCGGTTATAAGAGGAAACCCGTACCCTGTTGTCCCGGTTTATTCGTAATAAATCTGTTAGGAATTTAGGTTTTTAAGAAGGTATTCATTGATTACTGAGAGGCAAGGAGAGGCAGTTAAGAGCCTCTCCAATGAAATGTGTGTGAAGGAAAAAGTCTTAATCCACATAGGATGCACAACAATATTTATGAAAAATCATCTCCAACCCATTGATGTGAAGATGATGTGGCAAAAAAAAGTTAGACATCCTCTAGGTGAACCTCTGGTTTTTGACATTCACTTAGAGGATGTCTTCACACTTTTATTAATAAAAGTCAGTGAAAAAATAAAAATGGAAAGAATTTAACCAATTATAAGCCTACAAATAACAGAAAACTTTATGGGTTGGAGATAAAAACTTTATTTTTCCTAATATTTAGGATTTTATGCTCAAATGATGTCTTAGAAGTGATGCCACATATGAAATATTCACATTTACCATTAGAGAAGCTCTAAGGTTCAGGTAGCAATAGCCAAAATAATAAAATTCAGCCAAATTCAACAATTTGATATTTTTAATCATGTATGGTCTTGTCGTATGGACACCTTACCGGCATCTACATCCCTTACCTGGGGTTCCATGTGTCAATCAAATACATTATTTTCTTTTTTATGTTGGTATCGTTGGTATTTTCTTCCATTTTTACATTACCTGCAAAATTGACATAAATCCACAATGCGTTATGTAGAACACACTTGGGATACATAAACCTAAAGGGTTGGCAATCTGGTCGGAGTATCTAAAGATCAATATGCGACCTTGTGTAGCTTACTGGTACAGGTTGTGCATGTATTGGTATATGCAGTGATCTAAAGGAGCAAACTAATGTCTCTTAGGCCTTATGAAATAGAAAACATCTACCATATCACATGTATCTTAATAGTCAATCCCAAGTTGAAACATTCTATTATCTAAGGTCTGCTAGATTCAAGAATTTTCCAATAATTATCATATGCACGCATGTAATTGAAGTATATCATGTTTTCCTTGACATATTTGATGCCGAAAATTTGAATGCAAATTTCTATTCTAACAATTGAGAAATAATGTAAACATGCAGTCAATATCTCATAGTAATATACGTGTTATCGAGAACTTTAACGAATTCTTGCATATGATCCCAGAGCGAACCTTTGACGCATGAAAGGTCAATTTATTGTGCAGTTCTAGCATACTGAACTTCGATTTTGTTAACCTAAACATTTGAGATAGAGTAAAGATTGACGCAGCCATTATCAGCTGCTAAGGATTTATATGCGAACAACATACCCTAATGCAATGATTTCTAGGAGTTTCACAAAAGAAAAAATGTCATGACCTAATAATGCAAAACGTCCATGAAGGATGACATTTATACTTGTTTCCGTTAGTAGCGGTATTTCCTAGATTTTCCCTTATAATGACGAACTCTCTAATACGATTAGCTCCAAAAATATTAAAGAAAGATATGATTAGATCAAAAAATATCCTTACCTGTTCAGATGTGGCATAAGACGCATGATGAGTCTGTGTCTGAGACACTGTCATTAGTAGGCGATGCCATATCCCAACATGAGACAGGAAATGTGTACATAAAACCACACACATATCACACTTTAAAAAATTACAATCTAAACTAAGACTGTTTTGATTATTCAAATAAAAAAAACACAAAAAAGGAAACATAGTATTATATGTGTACACTATCTACTATACTTACCGTAATAAAGAAACGCAACGTTGCCTAACTAAACTTTTTAAGTTAGTGGAAACACAATTTTCCATTCAGTACTCTCCATGACTCCATCCAATGAATAGCGCCATAAGTCCCATGATGAGACCGTACCTTCCTTTTTCCATCCTCTGCCAAGAACTGGTGCCAGTCCAGAGAATAAGACCCACATCTAACTCATGAATACCACTGGGACGGACATCACTACCAACCGTACAATTAGAAGAAGCAACATCTGAATTGCGATACTTCAGGTGATCGTAAATTTCCAGTAAGCGTAATTGACAACGATAGCGAGTGCGAGAAAATTCACGAAGAATAATGAGATTTTTCCAAGCTTTTGTGTGCATCCCAAGACATATAAAGGAAATACCAAACAAATTTACTTGTTTTGTGTGCACCCCAAGGCAAAAATCCTGAATCCAACCCTTACCGTAACAAGAGAATCGCAACGCCAATGGTAGAAACCACCTGTAAAAAAACAACTTTAGCTGCTTTTCGAAGGAGATAACAACATGATTATCTATGAATCCAAATATATCAGCTGAGGAAGGAATGGACGTCCCTAAAAGAACACACCAGTAATGTGTTCTTTTTTCAATCGATGGCTGCTTGTAAGAGGAAGAAGAAGACATGCTTGAAATTAATTAATCAAATTACAAACGAAAAAACTAACAAATTTTAATACCTACTCGTTTTGTGAAGAGACAACGTCTCGTAATTTCCTGCGACGAATAAGATGACGAATAAGATAAGAGGGTGAGGGGAAATCAATTCTAGAATCCTGAGCTGAATCCTACAATCATGATATCCACATACTTACAGATGTTAAACAACAACTAATCATATACTATTAAGTTTACAACTACAATCTAGTTCCTTTCTATTTCAATCTTGTGTAGTAAAATTCAAGACCTAAGTTAAAGATGCAATCAACAAATCTCTGTAAGCTTTCATATTAAATATATATCTTGCTAAAGGTCCAATGTAAATGCATACATGCCGAAAGAATAATCTCATAGAAGATGAACATATATACCAGCTACATGTCTTACTAACATCCCCTAGACACCTGAATGGAGGCATCATGAAGGAACTGCAGATGCCCAGTTAATCAAACCTCAAAATTAATCTGTTCATAGCTCATAGAATATGACTTTATAAAGAAAGTTGTGCTACCAGTTCAATTAGTTCTCTATTCACATAATACAGATGGACAAACTGTTCTACTTGCAGACCGGGATGTGCTGAATTACAATACCCACCTTTCATGTTTTCCCTGATAAAAACAAAAAACTAAAAAAATTACTTTACCTAATTGAAAATACAACGAAATCGTACACCCCTTCGCATCTCTCATATTTGTTATTCACATCTCTTTATCTTCAAAAAAAAAATCATACACCTGGTTTGCTTTCCTGGCGGTAAGAATTGTGGTTGTTAATGTAACTTAGACGACAATATAAAAATTGAAACAAAAACTGAAAATCGGGTAGATATCGACTTACCATGATTACAGAACCCGATGAATAATTTGCCTAATTTTAACGAAAGTGTAAGTAGGGAAAATAAAAACAAATAATTACGTGAGTAACCAAAAAAAAATCAACTGTAAATATTAGAATATAGAACAAAAATGCTCTGATCATAAAGAAATTGGACGAATGCAAGAAAAACCCAAAGAATATTAATCAACAATCGATTAAGTTGCAGAGATGAATGGTTGAATAATAAACCATCATGTTTGCCGACAAATCCGGTAAGAAACTAAAAATAAAACCCTAAACAATGCAAATCATCGTATAAACCCTAACTAAATCATCAAAATCCTACAATCTCAAAAAAAAAAAAAAAAAAAACAGAACATCGAAATCAAAGAGGAAAGAGAGAAATCAAATTCATACATGTCTGAGAATTCTCGTTTTTGTACCTTTGCAAGAAATTCACCGAAGAAGATCAGAGAGTTTGATTCTTCATCCTTCTCCTCGTGATCTCTGTATCTTTATCTATATTTCTTTTGATTTTGATTGATCTATGTACATGATTAGTTGTTGTATCTTTATCTATATTTCTTTTGTTTTTTATCCGTGAAAAAACAGATGGAGTCCGAAGATATTTGAGAGGAAAAAACTTAGAAAGGTATTTAACGTTTTCGAAAATGGGAAATTTATGGTAATTTATGGTAAAAACCGAGAGTTTGTGGTAGGGGTGAATCTTTCGTAGCCGTCTAATGACTCCTTCATCCGGAGCATCCCGACCTTCGGATCGGGTCTACATTAAACGTCACCCGTCTAATAGCTTTAGTCATCATGGACATAAACCTCGTACCTTTTTATAACAATGATGATCATATTTGGACGTTAAAAATGTTGACAACACCTAAATGAGCTCAATTTTATTGTTCATAGTATTCCTTGGAATTTTAGATCACAATTTAAACGAAGATTTTAGGTTACAAATTTTGATCTTGAAAAGTCGATTTCAAGTTGCTTAGCAAAATATAATACGGAAAAGAAATAACACAGACACCAGAATTTTGTTAACGAGGAAACCGCAAATGCAGAAAAACCCCGGGACCTAGTCCAGATTAAACATACACTGTATTAAGCCGCTAAAGACACTAGCCTACTCCAAGCTAACTTCGGTCTGGACTGTAGTTTAACCCCAACCAATCTCATACTGATCCAAGGTACAGTTATGCTCCTATGTATCTGATCCCAGCAGGATACTACGTACTTGATTCCCTTAGATGATCTCACCCATAACCAAGAGTTACTATGACCCAAAGTCGAAGACTTTAATAAACAAATATGTATCACACGGAAAACTCTATAGGTAATAGATAAATTCGTCTCCCACGAATAAACCTACGAGTTTTGTTCCATCTTTTGATAAATCAAGGTGAACATGAACCAATCAATAAAACCATACTTATATTCCCGAAGAACAGCTCAGTTTTATCAATCACCTCACAATAGTCTTAATCGATGCAGCGAAAAAAAATATTGTGGAATCACAAACGATGAGACGAAGTGTTTGTGACTACTTTTATATCTTGCCTATCGGAGATAGAAATCTCAAGACAATTATTACAATTGTACTCGTACGATAGAAACAACAAAATAAGATCACACAACTACAAGAAAAGTAGTATCGGTCTGGCTTCAATATCCCAATGAAGTCTTTAAGTCGTTAACCTGGTTTTAGAAGAAGAAAACAAAAGTTTAAAGGAGAATCGACTCTAGCTTAGCACAACTAGTATCACACAGAATGTGTGGGGATTAGGTTTCCCAGTTGCAAGAGTTCTCCCTTATATAGTCTTCAAATCAGGGTTTGCAATCAATGTTAGCTTAGTAACAAAGCATTCAATATTCAGCATTAGATGAAAACCTGATTAGATACAAGCTAATATTTATCAACCATTAGATCGAAAACATAGCTTGTTATACACACATGTACTTCAAGTTTCTAGGCTTGTGTAACCGTACCAAAACTTGTACATTAGTTGGTTCAACACTAGTTAACCAAATGGTTAGCCAAATGATAACTTTCATATCAACCATATTCTTCTTCACCATAACTAGTCCAAATGACTCAAATGAACTAGTTAGAAATTTGTTCAATTGCAACGAAATCTCATGTACAACATAAGACACAATCGAAGCAAACACGATGTGATTCACTCGAATCGATTCATGAACTATAAAGCCATTGTTTGCAATAACATTCCTTAGTTTATTAATATAAGTTCACAAACATCGTTTTTAGACATAACCTACCTACTCAAGTTCGCGGACTTAAGTTCCCGGATGGAGTTCACAAACTCCAATAGAAATTCTCGGTTGACAACTTCCGCTAGTTCGCGGACTGAAGCTCACGCACTTCTCCGGTTTCACTTGATCAACAAAGTTCGTAAACTTTGGTTCAAGCAATAAGGACTTATGCATATATTTGTTTCCACAACAGTGCTTATATCCTCCAATGGTTATATTTTCTAAACTCTCATTTCAATCATTGAAACATTCTCAGAGGGCGTTATATAGTTGTTATTCACAAACTATTTTTATCAGAGAAATTTCCAAAATAATTGAAACATAACATGACTTTATTCACTAGGTAAAGACGAACTTGGCTAAAGCGAAAGCTTTACCAACACATATTTCGAGAAATAGATAAGCAAGATATACTCAGCTCGAAATATCATATGTGTATAATCTTAGTATATATAGTAATACGACTTTTGTCTCAAGATAGGAGATAGAGTAGATAGACTTTTGAGTGATAGATAAGTTTAAGATGAGATAGAGTAGATAGACTTTTGAGTGATAGTAGTATGTTGTGACCGGTTATAACATGATTCCCAATACAGGTTATGATCGGTTATAACTAACTTCCCAATTCATTTTGTAACCGATTATACCTTGGTTCCCAAGGTAACATGTGACCGGTTACAACTTGCAATCCAATATAGCTTGTGATCGGTTACACCTTGATTTTCAACATAGCTCATGTCCGATTACTAACCTCAAGTGGAAGGATGATGTCGTCGTAGTCGTTACTTCTTCACATTCTTCAGGTCTTCAAAGTAATACTTGTACGTATCAACATTCCTAGACTTTCTAGTCTAACCTAAACGAAGTTGACTCTATTATCTAATCAAGCGACTCTAGATGAGTTTTGATACTAAAATATGACTACCAAACTTGACATACCAATGCTTGGTGAGTTCAACCGAATTATGCTCTAAAAATTTCTATAGTGTGTTTAGAGATTATTCAAATGCTAATTATCACGGAAAAATAATTTATGGGCATATGAATTTAATCGACATGGTAAGTAGGGGTACAAGGTACGAATACTTAACCTGTTCGTGAATAGTTGCGTCATGGTACATGTACCGATATGTAAACCTTAAGACATAACCGAGTTCCGGAGTTTACAGAACTTTTTCGGTATGCGTACTGGTATGGATACCATTTAAACATAACCGAGTTTCGGAGTCCATAGAACTTTTGTGGTATGCATACTGGTATGGATACCATTTAAACATAACCACGTTCTGGATTCCACATAACTTTTCTGGTACGTGTACCGGTATGGATACCAAACTGGTTCCGCAACTAATGGTTCTTTTCTAGTACGAGTACTGGTTTGCGTATAGATCTGGATTCACGAGTTCACATACTTTTAAAGGTGTGGATACTAATATGCGTACCAAAAATTTGTTTGTCGACATATAGCTACTCCGTTATGTATACTGAGTACATGTATTACAGCTTCATAATTATAACAGTTTTCCCAGTTTGTAAGAATGATATGTACATTGTCTTATATCCAAATTTATAGTAACTTTATATTTCTCTCTAAATCGACTCGAAACATTCCCGAATAGCATCAATGACACGTATCACTGTTTCAGGCTATTTTCGAATGATAATTCTTGAATCATAATTTTGATTGCGAAAAATAAATAGTCATTCACCGAAATTCATCAAGTATGAACAAATGTTCATTAAGCTTAGTCATATTTCGAGAAATAATTACAAGATGAATGTTGACTCGAAATTCTTGATATGCTTATGATAGTCTAATTAGTTATACGACATCGTCTCATAGATAGAAAGATGAATATAACTTGAGAAATAGATGGTTTAGTCTTCACTTACTTTTTATTAAAGAATTTATCCAAAAGCTTTGGTTGATCTTCGCCTTCAAACGGTAGAGCGCAATAATGACTGCCGTGATGTCCATTTCTCGACTACACTTTTATCCTAATCCGAGACTTAACTAATTGTAGACTAGAAATCAAGATATAGTTTGGACAACTAAATTTGACAACAAGCTTGAGATATAAAAACTTGTGAGTTCGACCGAGCAATGCTATAACAACTTTGATTGGCCAAAAGAGAATAGCTTTAGATGCAAATGATACACGATTGCAAAATGAAATTAGCAGAGATGGTATGAATTTATATAAAACAAAATAATTCTGGTTGTCAGATTTTGGATTAGTACTCTCCTTTAGGGACCATGCAAATGATACATCTCATCAATAGGTTTTTCTAAAATGATCCTTTGTTATCTAAAAGGTGGTGAAGGCCCTCGTCCCACGAATTTTCTACTCTAAAATTAAAATTTTCAAAAGTCCTCTTGAAAAACAACACTATAATGGGATCAACGTAGTTAATATCGCGTACCGGTCAGGTCCTATACACCTATACAAATGATAATATCTGTTTTTATAGGAGATACATCATTTAATATAGAATTTCAAATAATTATAAAACTATAGTAAAAAATAATAAGAATCATACACATATCTCAAATTTCCAAAATACAAGGTGGTTTATTAGAGCTTCGCCAATGGTCATTGTGTGTGTTTCCTATGTGGCAACACAAATAGACATCCTCAATCTATTTTTCCTTAAAATTATGGAGAGAAAAAAATCCATCTCCAACAGTATTGCATGTAACATCTTCTTTTAATTAGTATAAATTTTATTTTTCATAATTAAGATTTTATTAGAGCTAAAAATAGTTAGTTAATATATTAAAGTCAATTCAATTAAGTAAAAGCTGACTAGAATGGTAGGCAATGTCAAGGGGAATGTCCAAAACTAGACATTCACCTTGACAATGTCTATCCAAAATCATCTATACATTGGTTTAAGACATTAGGGTTGGAAATTTTAGAAAAAATGGGTGTGTATCCTAGGTGGATTTTGACATTTATCTCCACACACATGCCATTGCATAAGCTTTAGCCAACGTTATGATTGTTGTCCCATTATGTTAGTAAATCTTTTTTGTTATCCTTCATATTTATCTTTTATATTTCTCTGCCTTGCAATAGAAATATAGTTTCCATCTTATATCCTACCGTATTGTCATTGATTTTATATTATAAATTATTAGAGCTTTTACCTTCTCTAATTGACATTGTACTTGTCTGTAAAGACTAGATGCATGTTGATGAAATATTTATTCACGAAATAGATATTATCGGTGTACAAGTAAAACCGATATATCGGTCTGTACCGGCATGTACAACCGATAATATAATTTCGTCTTTGTATCGCCGATATTTTCGATATCGTATAGTTATTTTCCGATATACGATAAAAACATGTAATATCGGCATGTACAACCGATATTGACTACCTTGAATGGGATCACGTGATCTTTGTGACTCTGATTGTGTGAGCATATTCACTTGCGCTAATTTATATCCGTATTGATTTTGCATCTGGATTCTGGCATCGTATGCAAAAGTATAAAGTTTATTTCGGAACTGCCATACATCCCGTGGTATGGGTGTACAAAATACCTAGAATCCTGTGGCCTGCCTTGTACAGCCTGGGTTCCCGGCCTGTCCGACAATTATAAGTGGGTGGACCCGGGCTTTTGTCTAAACATTGGAGTCCGGCCTGTTTGCCTTGCCCAGTAGCATGTTTAGTTACTTGGCATGCTTGACTACTCGGTAGCCTATTTAATTACACTGCCTTCCTAATAACCTATGTAGATAATGGCTAAACTAGATAGGCTAAAGCATAAAACGCACAAAAAGAAATACTTATATATGTATTTTTCTAGATTTGATGAACAAAATTTTTCATTTATTTCTTTATTTCTAGGTTACACATTTATTTATTTTTGATATTTTATTAACATAACTTTTCTAATAATAAATATAAATTGAATTTTTTGAACTATTTCATAGTAATGAGTATGAATTACTTGGAAAATTTATTGGGATTCGAAATAAAATTGAATTACATTTCACAGTAATCCATGGAAGGTGCGTGCTTCCTTTTTCCATATTTTTGGCATTGGATGCATCGTTCTGCCATGTGTTTTGCGTCCTCATTCATGTGAGGCCAAAAATATCCTCGAAGTTTAGCCTTTTGGGCCAAGGCTCGCCCCCCACTGTGATTCACGTGGTGTCCATGATGTATCTCAAGTAAAATTTCATTCCCTTCCTCTTGGGAAAAACATCGGAGTAGAGGTCCCAGATAGGATTTCCGATATAATAACCCATCCTTTAGCTGATAGTTCCTTGATTGAGATATTATCTTATCGCTTGGTAGATCACCATTAGCTAGGCATTTTATGATGTGGGTCCTCCAATCATTCTCAGACAGAAATTGTTGGTTCATGTTAGTGTTTAAAATTCCCATATATCTTTTGAGTGTTATTGAGGGAAGTAACACTCTTTTCACTTTCACGGTTGTCTCCTAGGGATCCGCCATCATTGATGCGATGAAATCCAAGGCATCTGCGTGCCTGTTGTTACTCCTACATAGGTCTCGGAAGGTAATATTGGGTATTTGCTCAATATAATGTCTATCCAATTGTAAATATCGATGGAGGCATGCGTCCGAATCTTGTTTCATGGACCTCACTTGGTGTTGTCATCTAATTTGAGTAGGTAGTATCTATTTGTAACTAGGATATCCCTTATCATTTTTATGTCTGCCTTTACTTTTTCTTGTGTGTGTGAGAGACAAGTTTGAGTGGAAAATAAGCTTCCGGATTGCTAGTCCTGAGTGGGTAAGGGAAGTGTGATTGTATTGGGTATTAATGTGTAAGAGATCCACTCTTATGTCAAGAATTAATCAAAATAACTTTCCATTTAGGCTACTTTTGCAGAATTCTCTTCTTCTCAAATTCTCTGAGTTTCTAATTGTACTGCTTCAGTACAATTGGTACCAGAGCCGTTTTGATCCTATATCACCATGGGTGGATTGGGACCTCCCACAGTTAAAGATGCTAACGAACATCTTCATAAACTTTAGGAATCAACAACTTCACAATTTTCCGATCTAAATCTTAGAATGAACAATTTCACCACAGAGTTGTCTGCTTTGAAGGAATCAGTGTTGACGAGGGATACTTTTCTGCAATATATGGATTTTTACTTCACTTAGAAGGGTAATAGGGGAAAACAAGCCGGTGAGAATTCGCATTCCAGATCTCAACAAGGAGGGTTTTCTCTTACTAGTGATGGAGGGTTGGTTTTTCACTCTACATCAGGACGTGGCATCAACTCAAACCACCGAATGCCCAAATTATACTTTCCGAGGTTCGATGGAGAAAATACGAAGGTGTGGATTCAAAAGTGTGATCGATATTTTCATCTCAACAATATCAAGGATGAGTCTTAGAAGGTAATAATGGCATCGATGTATCTAGACATTAAGGCTGATAAATGGCTGTCTAACCTGCAATCCTTTCGATCTATTACGTCTTGGTTTGAATTATCTGAACAAGCATGCCTTCGATTTGAAAATCCTGCTCATGATAATATTTTAGGAATGTTCAATAAATTATCTCAGATAAATATTTTTGATGAGTACTTTGAGAAATTTGAGGATCTAAAAGCCCACTTGTTCAATCAATACCCCTACTTAACTGAGCACTACTATGTTATGAGTTTCATAGGAGGGTTGAAAGAAGAGATAAAACATTCAGTCCTCATGTTTAAACATGTCACTCTTATGCAAGCTTTAAACGAGGTCACGTCTGCAAAATTCAACAATTGTTTTGGATATTTGGTGAAGAAACTGATGATGCAACTCAGGAAGAAGAGGATGTCCCAAATGATGAGGTACTAGCCTCCCCAGTGGAGAGTGACATTGATATCTCTTTACCTGCTCTCACAGGTTCTCACAGTAGTGGCACAATTCGTGTTCCTGGTTTTCTTCAAAAACATGTTATTTCGATTCTTATTGACATAGGCAGTACCCATAGTTTTTTGGACTGTGAATTTGTTAAGTATTTACAATTGGTTATTCAACCAACTGCTAATCTCCTTGTTACTGTTGCCAATGGTGACAAGACTATCAGTTCTGGACTATGTGCTGCTTTGCAGTGGAAGATACATGGGAATGACTTTACTGGATATTTTCATTTATTTCCTTTGGGGGATGTCACATGGTATTAGGTGTTGACTAGGTGTGCAATCTAGGGGATGTCATGTTCAATCTGTCTAAGTTGAGTATTACCTTTCAACATTGTGGAAAACAGATTACTCTAGTTTGGGCCAAGGACAAAGATTCTCTGAAGTCAATGAGTGGCTCTGCTGCAGTGGAGTATTTCAAGAAAACTCCTTATGGGATTATAGGTCATTTATACTCAGTTTCTACTGAAACTCCACCTACTGACCTTCCTACTGCTATCTCTGACCTCCTTTAGTCATACTTTGATGTGTTCACTACACCATCCACCTTACCACCTCACATATCATTGAATCATATAATCCCTCTTAAACCTCATTCTTCACCACCCAATATGAGACCTTATAAATGCCCTTACATTCAAAAATATGTTATGGAAGATTTGGTGCAGGAAATGTTATCTTATGGAATTATCCAACCCACTCATAGCCCCTTTGCTTCTCCAATATTGTTGGTTAAGAAGAAGGATAATATCTTGAGGTTTTGTGTGGATTATAGGAAACTCAATAACATCACGATCAAAGATAAGTTTCCCATTCTTGTGATAGATGAGTTACTTGATGAACTAAATAAGGCCATCATCTTTACTAAGATTGATCTAAAGTCTAGCTATCATCAGATAAGAGTGCATCTCTCTGACATTTACAAAACTGCCTTTAGAACTCATCATGGCCATTATGAGTTCAAAGTCATGCCCTTTGGCCTGACAAATGCTCCTGTTATTTTGTAAGCCTTGGTGAATGACATTTTTCAACTATATCTTAGGAAATTCATATTAGTTTTCTTTGATGATATATTAGTTTATAGTCACAACTTGGAGGCACATGTGCAACATTTGGAGATCACTCTACAGCTTCTACAACATCATCATCTCTATGCAAATCTTTCCAAGTGTAGTTTTGCTTAACCTGAATTGGAGTACCTTGGCCATATTATTACTGCCAATGAAGTGGTAGATGATCTTGGTAAAATATCCAGCATGGTAAATTGGCCAATCCCTAAAACCATTAAGGAGCTTAAAGTATTTCTTGGCCTCACTGGCTACTATATGAAATTTGTTAAGGGTTATGGCTCAATTTGTAAACCTATGACAGATTTATTGAAGAAGAATGCCTTCTCCTGGTCTCCTCAAGCCACTGTTGCTTTCAACACTTTGAAGCAAGCCATGTCTACTGCCCTAGTTCTTGCTTAAACTGATTTTACAAAGACTTTCATCCTTGAAGTTGATGCCTCTAGAATTGGTATTGGTGTTGTCTTGATACAAGAAGGCAGACCTATTGCTTACTTTAGCAAACCTCTGGGACTCAAATCTAGTGTACTATCTACTTGTGAGAAGGAGCTCTTGGCCATAGTTCAAGCTATTACCAAGTGGAGACATTGCTTACAAGGGAATAATTTTATTATCAGGACTGACCAACAAAGCATCAAATTTTTCTTGGAGAAAAAGATCACTACAGTCTGTCAGCAGAAATGGTTGATGAAGTTATTGGGTTTTGACTATGAAATCCACTATAAAAAGGGGGTTGACAACAAAGTAGCTGATGCTCTTTCCAGGCTTCCTCACTCTGAGGCTACTTTCAACTCCATCACCATATCTTCACCCACTTGGATCCATGACATTCTGGAAAGCTACAAGGATGATGATAAGGTTCATAATATTATATATCAACTCTTAGTTAACTCTTCTATTATCCCTCATTACACTCTGGTTGGAGGTATTTTGAGATACAAATGCAAGTTGTATATTGAAGAGGGTCACAACATCAAGCACGCTATCATGGCCTCAGTCCACTCATCAGATGTGGGAGGACACTCTGGCACTTATGCCACTTACACTAGAGCTAAGTCTTACTTCTTTTGGCCTGATATGAAAAAATATATTTTTTGGTTTGTTAGTTCATGTGACATTTTCCAAAGGAATAAAGGAGAAAACCTCCACCCACTGGTCTTCTACAACCACTCCCAGTCCCTGAGCAAGCTTGGAAGCATATTTCTATAGATTGTTTTGAGGGGTTACCCAAGAATAATAGAAAATATGTTATCCTTGTGGAGGTGGATAGGCTCACCAAGTACATCCATTTTATTGGGTTGTCTCATCCTTACACTTCCATCACTATTGCTAGAGCTTTCATCATCAATGTGTTTAAACTTTCATTGTCTCCCATCTTTTATAGTCTCTGATAAAGACAAGGTATTTACTAGCAATTTATGGAAGGACCTCTTCAAGGCTTTGGGAACTGAATTGAAGCTCAGTACAGCATATCATCCACAAACATATGGTCAGACTGAAAGGGTCAATGCTTTCCTGGAGCAATATCTTAGATGCATGACTGGTTTCCACCCTAAACAATGGTTTTATTGGTTACCTTTGGCTGAATGGTGGTACAACACCAATTATCATTCAAGAATCAAGATGAGTCCCTTCTAAGCAATGTATGGCTACCATCCTCCACATTTGGCTTTTCCAGTTCATGTTACCACTTCTGCGGAGGATTTGAGACTTATTTACAACAGAAAGTTGTTGTTCTAGAACTTCTTAAGGATACTCTGCACAAATATCAAGAGAGAATGAAATTTTTTGCTGATCAGAAGAGAAATGATAAAACCTTTAAGGTTGGGGATTAGGTTTATCTAAAATTGCAGCCTTATAGACAAACCTCAATTGCTCTGAGAAAGAATTTTAAATTTTATGCCAGGTATTATGGACCTTTCCAAGTGTTGCAGAAGGTAGGTACCTTAGCCTACAAATTACAATTACCTGCTGGTACCAGGATACATCCTATTTTTCATGTTTCTCAGCTGAAGAAACATATTGGTCTCTCTCACACTCCATCTCTACAGCTCCCCCTGGTAGATCATGAAAGACAAGTAGTGGTTGATCCTAATGCTGTCTTGGACACTAGAGTTATACTCAGAGATGGTGCTCAGATTTCTCAGTCCCTCATTCAATGGACCAACTCTTCTATGGAGGATGCTACTTTGGAAGATACTACCACTATCACCTCTCATTTCCCTAATTTTAATCCTTAAGGACAAGGATGCTTGAAGCGGAGAGTATTGTTATGGACCTCACTTGGTGTTTCCATCTGATTTGAGTAGGTAATATCTATTTGTAACTAGATAGGCCTTATCATTTTTATGTCTGCCTTTACTTTTTCTTGTGTGTGTGAGAGACAAGTTTGAGTGGACAATAAGCTTCCAGATGTCTAGTCCTCAGTGGGTAAGGGAATTGTGATTGTATTGGGTATTAATGTGTAAGAGATCCACACTTATGGCAAGAATTAATCAAAATAACTTTCCCTTTAGGATACTTTTGCAGAAGTCTCTTATTCTCAAATTCTCTGAGATGCTAATTGTACTGGTTCAGTACAGCTTGGTACCTTCCCTCAATTTTTCGTATGACAAGTTGTGAGTCACTGGTGAGTCTAACTTCGTCGAGTCCAAATCCGATTATTAATCGTAGAGCATGTATAACGGCTTCATATTCAGTAATATTATTTTTGGAAGAAAATTCTAGCCTTAAGTTGTATATGATCCTTCGGCATGTCGGGGTCGTGAGACCATTCTGATGCCGGATCCTTCAGAGTTACATGACCCATCGCCTTAGATTTTTGAAAGAAGTAGTTCAGGCGGATCGTCCACCTCGTCCTTTATTACTGGGATCTCATCGGTTTCGTCAAGAGGGAAGTCGTCCAGGAAGTCTGCAATGACTTGGGATTTTACTGTTGTCTGAGGTTGGTATTTAGCCCCAAACTATTTGATTTGAGATCCCCATTTAGAGATTCGGCCCGCTTTGTCATTATTATCAAGCACGGACTCTATTGGATCCTTGGTGATGACTGTTATGGTGTGCGAATGAAAATATGTTCGCAATTTTTACGTTGCGTACACCAAGGATAGTACAAGTTTTTTAATCTTTGTATGATTTTTCTCCGCTGAGGTCACCATTTTACTTATGAAGTAAATTTCCTTTTTTGATCCCTTACCAATGCGAGTTAGCACGGCACTTATCGATGTGTTCGTCGCCGACAGATATATTTAAAGATCTTCACCTGGATTAGGTTTTTGCAATACTAGTAAGGTAGCTAGATGCTCCTTAATTTTTTGGAAAGCTTTTTCACACTCAACACTCCATAAGAACTTTTCGATCTTCTTCAGAGTATTGAAGAAATATTTGCATTTATCGGATGATCTAGAAAAGAACCTTCCCAGGGCCACTAACCAACCAGTCAATCTTTGTAAGTCTTTTTTACTGTGGATGGCGAGGGAATGTACAGAATGTCTTGCACCTTGGAGTGATCCACTTCAGTGCCTCACTTTGTAACTAGATCCTAATAATTTTCCTGAGGTAACCCCGTAAGCACATTTTGCCAGGTTAATCTTCATATTATATTTCCTCATTTGTTCAAAGATGTCCTTAAGGTCCTTTGCATGATCCTGTGGGATCTTGATTTTGACAAGCATGTTATCTACATATAATTCTAAGGTTTTATGTATCCATTTATTGAAAATCTTCTCCACCATCCTCTGATACGTCACGCCGTCATTTTTCAGCCTGAACGACATCTTTGTGTAACATTAGAGTCCTCGTGGAGTAAAAAATATGGTATGTTCTTGGTCCTCCTCGGCCAATGGGAACTGATTATATCCTGAGTATCCGTATATCAGTGATAATAGTCCATATCCATAAGTCGCCTCGACAAGTTGATAGATGTTAGGAAGTGGGAAACTATCATTTGTGCACGTCTTGTTAAGGTCGCTAAATTCAATACATATTCGCACTCCTCCACTCTTCTTTGGCACGATCACCATGTTGGATATCTATATCGGATATTGCATTCCTCTGATGACACCTGAAGCTTCCATTTTCTTTAGCTCATTTTGAATTGCCTCATGGTATTCGGGTGTTACCTTTATGATTCTCTGCCTCATAGGTTTATGCTTTTGATTAATTTTAAAATGATGGCAACAAACTTCGGATTTGATTCCTGGCATGTCCTCCATTCCCCACGCAAAGACATCGGAATATTCTCTTAGTACTTGTATTAACTTTTCTTCTTCCTCTGCGTTGTGGGGGGTTCCAATTATAACCATCCCTGGATTTTCGGATGTTTTGATGTTTACCTCTTTCGTAGGTTCTGAGGCCGAGAAATTTGATTTTGACTCCCCAATTTCGGAGAGGTTCTGTGATTTCTATAAGGGAACCATGTATTCGCCCGAAGCAGGGAATTTTACGACGTTCGAGCGTCTAGCTTCATTTGTTTCAGCAATGTAAGTATCAATCTCCTCTTGATTCTTAGCGTTTTAGGCCCTTTTATTCCTTGCCTTCGAGGAGTTGACCTTATTCTCACCATTTCGTACGTCCATGTTGTAACAGTACTTCGCTTTGCTGGAATATTCTATTATTTATGTGATCCCATCAGGTGTTGGGAACCTTAACCTATGATGGTAAGTTGACGCAACTCCTTTAATTCTATGAACCCAGGATTGTCCAACAATAGCGGTATAAGGTGAAACTACATCTACTACACAAAAAGTAGACAAAGTCAGGATTTTCCTTACACGAACCTCCAGGGTCACTTCGCCCCTTGGTCGGGTTATGAGCCATTGAAACCAAATATAATATATATGGATGGTATTAGGCATTCGTCTTTCAATCCCATTTGTTTGAATGTCTTATAAAATAAGATTTCGATACATCTTCCTTAATCAATCAATATCTTAGGTAGTGCCCTTAGAAATGCCTTTGGTTTCTCTTCCTCTTCTTTATGTTCAGGGAGTGCAATATCCATTGTAACCACTAGAGGGCCGTTATGATTTACCCCACCATATGATACTTCGGAGGCTGGAAAGTTGATTGGTTGTTTCATCCATTTCTCCATCAGTGGTTCTTTTTCCACGCTAAAAACCTTGTTTCCTATAAAATTTCGTTTATGGATTCGCCTCATGACGTTTCCCTCCAGTGTAGGTGATGTGACAGCTGAATGGGAAATCGTGTTACATCCTAAGAACTGTGCTTTTCATGGGATCTCCACATGATGTACTTGGGATCCCGTCGCCTGGGGAGGAGATGGAAGTGCGATATACTCCTGGATCTTCTCATCATCGATCATATCATGCACCACCTTCATCAGATATCTACATGAGTTTGTAGGGAAGCGGTAAAACTGATGGAATTCACATGAATCTTTCCTATTCTTAGCATGCTCGATTTGTTTCCCTTTTGTTCCATGGAAAAATAATTTTGTACTTTCCATCAATCTTCTTAAATATTTTCGAGTGATGGTGGTTTTTAGCTTAGGGTTAAAATCGTAAAAAACTAAACCCTAGCAGATAGTGATGTCGCAACATTTAAAGTAACGAGCATTTACTAGGAAAATTTACTGAAACCTTTAATGTGTCCCTAAATAATTATCGGGGTATCTTTTTCAAATTAGGGTTACGACACGCCAAACCCTAATTCCCAGTGTGCCAATGGCAAATCATGCCAGCCACACCGACCGGGCCAAAGCATGCCAACCATGCTAGCCGCACCTCTGTGCCAATGGCAAATCATGCCAGCCACACCGACCGCGCCAAAGTATGCCAACCATGCTAGCCGCACCTCTGTGCCAATGGAAAATCATGCCAGCCAAACCGACCGCGCCAAAGCATGCCAACCATGCTAGCCTCACCTCTGTGCCAATGGAAAATCATGCCATCCACACCGACCACGCCAAAGCATGCCAACCATGCTAGCTGCGCCTCTGTGCCAATGGAAAATCATGTCAGCCACACCAACCGCGCCAAAGAATGCCAACCATGCTAGCCGCACCTCTGTGCCAATGGAAAAATCATACCAGCCACACCAACCACGCCAAAGCATGCCAACCATGCTAGCCGCACTTATGTGCCAATGGAAAATCATGTCAGCCACACCAACCGCGCCAAAGCATGCCAACCATGATAGCCACACCTCTGTGTCAATGGAAAATCATGCCAGCCACACCTACCGCGCCATGCCAAACGCACCTCGCCATGGCCCCATGCTGCGCCACCATACTGGCCTTCACTACGCGGCTATCAAAACAAAGGCGTGCGACAATCAACGGTTGCCCTTCAATCCCAAGAGCAAATCCTGGCCGTCTAAGGTTACCAAATGACCTTTGCCCCCAAAATCCTAGCTTTGTCACGCGCCTAGCCCAAGCTAGTCACGCCATGCACCTATGGCAAACCCTTGGCCCCACATGCCAAGCCAAAGCCGCACCTAGTCCAAGCCAGCTGAGCCATGCCAAACGCTCTCTGCCTTGGCCCTAGTTATGCTAGTCATACCATTCCAAGCCAAACGCGCTTGCCTTGGGCCTATTCACGCCATGCGCCTATGGAAAACCCTTGGCCCCACGTGCCAAGCCAAATCTAGTTGCGCCATGCCAAACGCACTTGCCTTGGCCCTAGCCATGCTAGTCACATCGTGCCAAGCCAAACGCCCTTAACTTGGCCCTAATCACGCAAACCCTTGGCCCCACATTCCAATCCAAAGCCGCACCTAGCCCAAGCTAGCAGCATCATGCCAAAACGCACTTTGCCTTGGCCCTATCTATGCTAGTCACACCATGCCAAGCCAAACGCCATTTCCTAGCCACGCCCTACGCCAATGGCAAACCCTTCTCCCCACATGCCAAGCCAAACCAAACCTATCCCAAGCTAGCCGCGCCATGCCAAAGGCACTTTGCCTTGGCCCTAGCGATGCTAGTCACATCATGCGAAGCCAAACGCCCTTACCTTGGCCCTAACCACGCCATACACCCATGGAAAACCCTTGGCCCCACATTCCAAGCCAAATCGCACCTAACCAAAGATAGCCACGCCCAAGGCGAACCCTTGGACCCACATGCCAAGCTTAACTAGTCGCGCCACCCTTTTGTCCTTCCCTACGCGACCATCAAACGAAGGCGTGCAACAATCAACGGTTGCCCTTCAATCCCAGGAGCAAATCCTAGCCATCCAAGGTTACCAAATGACACATGGTAACCTTTGTCCCATAAACCTAAGTTTGGCCACGCCAAACCATGCCATGCCAATGGCATGCCAACCTAGCCGCGCCACCACGTTGTCCCTCACTACGCGACTACCAAAACAAAGGTGTGCAACAATCAACGGTTGCCCCTCCTCTCAAGATGCAAAATCTCGACCGTCGAAGGTCACCAGGCTAGCAAGTTTCCCGAGCTTGACTTCCCAAGCCACAACAACGTGCTACATGTTTTCTAAAAACATTCGAGACATCAACACAAACTGGTGGATGCTCATTAGGGTATTGGTTTGGTGGTCTACAGCGTGCGGCATACACAAATGCATGTTTCAAGATATTGTAATAAGAATAAAACGGTTAGTAAATGCAGGAAGCAACGGTGAAACGCTCTTTCATTATGGAACATCAATTCCATCAAATTCCTTCAATACCAGGCATTACCACATCTTCCCGTTTAACTCATCCGTTTTCTTTTCTTATGATGCCAGAGTACGTTTCTTTTTGGACTTGTATAAATAGGCTTACCTATTTCCACTAGAGATAACAAGTTTTTGGTCAGGGAAAAATACCACACTCAGAAAGGCAACTCTTGCTAGCTTTCTCGAAGCCTTCAACTTCTGATACAAGTCAAGTACTACTCTTCCAGAATTATTCTGGCCTCATCACTCTCTTCGCTTCCCTCCCCAAACCAACCCTTCTCCTCCACTTTGTGACCGAAGCAAGTCTGGAACGGCCATTTCTTGGTTTAGGCCAGACTTGTACAGATTGATCTCTCGAATCTAAAGTACTCCCTTGGTGTACATTGTTTAGGGTTTAAATTGTTTCTCACGTTCACACCCGTAATTACCAAAATCAATAGAAACCATTTTCACCTATAAACAATTGGCGACCACAGTGGGAGATCGGTCTATCGGTCCCAATATCAGTATTTGAATACGTTTCTCTAACAAGGAAGGATGGTTGATCTTCGGACTGAATCTGTGTCCTCAGATTCCACTCAGGAAAGCAGCAATGTTTCAACACCCAATAACACTGCCAACGAAGGAGTTCCAAGGATGATTGACCTAGTATGGGTCCAGGGGATTCACACCAGAAACGTGGGGATGATGAGAGATGCAATCAATGCCATACTGGATTTCCTCATCGACTTGACGGCAGAGTTGAGCGGTTCGCCTTCCTCGGAGACTTTGGAGCTGGGGACTGATGTCCCGAATGATCTCTCTCAAGATAACAGCTTCACTACCAATCAGAGACCTGTAATCCAAGAAGCGGCCTTGCTGGTGGAAAACTTATGTGAACTATTACACCTTTCAAGGGATCAACAGATGGAGACGTTCACCGCCATCAATCGGATAACGTTAAGCGTTCCCTTGGTTCCTCCACGATCGGAAACATCAAGAACACAGGATTCGTCCATTAATAATATCACATTCACCGACAACGACATGATGGCAGAGGAATGCCATAATCGCTCTCTACACGTCACAGCTCGAATCAAAAGCGTGGAATTCAAAAGATCCCTCGTCGACGCAGGAGCGTCCTCTAATGTTGTCACCCTTAGGACACTCAGGACGGCCAAAGTACGACCAAGCGAGGTTACGCGACAACCTACTACCATGACTGATTTTGAAGGTAAACAAACCAATACATATGGGTACGTCCATTTGAATCTATCGGTAGGACCTGTCCAGTCAAAAGTAAGATTCGAGGTAATTGAAAAGGAGCCGGACTACCACATGATACTGGGGAGACAATGTCTCCACGACAACAGGATCATTCCTTCGACGTAACACCAGTGCTTGAAAACCATGCTAAACGGAGAAGCCATTCGCATCGCAGCGTCATCATCTCCCTATGCGCCAATCTGTGGCATGAAAATTTTTGAACCAAGGCAGGGGCCGCAAGTCACAACCAACAAGGCTCACCACACCGCACTGCCGAAATTGATGACCATTGAAGAAAGCGATAGTCCTACATAACCCCGTGGAGAAACTCAGCCTCACGTCACACCTTCATAAGAAAGGCACACTCACCTCCATCCACATGACCAGAGTCTGGTTCCAACCAAGCGAGGATGGGCTTTCATTACGGGTCACGACGAAAAAGGGAAAACTGTATATCAATGCCGTTGTTAGAAATTAACAGGGGAGACTACCACATAATCTCTCCGCCCAATAAAATGCCAGCCTGGTGACGAGCCACGAGAGGAGATACCTGACGCACCACAACAACTACAAGATGGCACCAATTCAACCACGGACGAGCTTGAAATTATTAATATCGGGAATGAGGAATCTCCACGACCCATCTCCATAAGCTCGACTCTACATACAGACGAGCGCACAAAATTGGTAGACCTACTCAATGAATATCAAGACGTGTTCGCATAGACATACGAGGAGATTCCTGGCCTGGACCAGAAGCTGGTTACTCACCACTTACATGTGATATCCGGATCCAAGCCGGTCAAGCAGACCCCAAGACAATTCTGGCACGATATTGAAGAACAGATTGAGACGGAGGTTCAAAAGTTATTAGTGGCTGGTTTCATCAAACCAATCCATCACCCCACCTGGTTGGCAAACATAGTTACGGTAAAAAAGTATAATGGTCAAATCAGGTGTTGTGTCGATTTTAGGGATCTAAACAAATATTGCCCTAGAGATTTTCCTCTCCCCAACATCGACATGTTGGTAGATGCCACCAGTGGACATGGCATGTTTTATTTCATGGACGGGTACAACGGCTACAACCAAATAAAGATGTAGGAGCATGATGTAAGCAAGATGTCTTTTCGAACTCCTCTAGGAAACTGTTACTATATTGTGATGCCCTTCGGTTTGAAGAACGCTGGCTCCACATACCAATGCGCCATGACCACCATTTTTCACAACATGATGCACAAGCAAGTTGAGGATTATGTATATGACATAGTAGTCAAGTCAAAAACTCGAGAGGCCCACACAGGGATTCTACAGCAGGTGTTCGAAAGATGTTGTGAATACAAACTAAAAATGAATCCGTTAAAGTATGCTTTCGGTGTCTCCTCGGGAAAGTTCATAGGCTTCCAAGTAACCACTGAGGGGATCAAAGTTGACCCAACCAAAACGCAATCCATCCTCACAATTCCACCACCGCGGAACGTGAAGGAACTCCAGAGTTTCATGAGCAAAATAAACTACATCCTCCGCTTCATACCCAGATTGTTTCAACTTATTGCTTCATTTACCCCCTTACTAAAGAAAGGATCAAGCTTTGTTTGGACCACATTACAACAGGAAGCGTTCCGGAAGATTCAACGAACGTTATCTTCCTCGGCCGTCATGAGATCACCCATGAAAGGAAGACCGCTACACCTCTACACCTCTTTTTCAGTGACACTGCTGTCGGAGCTCTCCTCTCCCAAGAAGATGTCGAAGGGATTGAATACCCCATATACTATTTTAGTCGGACTTTGAGAGATGCCTAACTCAGGTATCCCAAAGCAGAAAAGGCATGCCTGGTCTTGGTCTACTCCATCCAGAAATTCAGGCACTACTTGTTGTCCAATAAAGTGGTGCTGATATCCAAATCTGATCTTGTGAAGTTCCTCCTCTCAAAACCTGCTCTGATAGGAAGGCCATCCAAATGGCTCCTCCATATGTCAGAATTCGACATAATATATGCTTCCCCGAGGGCCATCAAAGGACAGGAAGTTGCAGATTTGTTGGCGGCATTTCCAGGAGAAAATGATGTAACATTACGCGAAGACCTCCCTGAGAACTTTCCGGAAGTCTCTTTCATCCAAGAGGAAACCTGGATATTTTTTTTCGACGGCTTCGCCACCCCTAACAACAGCACAGGAGGATCCGGTGTGGTTCTAGTATCCCTAACTGGTGAAGTTTTCTCACACTCCTTCAAGATAGACTTCCCCTGCACCAACAATTCAGCAGAGTATGAAGCCTTCCTCATTGGGTTGTCCTTGGCCAAACAAGTCGGAGCCACACGTCTGGAAATAAGAGGGGACTCTAAACTACTGGTCAACCAAGTAAACGGAGTATACGGGCTGAAGGAGGTAACCTTAGCCCCATATAGGGCCGAAGCGCAAAAACTGCTGAACTACTTCGACGATGCAACAGTAGCCCATATCGGGAGTGGCAGTAACCAACATGTTGACTGCCTAGCAACGTTAGCATCGAAACTGCGGTTTGAAGGCTTGAGGAAACTCTGACGGTGAAAAGAAGGATCGTGGCTTTCACAACCTGAAAAAGATAAAATTGATGACTGGAGAACACCGATTATCCAAGAGCTTAGCAGTTCACTCTTTCAAGGAAAGGTCAGTCTTAAAACTTTGCGTGATTTTTTCATGCTTCGAGGGGTACTCTATCATCTAAATCCTGACGGCTCTTTGTCAAGATGCCTCGGAGAAGAGGAAGCACATCAACATCTCAATCGCATCCATGGTGAGGTCTGCGGATAGACATTGGTGGTAACCCTCTATCGTCGTTTATAACGCCTTGGCTATTATTGGCCGGAGATAGAGGTCCAAGCTTGGTTACTTCAAAGGGCTTGTTCCAACTTCCAAGCGTCGCCGCATAAATTAGAAATTTTCAACATTGGTCACATCGGGGAATGGAAGAATCCATACATCAGTTACCTTTGCGACGGGATACTCCCCACCAATGAAAAGGAGGCATCCAAGATAAAACAAAGGTCCAAGATGTTCGTATTCCACGAAGGAATCTTATATCGTAAAATCTTTGGAGGGAGTCTTCTGCGATGTTTGAACGAGTTAGAGGTCCCAATCATGCTGAAGGAGATGCACGAAAGAGAACACCAATGGAAGCGGAAGTTATTTCTCCAAATACACAAGAAGTACTACTGGCCAACCATGGAGGACGACGCAGCTGTTTTCGTACAGAGGTGCAAGGAATGTCAGGTCCACGGGAACCTTATTCATGTACCGGCAACCACCCTGCATTCAATAAGCAGTTCATGGCCCTTTCATAACTGGGTAATCGACATCATTGGGAATATCAACCCACCATACTCAAAACATCACGAGTATGTAATAGCAGCAACCGAATACTTTACCAAATGGGTCGAAGCTATAGCTTTACGAGGAACGAACGGAACCACGATTGTGAAATTCATTAAGGATTACATCATTTGCCGTTTTGGCGTGCCTAAACATATCATCACCGACAATGGAACCCTTTTCGCGAACAGGCAAGTACGAGAGTTGCCCGAGGAATATGGGATAAAACAAGTCTTCTCCATAGTATACTACCCTCAAGGGAACGGGCAGGCTGAAAGCACCAACAAAACTCTGATTCGAATCCTCAGTCGAACAGTGAACGATAATCCTCGAACATGGCATGAGAAACTTCCCACGGCACTCTGGGCGTACCGGACATCACCAAGAAGTTCCACTGGGGTCTCTCCTTATTCTCTTGTTTATGGCGCAGACGCTATCCTCCCAGCGGAAATTAAAATCCCATCAGCCAGGATTGTTGAAGCAAGCGGAGTTTGATGAAATGAAGTTGAAGCCTTAAGTGCCATGGTTGCGTAATTGGACACTGTAGACTCCAGGAGGGCCAAAGCGGAAGAACACGCGCAGGCATACAGAAATAGCGTTTTCAGAGCATACAACAAGACCGTGAAACCTTGAATTTTTCAAATATGAGACTTGGTACTGAAGACTGCTAAACACATCCAGCAAGATGCATCGACACCAAAATTCTCCGCAAAATGGGAAGGTCCTTATATAGTCACGAAAGCATACAACATCGGGTATTACAAAGTCATTAAGGAGGACGGGGGAAAACTGAAAACGGTCATCAATGGGAAATGGCTAAAGGCATACTACACTTGAACACCGCCTCACCCTACCGTATCACAAGCATGGATAGCCAGGTATCTTTTCACTTTCTTCCATACCGTATTGAGTTTCTATTTCATTTGATTGAAGCAAATCAACAAAGTTCTCTTGTTCATTCAAAAAAAAAAAAAAAAAACTGAAACATGTCACAACTACATAACTCAGAAAATCCCGTCTAAAAGATGGTAATCTCTAGAAAGCATCATCTTCAAACGACTTCGGTACCTCTCAGTATTGCTCTTCAAATTCCGGATTGACTCTTCCACCTTCTGTGACTCCACGGCCAAGGCTTTCTCCTCTTTCAGAATAGCTTTTATAGTAGGGACCATGCCAGAAAAAATGCCAGCCCTATCGACCTTCATAATTTCAAGACGATGCCGCAACCAACTAACGTTGAACTTCAGATATTCACAGGTAGACACCATGTTCTCCCACTTTTGAATAGCTACTTCTGCGAGGGCATGGATAGACATACCCTCCATTTCAAAAACCATTGTCATGAGACAATTCACAATAGAAACCAAAGCAGACGAACAATACTGTACCACGTTCCTGGTGGCAATATGGACGCATATCTTCCATATTTTTGTGTAAAGAGTCTCGAATTCTCTTCGTACAAAGAACCCCCCAACGTTCTGGTAGTTAGAATAAAGGCACCTCATGTGGGTTCCGAACAACAAGCCTGCATTGGGATACTCATGGCATTGTCGACTCGAGGAAGGTTCGCTTATGATCGAAATGATGTAAATTGAACTTGATGAGAAGAAATGTTTGTTGAAAACTGGGAAGACGACACAAATTCACCAGACGTAAATACTATGTAAGCCCTAAAGGAAGAAGGAGAAACGCAGGCTGAAAAGGTGGAGCAAGACGGAATCACGGCCGGGAGACCAGCCTCAAAAATAATATGCCTCATCAAACCCCCAATGAAAGCTGAGCGGGATGGGAGGGCGCGATACTTTAATGTTTGAAAAAAAAAAGGGGGGGAAGAAATTCCCCATAGGCGTCGAACAAGAAGAAGTCAGACAGCACAGACAAATCATAACTGTGTCAAGCCGCTTATGCATACCTCACCTCATCAAACAGCGCCTCACCTTGCCACGGCCCCGGCCAATCCCTCGCTCCATCATCGCGGACCCATCACGCCTAGCCGCCCTGCACGTTCCACCATGCCATTGCCGTGAGGCCCCCTGCCAAGCCATTCGCTCCATTATCGAGGCCCCACCAAGCCTAGATATTCTTGCACGTTCCACCATGCCATTGCCGCGTCTCTCCCTGCTAAGCCACCGCTCCAATGATGCGACCCTATCATCCACGCGCGTCTGCATTATCAAGACCACGCCACCTCTTGGCCCCTCGATCCAAGCCGTCCACTTGCGTCGCCTTCCAAGACCACGCCCCCTTTGCATGGGAGATGTACAACCAGACCAAGCTGGTAACTTTCGTCTCACCACTCCACAGTCTGCATTCCCAGTACAACTTATGCAGGGCCGCCAACACGGGAATCCAAAACTCTCTTTACCACTCAAAAAGGTTAGTCGGATTTTCCTGACCATCTTTGCAATAATTTACACCTCGATTCCGTCCTTGTCTGTCACCATCATATTCTTACCTCGCAACAAGGCACCTGTTCCAAGCTAAGAAGGGGACTTAATGTTGATGGTGGTTTTTAGCTAAGGGTTAAAATCGTAAAATACAAAACCCTAGAAGACAGTGATGTCGCAACATTTAAAGTAACGAGCATTTACTAGGCACATTTACTGAAACCTTTAATGTGTCCCTAAATTATTATCGGGGTATCTTTTTCAAATTAGGGTTACGACAAGCCAAACCCTAATTCCCACGTGTGCTAATGGAAAATCATGACATCCACACCGACCGCGACAAAGCATGCAAACCATGCTAGCCGCACCTATGTGCCAATGGAAAATCATGCCAGCAACACCAACCGCGCCAAAGTTTCCAACCATGCTAGACGCACCTCTATGCCAATGGCAAATCATGCCAGCCACACCGACCGCGCCAAATCATGCCAACCATGCTAGCCGCACCTCTGTGCCAATGGAAAATCATGTCAGCCACACCCACCGCGCCAAAGCATGCTAGCCGCACCTCTGTGCCAATGGCAAATCATGCCAGCCACACCAACCGTGCCAAAGCATGCCAACCATGCTAGCCGCACCTTTGTGCCAATGGCAAATCATGCCAGCCACACCGACCGCTCCAAGGCATGCCAACCATGTTAGCCGCACCACTGTGCCAATGGCAAATCATGCCAGCCACACCAACCGCACCAAAGCATGCCAACCATGCTAGCCGCACCTCCGTGGCAATGGAAAATCATTTCATCCACACCTACCGCGCCATGTCAAATGCACTTCTCCATGGCCCCATTTCGCGCCACCATACTGGCATTCACTACGCGGCTATCAAAACAAAGGTGTGCAACAATCAACGGTTGCCCTTCAATCTCAGGAGCAAATCTTGGTTGTCTAAGGTTACCAAACGATCTTTTCCCCCAAAACCCTAGCTTGGTCACACGCCTAGCCCAAGCTAGTAACGCATGTGCCTATGGAAAACCCTTGGCCCCATATGCCAAGCCAAAGCCGCACCTAGCCCAAGCTAGCTGCGTCATGCCAAATGCACTCTTCCTTGGCCCTAGCTATGCTAGTCACACCATGTGATGCCAAACGCCCTTGCCTTGGCCCTATCCATGCCATGCGCCTATGGAAAACCCTTGGCCCCACGTGCCAAGCCAAACCAAACCTATCCCAAGCTAGCCGCGCCATGCCAAACGCACTTTGCCCTAGCCTTAGCCATGCTAGTCACATCATGCAAATCCAAACGCCCTTACCTTGGCCCTAATCATGCCATGCGCCTATGGCAAACCCTTGGCCCCACATGCCAAGCCAAACAAAACCTAGCCCAAGCTAGCCGCGCCATGCCAAATGCACTTTTCCTTGGACCTAGCCATTCTAGTCACATCATGCCAAGCCAAACGCCCTTACCTTGGCCCTAATCACGCCATGCGCCTATGGCAAACCCTTGGCCCCACATGCCAATCCAAATCCGTACCTAGCCCAAGCTAGCCGCGTCATGCCAAAATGCACTCTGCCTTGGCCCTAGCTATGCTAGTCATACCATGCCAAGCCAAATGTCATTGCCTAGGCCCTAGCCACGCCATGAGCATATGGCAAACCCTTGGCCCCACATGCCAAGCCAAACCAAACCTAGCCCAAGCTAGCCGCGCCATGCCAAAGGCACTTTGCCTTGGCCCTAGCCATGCTAGTCACATCATGCCAAGCCAAACGCCCTTACATTGTCCCTAACCACGCCATACACCCATGGCAAACCCTTGGCCCCACATACCAAGCCAAATCGCACCTAGCCAAAGCTAACCATGCCCAAGGCGAACCTTTGGCCCCACATACCAAGCCTAACTAGTCGCGCCACCCTGTTGACCTTCCATACGCGGCCATAAAACGAAAGCGTACAACAATCAACGGTTGCCCTTCAATCCCATGAGAAAATCCTAGCCATCCAAGGTTACCAGACGACACATGGTAACCTTTGGCCCAAAAGCCTAAGTTTAGCCACGCCAAACCATGCCATGAAAACGGCATTCCAACCTAGCCGCGCCACCACGTTGTCCCTTACTACGCGGCTACCAAAACAAAGGTGTGCAACAATCAACGGTTTCCCCTCCTCTCAAGATGCAAAATCTCGACTGTCGAAGGTCATCAGGATAGCAAGTTTCCCGAGCTTGACTTTCCAAGCCACAACAACGTGCTACATGTTTTCCAAAATCATTTGAGACATCAACACAAACTAGGGGATGCTCATTAGGGTATTGGTTTGGTGGTCTACAGCGTGCGGCATACACAAATGCCCATTTCAAGATAGTGTAATAATAATAAGACGGTTAGTAAATGCAGGAAGCAACGGTGAAGCGCTCTTTCATTATGGAACATCAATTCCATCAAATTCCATCAATACCAGGCGTTACCACCTCTTCCCATTTAACTCATCCGTTTTATTTTCTTATGAGGCCAGAGCACATTTCTTTTTGTACTTGTATAAATAGGCTTACCTATTTCCACCAGAGATAACAAGTTTTTGGTCAGGGAAAAATACCACACTCAGAAAGGAAACTCTTGATAGCTTTCTTGAAGCTTTTATCTTCTGATACAAGTCAAGTACTACTCTTCCAGAATTATTCTGGCCTCATCACTCTCTTCGCTTCCCTCCCTAAACCAACCCTTATCCTCCACTTTGTGACCGAAGCAAGTCTGGAACGGCAATTTCTTGGTTTAGTCCGGACTTTTGCAGATTGATCTCTCGAATTACTCCCTTGCAGTACATTATTTAGGGTTTAAATTGTTTCTCACTTTCACACCCGTAATTACCAAAATCAGTAGAAACTATTTTCACTTATATACAACTGGGTCCATAAATTTTCCCTTCTTTTGTTGGTTATGGTCTCGTCCTTTCAATCCTCAACTTCTCTGTTTTTCAAATCGAGTTGAATCGTTGTGAGCTCATTTAGATCCTCGGGTTTGTACCTGTGAGGTTTTTGGTTCTACTATATTTGCTCATCTACAATTTCCTCAGACTAGCTTGTCGTATGTCCCATCTTGAAGTTCTTCGAGGGCTATGTAATCCTCTTGGATTTCCCTAAGCATTCCCAAGCAAGGTGGAATTGTTTCATACATTCTTACAAATATGGAGTCTGTTTTTCTTGTTTGAAACCCATGATCGCATAGCCTTCGGGGACCCTTCCGATTTCTGCAAAGAGCTTTCTCCATAGTGTTACGAAAGATCATATGGACTCAGTAGGCCCTCTAATTGGAATAACATGTCAAATCCTGGCTTAACATGACTGTTATGCATGTAGGCCTCCAAGAATAATTCGGATATATGGGAAAATGATTTGATCGATTCCCTTGGCAGGTTATTGAACCACATCAGGGCTTCTTATTTGAGACTAGCCGGGAAAAACATGCATAACACGACATCATACTGGCTCCATTGTGTTAACGTCATTCGATATGATCGGAGATGTTCAATTGCATCGCTTTTTCCATTAAAGGTAGTTGTAAAGTTCAGGAGAGAACATTTCTTTGGAAATATTTTGGCTAACAAACTTGCCGCTAGAGGCGATTGACCTGCCTCCTGCATTTCTGTAAATTTTTGGCCTCCTTGTCTTTCGGTGGCTTCTTTCGACATCGCTTTGAGTTGGAATAATCTCTCATGTAGGTTTTCATCGATATATCTCGTTTGGACTATCTTTTTTCTTCTAGAATCCCTCTCGGATGAGAAAGACACTTATGGATGACGATAAATTGATCGCCTGAATCCTCATCAAATTGTTCTTCATGCGATGTATATTTGGTGCGAGTGAACTTCTTTTTTGAAGTATCCCCTCGCCTGGGATTTCCGCCCAATTGGTTCTTGGGTAGGTCGGCGATTTTGGTTTCATCCTCCGTTTTCTACCCATCACGTTTGTGTCTGGGGTTGATATCGAACGATCCTTCTGAATGACTTTCCCCATCGTCTAGGATCGCCTTGATTCCTCGTGGGAACCTATACTTCATTGCCTCATTTGAGGTATCTGGCATATTAATATGATCATCGTCCTGTAAGTGCTCAAGAGGATTTTCCTCCTCGGGGACCTTCTTCATGGTGGTGGATGGCGCCTTATTCTTCGCCAAGTGTCTCAATTTTCTGTTTTTCTTTTCTAATATTTTGTTACGTCGTTCTAGTTTTCTAATTCGATCTTCTTGCATTTTTTGTGATTTCATGATAGTTGCGAGGGCAGCAATGTCGTTACCAAGGCTGGAGGAGTCCTCCTTTCTCACAGTGGTGTTTGCTACTGGGTTCAGTAGCCCTCCTGTTTGAGTCACATGAATTTCATCATGTCCCTTGATTCTCGGGATGTCCTTCATCTGGTAGAACACCGTTAAGCAGAGATTCGCCTAGTTATATCGCATCGAGTTCTTCGGGTAGCGTACCACTAGTTTCTCCTCGATTCGTACGAGTAGATCGTCTCATCGCCATCATCTTACCTACGAGATATAAAATAATGCTTAATTTGTTTTTTATTTCAGAAAAGGGGGACCCTAAGTTTGCAGATCATGTGAGGTTTCTAAGTCATAGTTTAGACTGTACATTGTTTTGCTCGAGAAGATTTTACAGTAAGTTTTGTAAATATGTGAGGATGACGTTAAAACATTCCCTAACTGGATAAAGTTTTGGTGTCAGGAAAATATATTTTTCTTTTCTCTTTTTTCGAGTAAACTACCTCCTCATGCACCCCATACCTTTAATGGGTAAAAACCAAATGATGACGTTTGAGTACGTTTTTCCATGTTTGGAAGTGTTTCTCAAAGCCTTGAATTTTTTTATTTTGACAAACTTACGTTTGATAAATGATTATGTAATCTCTAACCTTTTGTCCTTGCTTAGATTAAAGTTTCTAAGAGGAAGATTTTAGGTCATATAGAGTTTTGAGAGATGAGAAATACCTCCAAATGCCTTCAATCTTTGAGTTTTTTCAACTGTTATAGTGTATTTTCTTTCTACGAAGTTTACTTGCTTAGATTCCTTCCGAACTCGTTCATGGAGGAGGTTTTATGAACTTTTGCGAGAAGTCTATGACTCTCTGATGTTCTAACCGTCTACTCTCCTGAGTCTTTTTAGGAAGATGATGAATCGATCATAAAAAGTATAAATAGTGAAGAACAAATGATATAGTTATAGATCGTGAAGAACCCATGTACATCTTGTTGTGTCCGAGATCAGTTGCTAAGTGTTGGAAATATATATGCAGTAAAGAAAGAAATAACTTGTTTCATTGAATTCTTTGAAAAGCTTTGAAAACTTTTCAAGGGAAGTAGAAAAAATCTTCATACCTCCATGTTTCTAACGCCAAAATATAGTTGCATCTTTCCTGATGACTACACCCAAGTAGATCTAACGATTATAAAACTATAAACATAGAAGATTCAAAGCTAAACAATATGTAAAAAACATGAAAGTAAATTTAAATTATATTTCACACCCAATTCATACTAACAGGCACAGTGAGGTAGAACCCCCTCACAGTCTGGTCGTTTAGCAGGGGTTGGGTTTAGTGTGTGTCCTGCCTAAATCATTTTCCAGGTTTATTCAAAAGTAAAAATAAAAATAATTACATTATCTGAAAAATGTTGTAGGGCTTTAGCCCATGGATGTGTGATGCGTGTCGTAACCACAAAAAATTAATTATTATTTTACTACCTAATTAACAAGTAATATAGGGTAGTTAAGTTCGTTCCCACGAGGAGCAAGAGGTTTTAATTGTCTTATAATGTCACAAAGGGGGGTTTTGGTTTTAGATTTTATAAAGAAAAAAAAATAAACAAAGCAATTAAAAAGATAAAGTTGAAATCAATAAGAGAGACAAGACCAAGGAATCCTTCTTCGCTGCAAAACAATGATTCAAGTTATGTTCTTTTCCACTTTTTACTAGTCACAAATTATCACCAACCGTAGGTATAGCAGCTAGATTAGTGCTAACCCCTAAATCCCTTGTATCACCGGATATAGAAGTTCTCGACTACCGGATTCTATTTACCAAACCACCAAGTAGTAGATCACTCAAGATTTAATTTAGTTAAACGCATTAAGATTTATGAATTTATTAGGTTGATATTAGTAGTCAGACTCTTAGATCAAGGTCCACTTACTAACGTTGTTTTCACACACAATTTCTCCACGGAATCCCTCCGCAAGGTCTCGTGTTTTCTACTTATGTAAAGAGTCAAGAAACGATTACTTATCCCCTAATTTTCACTAGCTTTAGATCAAGTTAACAAATCAATTTAGCGTGCACTCTAAACAACCTATCAATCAATCATAAACACTCATATTAATAAAAAAAACGATAATTATGTGAAAACTTCAAAGTAGATTTAAAACAAAACTCAAAACATGTTAAGAACTAGGAATTCATCCTCAATCAATAAGAAAATTAGCTACTCATGCTAAGGAGTTCACACAAATAAAGAAAAGAGAAGTGTTGTGTGTGTAGAGGTATAAAAGTGTATAGAGAAAAGTATAGAACTTCTCTATTTATAGGCTTCAATTTCCTTGCAATCCTCCTAGGAATAGGCTCATTTTCCTTTAGCAATTCAATTTCCAAGTTCAAGTCTTTATCAAATCCTCCATCTTCTCTTTCCAAATCCAAGCTCAATTCTTCATCCAATTCCAAACCCAAGTCTTCACACCCATGAGAAAAAGTTATACAAAATTCTGTAATTTTTAGTCGCCTGAAAACGGGTTACATCGCCGGAAATCCGGCTAGAAAAGTCACCGCCGGCCACCTTAGATTTTTATCCGTCGGCGGAATATTCCGTCGCGGTACTGTCAAAGATAACTGCTGACTTAACGGTCTTCTGTTAGTCAACTTGGTCAAGGCATAAAGTTAGTCAGCTCACTCAGATGTCTTAGTCAGGGCTTACTCAGTTGTCAGAGGATGAATCGAGATAAGGTAGCCTAGTTGTTGAGTCGACTCGTCGGAGTGGAAAACCGGCCAAGTCTTGTTTATTTTATAGGAAATTCCGGCCATTTCTTTAGGCTATTTTCAGCTCCATTCCCTGTTCACAATTCCTAACATTCATCTAGTTTATTTCAACATTTGCAACACAGTACCACCTTCATCTCCCAATTGCCTGTTCTTGATTCACTGAAGCACAAACTCCACCATTATAACTCATATCAGCTCAACTCTATTTGTACTCGACGACAGAGGCAAACAAATCCCATCTCAACAATTCTCTAATTCACTCTACAGACCAAACCCATCTTCAATTAGCCCCTGAATTCTCAACTCAGCCTCAACATCAGCTCAACAGCGTCGATTTAATCGAGCAAAACCCATTTCTTCAAAACCTATTTCCTAACTCTTGTTATTCTTTGTTCCCTGATCCCAACTGCATCAGGGTCATCTTCTTCCTTCGAACTTCTTCTCAATCTGATTCTTGCATCAAACCCTTAATTCTTCATCACTGTTCTTCTCTCTTGAGATCTCAAACCAAATCTCCTCCATCTTCCATGTCTTGTCTCGATCCATCTTCACGGCATCACAAACCCTAATTTCCATTACCATCAGAGACTGCCACCATCTCCTTATCATCACAGACTCATATCAACAACCACCAATTCTTTTCTTATCTCTCGGATCTGCAGCGCCGCTGCTGTTTTCTAAATTTCAGGTGAATGATAAATAAGACTATGAGAGTGATTGAACAACTCTCCATATAGGGTTATAGAGTGGGTTGGATTATCCACCCCATTGCTGCATACGATCCACCCAATATGAGTTCCCTGAGTACCTTTTTGGGGTCCTTTAGCATTTTTCTTTAACCACAAACTGGTTATCCCTTAACCTTGGTTGGGCTCCTAATAGTCTTCTTATATAAAATGATGATTTTTCCCTTGTTTTGAAATTTTGGATGATTTCTTCTTCTTTTTCTTTGTATGACTCCGGAGTACCTAATAACTCAAAAACACGCGTAAAATACATAATTTACAAGAAAAATAATAAAGAAAGCATAAACAATAGATAATGTATAGGATGTATTCTACATCCTATCAATGTGCGGGTCAATATAGTAGCTAGGGCCTTATTCCTATTGTACATAAAGGATTATATCTATGTAACATATACTTCCTCTAATGAATGAAATCTCTTTCTATGCTTTCCTCTTTATCTTTTCCATCCACTGCAATACGTTATCTGACACGATGCTCAAATCGTTAAATTAAGTACTTTTGTTGTCGGATCCGCATTTCTATCTTCTTCTCGATCAAGGGCAGCACATTGGGTTTTCATGGAATCACTGGATCCGTCTCGGGAAGATCAATTGTAGCATGCATCTTGGTATTTCTATTTTTTCTTAATCATAAGGTAAACCTAATCTTTTCTCTTTATTTTATTTTTATTGTCTTCTTGTGTTTTGTCTTCTCTTTGTCACATTCCCACAGAGATTTTGTTTGCTATATTTTTTGTCTCTATATGCAAATATATACTAACATCCATCAGCTATTTTGGTTCTCGTGGATTGATGATTTATTATTATTATATTTTTCTTAAGTAATAACCCGTACAAGCTACATCTATGAAAATCACATATCCCATAATCAATTGAACGATTAGATTTTACAATATATGTGTAATGTATGTGTCGTGGTTGATTATGTATGTGATGATTGTCGCTTGAAATCTTCTGAAAAAAGAGGAGAAGGAAAAGCCTATGTTGTTCAATTCCGATCCGGGAAAAGAGAAGAAGGAAAGGTCCAACTCGGTTCGGTTCAACCCGATCATTTCGGTCTAACTCGGTTCGGTTCAACCTGGTCCTTTCCGGTCCAACCTGCTCCGGTTCCGCTTTCCTGTTTTTACTGCTTTTGGGATGTGTGTGCTTAAGGTTTCCCTGGTTTTTTCGATATACAGCAGGAACCAAAATGCGAGGTATGTAACTAATACGGGGTTTTTAAATTAAATATTCGTTAGGCTTATTTATTTTTTAGAACATGCCTAGTTCTATTTTCCCCCCTTAAAATAAGTACATGTCGTATAAACGGTCAACTTAAATTATGATTGTTGATCTTGCTCATTAAGAATTTTGGTTTATAATATTTAGTTCTCTTGAATATGATATTGGCTATAGTTGAATGATGTTTTTTTTTTAATTGGTTGTACCAACTCAATTCCAATGTATTTATTTGGGGTTTAGAAGTACTTGAGCACCATTATTGTACTTGATAGTTTCTTCCCAAATTTGAAATGTTCTGTGGGATGCAATCCACTGGCTCGACTATTAAGAGTCGGTATTTTCAAAAGATACGTTGCAAATAAAATCACATGTATTCCAAATTTTGTGGAAGAACTCACAAAAGATGATATGAGTCAGAAAATTTCCATTTCTCTACTTCATTCATGATACTAACGAACCAGTATATGTTGAAATATGACAACAAGATAACTATCTTTAATAATCTAATCAACCTAAAGTAATTGGTTGAAATGTGTAGTGAGATTCTCTTGGCCTATTGAGATAAAGAAATTTCTCAAATTAAGCTAAATATAGCAAAATTGCAAAATTAAAAATGGAAAGAACCTCGAAGTAATGAGGGTTAGACGTAATGACTCATATAAAGCATGTGAAAAGGGACATATATATCATGAGACAAAGAGATATATTTTTCCCATTAGTAATGACACCAAAGTACAGGTATTGTCTGAATATGGGATGAAGCTAAGATGTAATTCTAGCTCCCATCATAAATTAAAGAGTTGGAAATGCACCTGGTTATAGGTGTTGATATATACAATATAATGTGTGTATCATAGTAGCAACCAATTTTCACATTAACTGTAATGGAAACAATAACTTTTCCGGGCAAATCGACTATCTTATTGAGTTGAACGAGATCCAATGTCTGCACTTATGGAATGAAAACATGAGACATAAATTCTATAAAGCACTTGAGATATATTTGGTGAAACGTAGTATATATTCACTCTAAAGTACTTGAGTTGAATCCCACTTTTATTACGTAATAAGGCCACACCACTTATTAAAACTCTCAAGACCCAAGTGTCTAACTCATAGTTGTTTTTCTTCCACTAGCTTAAGGAATTTAAACTAGTTGTTGAACTATTTCCTTATAATGTGACTACGAGGATTGGATCATCGAGCGCAGCATTACTCAAAATTTGTTTTCAAGATAGAACAGAGATGTCACAAAATCTCTACATGTACCGAGAGATAATCACACCTTGTTAAATTCCAAAATAACCCATGCAAATGGATATCATGTGGAACCTCACAATGATGAGAATGTAATTGATTACATCTTTTATAGTTTCTAATATATTTGGAAGGAAATATTTCTTAGATAAACTAATGAGTCAATCTAGTGAACTGTAAATCACTATAGTATTTGGATTATTGAATCCATATTGACTCCAACGATGAGAATTGACTCATTTAAGCTTTGACATAACCATAAAGTCACTTTGGTTGTGACATGATGTTTCATTTTGAAAGGAATCATACGTACATTACTGTGTTTGAGTGGACAAGACAATGGGAAAAAGATCGACAAAATTCGAAGTAACGATATATCTCTCAATAAGTGTTCTCTAAAGTATTGGGTGCACAACCCCCCTTCCCATTATACTTTTAGGTAAGAAAGCATATCACTCATTTTTACAAATTCTTCAATAAAACAGGATCGAGACCATCCTAAGATGAAAATGGTAAAAATTCCATATTACAAAGAAAACAAGGTGAAAATTTAGAAAAATATTCATGCAGAATGCGGACCATCAAAGTGACTTATGGCTCTGGTAAATGTTTTGACATTTTGGACTAGTTATAGTTCCCAAGAAATTTGCGTTTAAAAACTCCCAGCACATATTACATAATACAAAGTGCAAAGGCTCACTCATCTACACGTAGTGGAAGTGTAGTTGAGGTTGTGGATCCATAAAGGAAGATGGAGAGACCACCAGGTTTGATCAATGCTCACCTAGAAAGGATGCAGATGAGTTGGGAACAACCTAATTTGTATTATTAATGAAATCATCTCATTTGATTGTCTCTGACTATGTCCACGAATCAATACTGGAGGACGCTCCGAAGTTTTAAATGATTCTAGAGAACAATAAAATCCTGACAGATTATGAGAATGCACATGAGTCAATGGAATGATCATTCGCGCACAGTGATGATATAGTCCATAAATAGTTGCTCCAGAAGTAGAGCACTATGAGATCGAACCATGCTTTATTTTGATTAATTTCAAATAAATAGCATATTTGGCCTACACAATCCAGGTAGAACTTAGTTCTTTGGAAAATATACGGGTATTTAGTGTGGTAGTGCTAACCAATCAAGTGTAGGGCCTATTGGACATACATAATTAATTTGTCATTAAGCATAATGAGAAGAAAGTAGTTTTAAAGTACAAAGACTCACCTTGTGGCGCGAGGTTTCTCACAAAGCCCTGGATTTTTTCTCTTGTAATGAATGTTATAGAGTTCCGCTACTTAGTTAGCTTGGTAATTTCAAAAGGACTTGAAATGCAGCATATGTATGTGGTTGTTACGTATCTCTGAAAAAATTAAGAGATAGAAGATATTTACAAAAGTATTTGATAGACTTTTGTTTCCAAAATCAAGTAACTCTAAACCACAGAATGTGTTTACAATTAGATAGAACGTTCACTTATAGATTGAAGCAATCAGGCGGAAGTGGTATACCCATCTAAGTGGTTATTTGATTTGGAGGGGATAGACAAATAAGTTATTTTTTCTTGCGTATTCACAATAAAGTTCCTAATTTGGAATTGTATCTATTTATGTCGACGGTACAGACATGATGGGTACTCTTGATGTAATAAGAGACCTTAAAAGCTATTTAAAATCCGAATTTGAGATGAAAAATCTAGGGAAAGCTCAATCAAGTACTGATCTTGTGGGATATTATTCCACCAGTTTGCATATGTCTAAAGTTGTCAGGCAATTTAACAAAGACATGCATCTTGATAGCACTCCCATGATTAGTCGAGGTTCAAATGTAAGTAAGTGACCATTTCATCTAAAGGAAGATAACTAATATGTGTTGGGAGATGAAATTCCCATATCTAAGTATAATAAACGCATTGGTGTACTTAGTATAATAATGTACTCGATTAAATTTTACATCCTCGGGTAACTTGTTAGCTAGATATAGCTCAACGCCAACGCAACGTCATTGGAATGGTATAGTGAATGTAATCATGTACTTAAAGGTAACTATTGGCATAAATTTGTTTTATCCCTACAAAGACATTAAAAGGAATGCTAATGAAAGTGAAATCCAAAAGTTGTTGATTATGAAGGAACAATAATCTCTTCTCCAACGAAAGTAATCAGGGGGAGATACAGTAGACTATTTTCTAGGTCATTAACGATATTCAGTTTCGAAAAGTACATGACTATAGGAACAATCTGGAATAACTCTGAAATTAACCAGGGGAGATGCCAACATCAGGGGGAGGATCCAAGGATATGATGTCGACATAATTTACTTCGAAATTATAGCTGTGTTGTACTCTTTTTCCCTTCGATCGAGAATAATTTTTCCCAAAGGGTTTTGTTACTCGACAAGGTTTTTAGCGAGACAATACTAAAAACATCAAGTATGTTGAACATTGAAGACATAAAGATCGCGTTGATATGATTGAAAATATCTGAATCAAATAAATGAAACACGGTAGTCCGTTAAGCAACGTAACTTCCAGAATCAATAACATGGTTTTATAAACATCCAAGTCACCAAAGTAAAGTGTGATAAACTCCTTTTGACTGCATTAGACTAATGAAAATTTTCTGACTTCAGGGGGAGCATCTAATGGTGTGTTGAACTCTTTTCCTTCACCGAGGTTACTTTTTCCCACAGGGTTTTGTTACTCGGCAAGGTTTTTAATGAGACAAAAACAAACACTAGGAAGTAATTTCCAAACTAAGGATATTGTATTTCCCACAAGGATTTTATGCCTTAGGAGTTGTGAAGCAACCAGTCAAAATCAACGGAACAAAGTGATCATCTGCAACAGATCACCTTTACTTGCATCCGTCACGTTGTACTCTTTTCCCTTCGTCAAGGCTTTATCCCACTAGGTTTTCCTTGCCAAGGTTTTAATGAGGAAACATATTCGAGTCCATCTATGTTCTAAGTTTTCTTAATATTGCACTCTCTTTTTTTAGTTCAGGTTTTGACCCTATGGTTTTTTCCTGACGAAGTTTTAACGAGGCAATTAACTTAGACTCGGTGGTATTTATCCCACTGGGTTTTTCTTTGTTAAAGTTTTAATGGAGCAATGCTTAGACACAATAGTCATCAACAAGAGAGCTACATTTGAAGACCTACATCCGAAGCATTGTATGTGAAGTACTGCATATGAAGTTCTATTGGAACGCACAAGGGGGGTATCGTAGGGCTTTAGACCATGGATGTGCGGGTCAATATAGTAGCTAGGGCCTTATTACTATCTAAGATACAAAACAAAGCTAGGCTAAGTTTGCCTATGTAAGTGATGGTCCAGATTTGTCTAGAGAGAAGATAAATCAAGGGTTGTGGTTCTCCTGACCACCGCCTACAACTCGCACACGTGGCATTAATTCTAATATTATGAATGAAAAATGAATACTCAAGTCAAGATATGTAATTTCAAAAATTATAACGGGGAGGTTTGAACTCATGACCTATTGTGTCATAAGAGTGGCCTCTAACCAGTGTTCCACCTTGGTTGTAATTAATAGAAAAGATAAATCAACAATGGTGGTTTGTTCAACTTAAATATCATAATTGCTTTATTAATTAGTGTTTCACTAATTGCACATAATAAATAATATATTTATTGTAAAGTGTTTTATTAATTAGTGTTTCACTAATTGCTCATAATAAATGACTAATCATTTTTTTATTATAAATACTTTCTTAATTAATTATAATATTTATTTCTATTAATAAGTAATTTTGATAAATAATATCAATAGACATTTTTTGCGACAATGAGTAGTAGAAGAGGTGGAGGCCGAAATATTAGTGATGGTTAAGGGAGGAGCCAAGCACAATTATATTTTATTTTTGTTCTTTTATCATAAAATGGGATACAAAGTCCATTTTTCACATGTATCCAACTTGCCATGAATTTTTTTCTCCCTCTCTCCTCAAAATCTTGGCTCTGCCCCTGGTTTGCCGTGGAAGAAGTAGTGACGGTGAATGCTGGTGAATAGTGATGGACAATATTAATTTTATGTTGTCGTTACAACATCGATAACATCGTAGTGTGGTAGGTTGTTTTTAACACTTTTGATAAAGGAAGATACCATATATTTCAGGGATGATATCATACAAGACAATATTTCCATGATCGTAGTTGTATCACGTACCCATGTTATCTTTGGTACTATCAAGAGTATAAAGCACAATTTAGCTAACTTTGCCTATCTGAGTGGTGGTCAGGATTTATCCTTGGCAAAGATAAATCAAAGGTTGTGGTTCTCCGTGCCACACCATACAAGTCGCACACGTGGTGTTCATTCCAATATTATGAATTAAAAATGAATACTCAAGTCAAGATATGGAATTTCAAAAATTATAACGGGGAGGTTCGAACTCATGACCTATTGTGTCATAAGAGTGGCCTCTAACCATTGTTCCACCTTGGTTGGAATTGATAGAAAAGATAAATCAACAGTGGTTGTTTGTTCAACTTAAATATTAATTAGTATAAGTGTTTTATTAATTAGTATAAGTGATTTGTCTAGAGAGAAGATAAATCTATGGTCATGGTTTGTTCAACTTAAATATTAATTAGTATAAGTGTTTTATTAATTGATGTCTCATTAATTTCTCATGATAAATGACTTATTAATTTTACATCATAAATATCCCTTAATTAATATTAATACATATCTCCATCAATAAATAATAATTTTGACAAAAATTATTTCAATAGATATTAGTGGTGGTGGTGGTAGTAGAGGAAGAAGTAAGTGGTGGAAGCGGTGGAAGGTGTTACTAAGTGGTGGAGGCGGTAACATTAGTTTTGGTGGAAGAAATAGTGGCGTTGGATGGTTTTAATGGCGGTTGTATTGGTTTTTTCTTTTTGAATCAAAAAAAAAAAAAAAATTTACATGACGGGTAACATTGTATTGTGAAAAGTATAGTTGGTTGTTTTTGACACGATCAAAAAAGGCGGATAACAAATACTTTTGGGATGATACCAAATCATATAAGACAAAATGGTTGTTTTTGGTACCACTGCTATCTTTGGTAACCGTTCGTACGCATGATTTTTAGTATTAACAAAAAACATATAGTTGAATAAGTTAATTGACGACCTAAGTTTGTTAAATCTAAACTTTATACATGATGTGTGGGATTAAAAGTTATAAGTGTGCCCAATATTCTACGAGGGATGGAAAATGGTGGTGGTGGAGAAAGAAGTGATATCTGGTGGTTTGTGGTACTGGCCGGTATTGATGAGTAGTAATTGACTATGTTAATTATGTGCTGCTACAAAAGGATAACACTATAAATTAGAAATGTGGTTGATCGTCTTAATGCTAATATAAACTCGGTTAAAATACATGAAAATTAAGAAGAAGAAAAAAACATTTGGATGTCAGATGGATTAATTGGGGGATATGAATTAATTCCCCCAACCAAAGGTGGCTTCTAAGGGGTGTTTTTTGGGGGCAAAAATACTAAAACACCCTTAGATTAATTTACAAATATTATGAAAAGACTGTTGTGCCCTTTCTACTAAAACATAAAATCTAAAAACCAAATCAAATATCCCCCATTCTCAATACCGGCACATTTGGGGTTAAGGTTAGGTTTCGATTTTTTTTTTCTTCATCTTCTTCATCGTTCTTCATCGACGACTAATCGTTAAATCAAAAATTTATTCGTCGATTAACCTACCAAAATTATAATCATGCCTCCACGAAAGACAACAACTTCCCAATCGAACCCAAGAGCGATTGCTCAAAAGAAATTGAAAGATAAACTTTCTTTGATTGCTCAAGAGGAAGAAGACGATGAACTACTATCAAAGATGGCTTATGTGAGAAGGTTAGTCATTTTAAAGTGTTTAATTAGTGTTTCGATGGATTTGTAGCTATGGGTTTAGGTCAAAATCGCGAAACCCTAACTGCAACTTTTGAGTTTCAGAAATTCCGGCATACACCTTAGTTTGAATACCGCACCGGTAGTGGATACCGGCATGCGATCTAGGATGAAGACCACGCCGGTATTGAACTTCTAATATACAGAGAAAAAAAGGGTTTAGTGAGTTGTACCGGCATATATTTTAGTTTAGATGTGATGCCGGAACTATAGTTTTGGTATCCAGGAACTTCAGAAGTACTTCCGGCATCTTCGACATTTTCTTTTCAATGCCGGTACTCAATCCTGGCATGAATGATTATTTAACGGGTATGCCGGTATTGGTATTTAGTTATGCAGGAACTTCCAAAACTATACCGGCATCCTCGACATTTTTTTTATATATGCTGGTACCTAAATCCGGCATGGATAGTTATTATACATGAATGCCGATAGTCTTGTTTTTTTATCCAGGAACATACCTATACAGTACCGGCATTTTCGACATTTATTTGTCTATTCCGGCACAGAAACCCGGCATGGATTTTTATTATATCTTGTATGCCGGTAGTGGTAGTGTATGGCCTTCATGTTAAGATTGGGCATTTACTAATGAATGAAGGTCTCTACTTTCAACAGTCAGAGAGCCACTTATTTAATGTTGAACTATTGTGGAATGTGCTCAATAATGTCATTCCTGAATTCTAATCATCAATCTCTTGAGTGTATATAGAAAAAGCTTAATTATATACACTCAAGAAAAGCTTGATTATAACTTAGAAGCACAGAAAATGATGCATCAGTTACAAAGTGTGAACAATTCACCCTGTAAAAAAATTGTTATCGACCGGTGAAAGCCAGGTGATGTGAAAAATGAAAAGGGGAAAGCATGTTAAAGTTGGTCCCTAAAGTCAATACAATTAATGTAAGTACGTAACAAAATCCCTGAGCGGAGCATAGAAGATTCAAGACCAAAATACAATATTGATATACAGAGGTGGGATTGTAAGATAGAGAAGGTTTCACAAGCATTCTCAGTAACATAGCTGACAAAACCAGCGTTCCGGACAAGTATACCATGCAATAAGCCTGGAACATCCTCAAGGGAAACAAATCAACAATGGAAAGAGTAATGCCGGTCCATAAGGTGAACAAAATATACAATTGATTGCGGATTGAGATTGACGGGTTTCTCATCTCATCTACTATATACATGTGATAAGAGTCAAAACAAGATAAACAAAGCTACAATAAGGTAACCCTCCTTGTCACATCCTTATGTCGTGCGTCATCCCTCCGTCGAAGCTCCACACCAAGAAAACCCTCATGTTGAAATTCCTCCACTTCCACAACCTACGATGGCCCAACTTCTTAAGACTTTTGGAATGGTGGTGTTTGCTAACGTCCATGCCGGTATCCTAAATTTCCAAATACTCTTAAAAATGTGACAGAAAACCGGCATAGTAAGATTCATTTTGACAATGCCGGTATTTAAAGTTTCCAAATACTCTTACAGAGATAATCTATTTCCATCCCTTGACATCGTCCGGGATGGGGGTGTCAAGGATCATCCTCATTGGCTCTTTTCATGCAAATAAAAGACTCGAAATGTACAACCAAAGAGGAAAATTCATTAAAATTTTAGAGTACATGCATCCAATACTAAGCTACCGGCGTAGTATTCATACAACGAGCATGCCGGTACTAAGCTTTTTCAAACAGAAATGGCGGTTTCAAAAAAAAAAAAATCAAATTTTCGACCTCTTTGAAGCATTACATGTGTGTTGGGGTTGCTTATATGCTAAACATGTTTACTTTCTTGAGTTGGTTCTTCACAAAACACTTCATGGTCACGAAAATCATGATTCAAAGGTGTTGGTTCATCATACAACAATTGTGAGTTGTTATCATTAACCGAAGATTGAAGATATGATTGTTGTTGTAATTGAGCTAAAGATTCAGCAGCTGCAAGTCTCTCATCACAATCATCTTCCATTTTCAAAAAAAAAAAAATTCTACTCAAATTTTTTTCCCTCCTTCTACTAACCCACACAAATTCAAATAAACATAAATACACACTTATTATATCCCCCAAATCATTAACATTTTACTAATCATAATTAGTAACTAATCCTGATTAGTGAGGGTTAGATTAGGAATTAATAATTTAATTATATAAGGGGTAACCCAACTATGATATTTGGATCCCTATTTTGTCATTTAGCTATATCCCCCAATTAGATTTCATATCCCCCAATTATGTGTTCTTATATAATAAATAACACTAAAAACTACATATTTAGTATCAAGGTTTCTCCATCCAATAGATTAATCTAAGGTTGTATTGAGATCCCGTAAGCAGAGGGCGAGTTGGTCTTGGATTTCTGAATGATAATGAATATAATGAACGCTCCCTCTCGGTTTCTCCAATGAAAACCGAAACCTTCTAAAAAAAAAAATCAATCGAACAACACTTAGATGGAACGCATCACCACCAGTGTAAACTTCTCTGAATTGCTACATATCCAGTGAAATTTCTAAAGATTAATCTGGTGATTTTGTCCTACCGTAGTTTTTAACGAGGCATGCAATTAAATCTCTAATAGTGATTTTAAAGGTATTTAATAATTACAAAATTCTCTTATAAGTTTTGTTATGCAAGTATTGATTTAACTTGGGTTCTTTTATATTTTTGTATTAAGTTGATGACTTTTTAATTTGAATACATGTTTGGTTAACAAACTTTGATACATATAGGGTATTTTATTTGTAGAACTGATGTTAGTCTCTCATTTTCCCCGTTAGCACTTTGTTTCGATCCCGTATTTGTAGACATTATTTGACTAATGTTGGGGTATTTGTTTAATCTCAAGGCCGATTAAACCCAATGTGTGTTGTATACATTGAAGGCGACAGAAGTTTGTGTCGGCTCTACCTTGAAACTAATAATTTTTCTTCGGAAGGTTAGTTGAATTTATGTATATACAAATATCAATATGACTATGCTCTTTAAAACTTCAAATTACTTGAGTAACACTACTTAGCATAGTTGGTGTGAAATCTTTTTATCCACGAATTTCTTCAATTTTATGTTATCAATATGATTGAGAAAAAATCTTACACATGTTTTGATTTACTATTATAAGTTTCTTTTTTCAACTCACATGTGTATATCTCAGTCTTCCAATAGCCATGGGTTCTTCATTTTTATAACTCTCACATTTGTAAAAAATAAATAAATAGTGCTTATCTATAGAAGGGAAAATATTATGAGTTTTTGCCTCACTTCTTAGAGCCTTAGTTATCAATAATTTCGGAACAAATGTATTCATAAACATCATGGAGTTGGATTGGTAGTTTAGGTATATGTATTGTTAGATGAAATATTCTTTTTGAAGTTTGAAATTATAATATGATGGAACAATAAATGGGGAAAATTTTTATTTACTGTATTTTTTATTTATTTTTCATGTTGGCACAACATTGTTACTCTGTCCAGATAATAAATTGGAATAACATGCTTAAGTAAAAAATAAAAAGATCAGGTAACCCATTTTGTTTCCCAAAACCTATTTGAATATCAAAATAATTACTCACGAATAAAATGAAGCAAGAGGAATGTGAACAATATCGTATTAGAGACAAAACATCTCGTGCCGTTACGGCACGGGTTAAGATCTAGTATCTTATAAATCATGATTCTTTAATGTTAAAATAAAATTTATTTCAATACAAAAAAGAATATATACACGGAAAAAGAAGGAAAAAAATTAATCAATTGACGAAATTTTGTTCAATATAAACCTCATACATGGCATTTGTGATTGAAAATTAGAATTGTGTCCAACAACCTACATGGGATGGGCGGCAATGATGGTGGCAGAGGTGGAGTCAAAAATTGACATTGAGGAGGCCTATTTATTTTTTTAAGAGAAACATGTAAACTTTGGTGGACTAAACCATAAATATATATGGACAAAGTACTATTTATAAAATAAACTAAAAAAATTATGTAGTTATTAAAAATTTAAGGGGTTAGAGCCAGGTTAGTCAACCCTTGGCTCCGCCGCTAGGTGGTGGTGGATAAAAAAAGAGGATTCATATGGTTTTATGGTGGTGGCGGGTATTGGTGAACAAAAACATATTATGCTAATTTTGTAACGCCACAAAATGTGTAACGTTATATTATAAAGTATAAAACGTGGTTGATCATTCTAAGGTTAAAATAAAATCGATAAAAGACATGTCCATTTTAAAAAATTGGTGCAATCAATTGCCATGTTATGTAATAACTAAACGAACGACACGAATCAAGATCAGAATATATTAAATTATTTATTATCGATTTGTTTATGTAAAGAGTGGTCAGGATTTGTCCTTGGCAAAGATAAATTTATGGCTGGGGTTTGTTCAACTTAACCATTTTTAAACGTTTTATTAATTAGTGTCTCATTGATTGTTCGTAATGATTAATTAAATTTCTATTATAAATGTCCTTTTAATAATCTAACATAAATACATAATTTTATTAATAAATAATTTTACTAAAAACTATATTAATTCTAATGGTGGTAGTGGAAGTAGGGTTAGTATAAGCGGTGGTGGGTGTTTGCGAATGGTGGAGGTGGTAACATTACTATTGGTGGAAGAAATAGTGGCGGTGGATGGTTTTTATGGTGGTGGGTGTTGGTAATAATAGTGTATAATAATAGTTTTTGCTTTTTAGTGAGTTTTATTGACCAAGTAAAAAAATAATCTTCACAAAACATGCAACATTGTATTGTGAAAGATGTAATTGGTTGTTTTTAGCACGATTGATAAGGACGAAAATAAAATATTTTGAGGATGATACCGGAATGTATAAGACAATATGATCATGACTGTTCGATCACCCGTATTATATAAAGGCAATTGGTGTACCCGCGTAAGACAACATTATCGCTCTCTCAAGTACTATTACATTCTTTTTCCTGAAAGACCATTAATGTCGAGTTGTTTCGCGACAACTACCTACAAAGACAACAACTTTCACTCAATTCCCGATATAAAACCTTATTGACCGGGAAAATGTATTTGCATTCTAAAATATTTGTTTGAAAATTATGTTTGTTCATCAAAATCATCATAAAAAAACTCTAAATCATAAATCTAAATTTCACCTCCAATGTTTATAAAATATTTTTTATATTTTACATTATCAAATCATGCGACCTCTTGATGACAAATCAACAATATCAAATTACGGATCAATATGTATATGTTTCATTCACTGGGTTAGAAGGTAGAGTAGATACAGATGGGTAGATCACACAAAGCAGAACATGACTGAGAATACTTTGATAATTTGGTCAAGAGATAAGGTCAAAAATTTAAGATTAACTTTCAATAAGACTAACTAGATCGGCTTCGACAGGAGCTGACTAAAATATGGATTAATAATAATTTTCAAGTAAGACAATTGCAAAACATAGTTTGGCTAACTCTGCCTATGTAAAGAGTGGTCAAGATTTTTCCTTCCTCAATTGCTATGTTATGTGAGAAGAAGGTGATATCTAAGATTGAGGTACAATTCAAATCTATTAGATTCATACCATTTACAACTGGATGCCTTGAAAAAAATTGACGTGTTGTTATTATTATTACAGGAAAGGGATACATTGACCACACTTGCGCAAATTGCTCACTTCGCAAATTATTGGTGTTGCATATACTGTCTAGAATGCAATGAGGAATTTGAGGAAACAAGGCACCAGAAGCAGTGTCCGGAGTATTTTGGATATAGTAACTTATACCCGATGTAATACTTATGTTGTTGTTTTTTTAGTTTTTCCACAATCTATTTATTTAAGAAAAATGAACATTCCAAATACATAACATCAACAAATATTAGACAGATTGTGTTTGACAATAATGTTTATTGATGGTCCGGAAACGACAAAAGAAAGGAATTGTTGTAGAAGAATTGTTGGGATATACAACGGATTACTTGATACGGATGAAAGAGGTATAACTATTTCGATTTTGAAATCACATAAAGTTCACAATAGAAGATGACATCAAGTTTAAAGTTAGTAACAAACATAGTATGGATAAATAAAATGTTAAAAACAAACAAGATATATAAACTTAGAAAGTCGTGGGACTTGAAGAGGCCAATTTTGAAAACTACAATATTAGAAAGCAACGATCCATAATACCATTTTTTTTTTTTAATAAATATTCAACGTAGAATATGTCAACTTTTGGTAAAGGATCTATTGACAACCTATTAATTTGAAATAGGATCAAGGAGTACAATATGTGTTCAAGGTTCTTTATGAGGTAATGTGTCACCAGATTGTATTCCAAGTGAAGGTAGGAACATACGGAAGTGACAAAATGTCCAAGACTTTTGAAGTTACCAAAGCCTTCGTTAAGACGAATTGCTGGGCACAATACTTTGTTGAAGATTTAATGGCAGAGGTTCGCATATATACAATCCATTCGAAAAGGTAATGGGTACACATTTTAAACATTATCATCTAATGGGTGTTGAAAAATTACAGGAAAATCATGTCACATTGGATAGTTTGTATCATTCGTTCGATGCAAAAAAATACTATTCTCTGCCTATTTGGAGGATCGACAACATGACCATGATAGATGAGTCAACTTGAGCGAAAGCGAAATAGGAGCATGTGGAGACTTTTATGGACGATATTGATTAGTTGATTTCACTGAGATGAGCGCTGCTGATGACATATTTCCAAAAAATATTTAAACTTCCATGTTCATGTAGAGCATTATCTCATTATAAGCAATAAATCTAAATAAAAAAATATCTGGAAGTTAAGATTATATTTATTTCGCTTGAGCAAATCTCCGGCGGTAAAATATTAAATGAAAAAACAAAGAAAAAAATAGAGGAAAATCCCAACTACTTTTATGACAAACACATATTAAATCATAAGGAGTTGATAAGTATTTGGGACACAAATTATGAACGATATATCAAAATTGAACCAACATCATGGCCCGTGCCGTTACGGCACAGGTTCAGGGCTAGTTGTATATAAAGGACTATATCTATGTAACATATACTTCCTCTAAGGGAAAATTAGGGGGAGACCCAAAAAGAAGTGAAAACTACATGGAGACCCATTCTTAGGATCTTTTCCACTGTGAAACCCACCCCTAGAAATCTGAAGGCGCGCACCCATTTTCTAAGATAAAATTATTGTCAAACCCAAATTTTATAAAATTATGTTCCATTTCTTCTTCTTCTTCTTCAATTCCTTTTCTTCTTCCTCTCCACTATACCGTGAATTCCCGACGAGTTGTGGTCGATTAAGAAGAGTGGGTATTGGTTATCACTCAAGTTGATTCAGATTTTGTGATGAATTGATGGAAGAATCGAAGAAGAAAATTAGGGTCCAGAGAATTAGGTCAAGAGAATTGATTCAGATTTTATAGTTCTCGATAAGATTAGGTCGAGAGAATTTCTATTAGGTTTTTATTCATTCCTAAATTTAAAAAAAAAATGAATCAAATTTCAAGATTGTCTGTGTGCGGATCGTTGTTAAGAAGAAACCCATTTACACAAAGGGTAGTGTCATCAAAACCCATATCTTCTTCTTCATTAATCTCGAATAATAATCTAGTTTCTTCTTATTCATCATCAAACCTAATAACAGTACTCATCTCAAAATTCCACCGTAGTTTTAATCTTCCTCCTCCACAAATATTCTCAACCCCCGGAAACCATTTCCGGAAATTCAGTGGAGAAGTAGTAGTAGACTGTAACTTTAGCGATGATTATCTGAAAGATGAAATGTCTAAAGTTCATGATGCAGTAATCTACGCTTGGGATAACATAGAACGATGCACTCTACATCCTCTTGATGCTGCCAAGGTACCGCCCGAGACATTTAATGCTTTCAGGGAAAAATTAATATTCTCATTGTCAAGCCCACAATTAATTTTTGGTATGGTGACACCCATAATTATTTCCGTGACACCCATAATTATATGAAATCATTAAAAATGTATGCATGACGGATTATGCATCCGCATGATAGGTTATGCATCAGGAGTATAATTGGTAATGCAACTTGGATATAACATATCTAAAAATCCGCGCCTTAGAATTTTACAAATTTTATATCGTTGGAAATCTTTTTAAGAGAGATACGCAACGAGTACAAACAAGAATATCAAATTTTTGTTTTTCATGAAAAAATCGGAGGTGATCATCACTTTAGGCAAAATTTTCGAAAACTTGATACATAACCATTATGCAGCCACCAAAAACGATGCATAACACATTCTGCAGACGCATAACGAATTATGCAACCATTTTCTCCACTGCATAACAAATTATGCATTTGGATAACAAAGTTATGCATCTATAACAAGTTATGTAGCCATTGCTTTGGTTGATTTTAGTTCGTACAGAAAAATTGATGCATAATGCATTATGAAGCCATATTTAAATGATGCATATCAGGTTATGCATCCATTTTCTCGATGCATAAAAGATTATGCAACAATTTTATCAATGCATAATGCATTATGCAGTCATATTTTCGGATGCATAACAGGTTATGCATCCATTTTCATGACTGCATAGCATGTTATGTAGATATTATTGTAGGTGCATAACAAGTTATGCAACCTTGTTTTTTGTTGGTTTCAATACTAAGAAAAAAGTATCGGCATAACGTAGATATTATTACCTTCATCAAACCTTGTTTCTCGTCATACAAAAATTTCCAATCAATGAAATGAGAAATGGACAAGACACCAAGCAGTTCGTAATGGTGATATATGTTTGACTGTACCCATTGTCATGAAACTGCATAAAAATCCAACTTGTGATCTGGCTTCACATCCCACAAGTTGGATCTACTAGTTTGTGTTTGATCTAAAGACGTCATGGTTTACCAAGATAAGCAATATTTATGAAGGATGCATGTAAATAAGCTCATGGAGGACTATAGCAGCGAGCTCGATCGAAAATAATCTAAACTAATTGATGTATATTTTGGCCAGACAAGCCCCACTAAAATACAAACTAAATATAAGCTGGTGATCTAAGTCTGAACAATGCTTGTCTTATCGACACAATTCAATAAACTCATAAATGGAAGAACTTTTACCATTTCAAGGTCGAGCAAACATCTGAAAATTTATCAATGGAGTCTTCTAACATATCAATCTCTTCTTCGAATCTCTGCAGGTGATGCGGAAGATCCCCATTGTCAAGACCAAATTTTTCCCTGAAAGCATTAAATGTCTCGGGAGGTACCTTGGCAGCATCAAGAGGAGGTAGAGTGCATCGTTCTATGTTATCCCAAGCGTAGAGTACTGCATCATGAACTTTAGACATTTCATCTTTCAGATAATCATCGCTAAAGTTACAGTCTACTCCTACTTCTCCACTGAATTTCCGGAAATGGTTTCCGGGGGTTGAGAAGATTTGTGGAGGAGGAAGATTAAAACTACGGTGGAATTTTGAGATGAGTACTGTTATTAGGTTTGATGATGAATAAGAAGAAACTGGATTATTATTCGAGATTAATGAAGAAGAAGATATGGGTTTTGATGACACTACCCTTTGTGTAAATGGGTTTCTTCTTAACAACGATCCGCACACAAACAATCTTGAAATTTGATTCATTTTTTTTTTTAATTTAGGAATGAATGAAAACCTAATAGAAATTCTCTCGACCTAATCTTATCGAGAACTATAAAATCTGAATCAATTCTCTTGACCTAATTCTCTGGACCCTAATTTTCTTCTTCGATTCTTCCATCAATTCATCACAAAATCTGAATCAACTTGAGTGATAACCAATACCCACTCTTCTTAATCGACCACAACTCGTCGGGAATTCAGGATAGAGTTGAGAGGAAGAAGAAAAGGAATTGAAGAAGAAGAGCTTTATCTTTTCCATCAGCCGCAATAAAAAAGAGATTTTATAATGAAATTCTACGGAAGGCTAGGTGATTGGCTTAACCAGCCTCCGCGAGAAATTTGTTGGTAAAAGTGGTTTGGCAGAAAATTTCTCTCGGAGGCTGGTTTAATTGTTATGTGCAAAGATGATAGTTACAATTAAGCTCCAGATTGGGTTTACGAGGATTGGAATTCCGCATCTTTAGATAGAGAACATTCGGTTACCCGGTTTACTAGTGCTGCTATTGCCAGGGGATTCAATCCCAACTTCAAAGGTTGTGTTTCTGAATGTCACAACCACAGCGAGCCCCGTTGAAGCCAAAGCTGAAGCTTTTCTTCTTCTTCGGACTTCACACAAAAAAAAAAAAAAAACTGAAGCTGTCCTTGCAAAGTTAGCGATGGAATAGAGTTGTTATCGAGGGGTATAATAGTTTGTGCCTCTGTGGTAAACATCCTCAACAGTGATTCATTCTAAATCAGGAAGCAGATCCTCACAAAGATTCCAACTCAATAACAGATTCTCAATCAAGACAGTTTCAATCAAGATTTGCCTATCTAACAGTTACCCTTCCTCCCTAAGTTGCCATTCATTCCTGAAGTTTCAGTCTAGCACTGCTCTTAAATTCAGTTGTATCATTGTTTATGGGGAGTAAAACGGAAACTAGTAAATACCAGAAACTATAAACAAGTACCTCTCAGTTCCTTCTTCTTTATCCTAGCATATTTAGGGGCCACCCAAAAAGATTTAGGGGCCAGCAATAAAACAAAATAGGGTCACCCAAATATAAAACGAAGCCACCCCTTATCTCCCGTAAATCGCAATGGCAAAACTAACCTCTAATAATCGGTTGATAAACAAGGATCGTTATCTACCGAATGATTCGGTAGAAAAAAAAATCACAAACGTCCGATTGTGGACGCTTTAGTGTTAGTAAGTAATGTGTTTCATTTTTTTTTTTTTTGAGGAGACTGTTTCATTTTTTTTCATTTGTTGTCTGTTATAGTTCTAGAAAAGAAGAAGAATGGTAATAGTGAAAAACCACTTTTTTTAGAAATAGGCAACAAAAATGGATGGATTTGAAGAATTTGTTGAGAATGATTGTGAAGAACTTAATGTTGAAGGATCACGACCGTTTAGAGAAGACGATTTGGGGTATATGTTGAATGATTTAAACTTTTGTGGAGAGGAAACCCTAGACGACGCTTTCATGGAGGAAACCGTAGAATCAACCGAGATCGAAGCTAACGATGCATCTAACACACAGGTATTGTGTTAAGAAACTCATAACCCACTTTGTATGCGTTTGTATGAGTTTTGAAACGATAAAACTCGATAAATGCATGCATTTAACGCCATGAACTACCCAGAATCGGTAGCTAATGTATTCACATGTCTACCGAATACAACCTCCTGAGTACCAAATATTTACAATCGTTAGTTTAAATAATGTATATTACTACCGAATAGTTAAAAAAAACAAATTGATATTTCAAAATAGCTACATTCGGTAATTATTAAAGTGCATTTAATACCGAATGTCCCAAAAATCGAAATCCTCAAAATTATGAAACTCACTAATTCTTATCTTTTACATTCGGTAGTATTAAAAATTTATATAACTACCGAATATATCTTTGGCCCCCAATTCAAATTCTCGCAATCTCGTAATAATAGTTATTGTTCTGTGAAATTCAGCTGATTATTTATAACGTTATCTTCCGATTGTACATATTCGGAAGTATTACCAGATATATGTCTTCCGATTATGATTGTTTTTGTACTCAGGAGACTGTCTAAATCTTTCTATTAAAATCGGTAGTTTTGTTGACACAAGATTCATCCGATTATATTAAAATTGGTTGTAAAACGTACATACTGTCTTCCGATTGTGAATGTAAACCATGTTGCTTCATTTTTGCAGGGCGTTGTAGCGGTTTTTGATGATTTCTATTTGAGGCCCGATACTTCGTTACAATATGCAAACGATTTGGTATACGCATTACTATTATTATTATTATTCAAATACGTATGTTAAATGGTTATACTTATGATATTAGTTTTGTTTTATTCGTGTTTAGTCATTTGCAAGTAAGAAGGAGGCGAAGGAATGGCTCATGAACAAGGCAAAAGATAACATGTGCGTTGTAGTTCAAAACAATCATGTGGGTGAAACTCGATTTGAAATGATTTGTGAGCGAGGTGGGGATAGAAAGAGTCACGAGGGAAAGAATAGTAAGTACATAAGGAAGACGCAGAGGAAATACCGAAGCAATACAAAGAAAATCGGATGTCCTTTCAAGATTGTCTTCTATAAGCCCGAAGGTAAGGAAGGTTTAGAGTGGAAAATGTATAAAGTTGATAATGGTTCTCATAACCACGATGATCCGGATACTTTACTTGGACATGTAATGGTTTCCAAGCTAAAACCAAGAGAAATGGAGACGGTGAAGTCTATGAGGATCCAAAAAGCGAGTGCGATCTTAAGTAGAATAAAGGTGGATGACCCCAACAACTTGTCTTCTTTGTCTACAATTAAGTCAGCCCTAGCTACGATCAAAAGAACGGAATGGGATGGTAGAACGGTCATGCAACAATCGGAGTGGTTATCGGATTTACACGACTACACGTTGAGAAGGGAAGAAAAGGATGGTAAAGTGGTTCGTATTTTCTTGGCACATCCCGAAATGATCCAATTGGCCCAATGCTTTCATCAAATTTTGTTGATAGATGCCACTTATAAGACAAACAAATATAACATGCCGTTGTTGAATATTGCTTGCCACACTTCGGACAAAAACACATTTACGGTTGCATGGGGTTTAATGGATCATGAGAAGAATGTGAGTTTCATTTGGATGTTGGAGACGTTGAGGGCCATTTATAATGGTGATAATTTTCCCAGGGTTATTGTAACGGATAACGATCAAGCCCTAATGCATGCAATAGCGGTAGTGTTTCCGGAAGCCCGAAACTTGCAATGTACCTGACACATTCAACAAAACCTCAAATCCATTTGCCATCATCATTTCCAATCTAAAAAACCAAGGAAGGGTACGAAGAGATCGAAGGAAGAGGATGAGCGCATTAGTAAATTAACCGTGGAAGAACGAGAAGAAGAGAAACGGTTATTTGATGTAAAATGGACGGAGGATGGAATGATTTGGAGAATGTTTTTGAGAGCATGGGACAAGATTGTTTGGTCAATGACCGAGGAAATTTATGAAGCAAACTTGAAGAAATTTGAGGATGAATATGGCACGAACTATCCAAAACCGGTTGAGTATTGTAAAACACAGTGGTTACCGATTAAGGAGAGGTTTGTCTTTGCATGGACATATGAAGTTCATAACTTCAAGAACGAAGCGACAAGCATTGCGGAGGGGGCTCATGGCCGATTAAAGACTATACTACTTGGCAGTCAAAATGGAGTTGTGTCGATTCAAGAAGCAATCCATGAATACACCAAACGTGATCTCGTAAAGATTAGAACCAGTATGCAATTTAGTGTACACCAATTCCCAACAGAACATGCTAAGGAAAGATTGCTTCTAAGGGGCATAGTTCATAAAGTTTCGAGATGGGCAATAAATCACATGATGAAACAACTCCATTTTTATAAAGCTTACGATGACGAGAATACGGTTTGTGTTTGCAAGGATATGATGGGTATTGGACTCCCGTGTCGTCATAAGTTGGGTAGGTATGTTGAAGTGATTGACATCAATGATATTCATCCATTTTGGAAGCAATTAAATTTTACTCCAAGCACCCCGGTATTTGATGGTCCGTATTTCTTTGAGTCTGAATTGTGTGCGCGAATAGCACAGCGTTATGCTACATCAAATGGCACCAAAAATCAAATATTGATGCACAATTTGGAGGAAGCCCTTCACCCTTGTTTACGGGAAGTTGATGAACCTATTAAACAAAAGGGGGCCGGTAGACCCAACACCGAAGTGTCGAGGACCATCCAAAGAAAAGAGTTGAATGAGTATTTGTATAATAAAAGAATATTGTGTAGGGCCGAGCGTTTGGAAGCCGAATATGAAGATGAGCCGGAACCTAAGAAAAGAGGTCATCCAAGAAAGGATCAAAGTGGACCCACCGCACGAAAAGTGAAATCAAAGGTCTCTACCGAGCCTTCTCAAGCAAGTCAATCCGAGGTGGTGGAAGAAGTTGTGTTAGTGGAGAGCCAAGCTAGCTGTACTGTTTTTGATCTATTGAGCGTGTCTCAACAAACACTAATAACAGAAATGGTGACTATAAAAGAGAAGTATGGTAGTCTTCGTTGCCCTAGGGATCTTTATGGAAAACCAAATCGAAGCACGTATACAATTATCGAAGAGTATTTGGAACAACTCCCTCCACTCATTGCTCCATTTTTTATATCCACGGACGAGGTTGATGGGGATGGAAATTGTGGATTTCATGTCGCTACGGAAAAAATGGGTTACTTCAAAGAGGCCGTAATCGAAGATGTTACCCAATGCCAATATTTAAGAAATAAGATGGTAGTACAACTAATGAAGGATAAGGATTTTTATATGGAAATGATGAGGCGAGGAGATAGATACGACAAAGAGAGTGAGTTCAAAGATTTAGTTGCGCGTATAAAGTGTCGAAAGGGATTGAAGACAGTCGGATACAAGTATTGGATGACAATGCCTAAATGTGGATATCTCCTAGCGGCGGTTTTGAATTGCGTGGTACATTTTTTTGTTCCTCCGAAGTATGGACCCAGTATGACGTTTGCACCCACAAGAACGGTTTGCGATGAGTTGGTTAAAGATAGAAGAATTTTTATGGCGTTTGTGAATGAAATGCATTTTATAGGATTGCGGGTAAAGAAAGATTGTCCCTTTCCACCGTTGAGTAAGTGGCACGATTACTTTCCAATGAAGCATTGCAAGGATTGGGTGAAACAATATGAGTCCAACATGGTTGATTGGGATCGTGTTGTGAATAACAACTTTCCCGCTGGGTTACTCGAACTGATTGAAGATGATGACGATGATTAGTCTTTCCATTATGTGTAGAAGAGGTATTTTGAACCGTATTTTTTTTACAAGTTTTTTTTTTAAATTTCATTGGAGATATGTGATATAATCGGGAGATAATATTACACATAGTATGACCGAATGTAATATTCGGTTGGTTTTGTATTTCACCACATTACCGATTTTAATCATTTTCAATTCAGAACTTGAAGAAATTGGAACAATCAAATATTCGTTTGATTATAAAATATAAAAACTTACGATTGTAACTCTGACTTTGGAACTTTCAAAATATTACAGAATCGGTAGATTAAACAACACAATAACTACCGATTATGACAGCATCGGTAGATTAAACAACTTACTAGCTACCGAATATAACATATTTCAGACAATAATTTAGGGAAATTGGGCCAAACTCTATACCGTGGTCACGGCCTTCAAGAATTCGTAACTTCCATCATATGTGAATTCTTCACCTTTTTCCTCTAAGTAGTGCATTTTTGCGAGTGTCTCCTACATAAACCAAAACAAACTATAATAGAATGCGTAGTTTGTATAAACTATAAATACGATTTTCTCAGTTCGTATTGTTTCGTATGCAAATACTTACAAATTGTTGGATCGACAAGGTTAAGTGGCTAATGTTAAAGATTCGCTTTTGTATCGTTATGTAATCGTTCACCCCTTTTTGAATAAGTCGGAACCGATCATGAACTTGTTGGAGGGATCTTTGATTTGGATTTCCATATTCTCGGACAAATTGGATGTACACTCTCCCCCAAAATATTTCGGGGGTTAAATCTTCTTCCATCGTGAACTCGGTAGAATTAATGAATGGTTGGGCCATTATGTTAAAGATGGTTTATTTGATGTTGGAGAGAGCAAAATGTATTCTTGGTGCATATATGGTGAGAGATACCCTCCTTATATAGGATATGTAACCCAACGGATATTTTTTTTGTTTGAACTATACAAATTCGGAGGATAATTCAGCGTCTTTATCTACCGAATATAACATGGCCTAAAATTCCGAACCAAGGAAAAATGAAGATTTTCTTGGTTTTGAACTTCAAATAATCGGGTGAAGAAAAATATACAAAACCTCCGAATTTTATGGCTAACCCTCTGTTATGCCTGTGGAAACCACCCAGAGCCATGGCGGGGCTGGTTTTGAACTATACAAATTCGGAGGATAATTCAGCGTCTTTATCTACCGAATATAACATGGCCTAAAATTCCGAACCATGGAAAAATGAAGATTTTCTTGGTTTTGAACTTCAAATAATCGGGCGAACAAAAATATACAAAACCTCCGAATTTTATGGCTAACCCTCTGTTATGCTTGTGGAAACCACCCAGAGCCATGGCGGGGCTGGTTTTGAACTATACAAATTCGGAGGATAATTCAGCGTCTTTATCTACCGAATATAACATGGCCTAAAATTCCGAACCATGGAAAAATGAAGATTTTCTTGGTTTTGAACTTCAAATAATCGGGCGAAGAAAAATATACAAAACCTCCGAATTTTATGGCTAACCCTCTGTTATGCTTGTGGAACCACCCAGAGCCATGGCGGGGCTGGTTTTGAACTATACAAATTCGGAGGATAATTCAGCGTCTTTATCTACCGAATATAACATGGCCTAAAATTCCGAACCATGGAAAAATGAAGATTTTCTTGGTTTTGAACTTCAAATAATCGGGCGAACAAAAATATACAAAACCTCCGAATTTTATGGCTAACCCTCTGTTATGCCTGTGGAAACCACCCAGAGCCATGGCGGGGCTGGTTTTGAACTATACAAATTCGGAGGATAATTCAGCGTCTTTATCTACCGAATATAACATGGCCTAAAATTCCGAACCATGGAAAAATGAAGATTTTCTTGGTTTTGAACTTCAAATAATCGGGCGAACAAAAATATACAAAACCTCCGAATTTTATGGCTAACCCTCTGTTATGCCTGTGGAAACCACCCAGAGCCATGGCGGGGCTGGTTTTGAACTATACAAATTCGGAGGATAATCCAGCGTCTTTATCTACCGAATATAACATGGCCTAAAATTCCGAACCATGGAAAAATGAAGATTTTCTTGGTTTTGAACTTCAAATAATCGGGCGAAGAAAAATATACAAAACCTCCGAATTTTATGGCTAACCCTCTGTTATGCTTGTGGAACCACCCAGAGCCATGGCGGGGCTAGTTTTGAACTATACAAATTCGGAGGATAATTCAGCGTCTTTATCTACCGAATATAACATGGCCTAAAATTCCGAACCATGGAAAAATGAAGATTTTCTTGGTTTTGAACTTCAAATAATCGGGCGAAGAAAAATATACAAAACCTCCGAATTTTATGGCTAACCCTCTATTATGCATGTGGACCCAGAGCCATGGCGGGGCTGGTTTTGAACTATACAAATTCGAAGGATAATTCAGCGTCTTTATCTACCGAATATAACATGGCCTAAAATTCCGAACCATGGAAAAATCAAGATTTTCTTGGTTTTGAACTTCAAATAATCGGGCGAACAAAAATATACAAAACCTCTGAATGGCTCATCATTCCAAAGCTACAAAACAATGAAGATTATCTACAATGGCTCATCATTCCAAAGCTACAAAAAAACTAACCATTCATAAACCATCAAACAAACCATCCACATACCATAACGTGTTTTAAGAAGTTCAAATCCGATCCTAACCTTAAAAACAAAACCAATTTAAGAAGCATTCCATCAATAAAACGGAAGATTGTCATTCATTGTTTCTTTGATTTTACTTTACGACCGAGACTACCTCCAAGTACACCACGACCACGAGTTTGAGGTCCTTCTACTTCAACACCTTCCGTTCGATTGCTCGTAGAAGCTCGAGTTCTTTTACCCGACTTTGATACTGCCTCTTCGTGGATTTTTCCCCAAATTATGCTGCATATTCTTCATTGTCTATATTGTCAATTAGGTCTCTAGCCTTTTGTATCTTCTCAACTGGCACGGGATCTCCCTTCTTAATGCAAGCAGTTAACATTTTGGAAACACAACTAAACCTATTCACCTATTTTTAAACATAATGACATACCATCAAACGGTTATTACATAAGATTTTTATCAATAATATCAAGAAAGTTAGAAGAATACGCACTAGTCTATCGTATAGCCTGGAGAATTTTCATCACCTCGGGGGGCTGGTCTTCCAGTGTTGATAATGAACTCAGTCCTCTTATCCCAGTTATCAAGAACAGTAGGTGGGCCTTTGTGAACGATCGTCATCTTGTCACCACTAGAAGAGCACAACCCCGTCTCCAATTTGTAGTAATCCCTCATTTCCTCCATTGGTTGATGTTGTATATACCCATGTTGTCGCATCACCCTAGAGGGGTTGTACATCACATAACCTGTGGGGTGCCACAACGGTCCAAAATAAAGGGACAAGTCCGACCGAACATTTATATGCCCAGTAGCACGATCTTCCTTGTATGGATCAAAGCATACGTCTGAGGCCTTCAATTGGTCCATAACCTCCCTCATGCGGATCAACTGATGCTCTTTTGTCCTAGAACGGTTGTCTTCGAAGATATACTTTTTTCCTCTAGCAGTACCTTTGCGCCACTCCGGGTCTTCTCCGGCCAACTTCAGGATAGGGAAGTGGTCATAGATCCAGGCCTATATGGATAACAAATAGAGTTCAGTAGACCATATTTTATGATTTCCATATTCGGTGGTAATTGACAAACCATAATACCCGACTCTATAAATTCGGAAAAAAACCTAAGTTACAGATTCCCGATTACTCAACATTCGGAGGCAACATATGTGAATCTATTACCGAATATACATCAGTTGGAGTTCAGTAACCATTGGTTTTTTGCATATATATTCGGTACTAATTTCCCAACATCAAGTTCCGATTATATATCTTCGGGAGTAAAACTAATTTCCCTATGTCCGAAGAAAATACATTCGGACGTAAAATGGGATCATGTACTAACGAGTATCAATCATTTGGAGTTCATTAAACTATAGTAGTTTGGCCTATATATTCGGTACTAATATGGCAAGAGTAAATTCCGATTATACAAAAGCGGAAGTAAAACTATGTAATTTGTTTCCGAATACACAACAGGCGGGGGTTAAGAAAATATGAATCCTACCGAATATGCATCATTTGGATTTCAGAATAGGCATCGTATATATTGTCTACCGAATAACTATAGATTGACTAATAGAGTTCAAAAATAACCTGCAATAGAGCGACATTCCCGGCAACTTGGCTAGTTCCTCTCCTCGACGCCTTTCTCAACTCTTCCATCAAGAATGCTAGGCATGCCATTCCCCAAGATTAGTCACCGACTTCATGTAGGGGATCCAAAAGTTGTAGAAGGTTGGCATCGATCCGGTTGCCAGAAGTATTGGGGAAAATGACACATCCCAATACACAAAGGAGATACGCTGTGGCCGCGTGATTCACTTGCTCATCAGTTAACGTTCCCTTTTTTTCTTTAACCAAGGTTCCTCGGAACATATCCATCAATACGGTAATGTTGAACTATCTTGTTCTGGAACTTGCATGCCTCTTAAACTCTTCTGTGGTCGTCTGTTCATCCCAACCTAAGCACTTTTTAGTTAGAACATATAATTGTGCCCAACTTAACTGCTTTGTGTAGTTGAACTTCACAGCTGTGCCTTGGTCAGGAAGGTTAAGAATCTGCACAACATTATCCGGGGTAATCGTCATCTCCCCAAAAGGCATATGGAAGGTATCGGTCTCAGGATACATTCTCTCCACGAACGCCGATATAGCAACACGATCATGTTCCAAAAATGAATTCTCTGCAGCATTAGCTAACCCGGAGTTGGTTACAATTCTCTTGAACCTTTCACATTCACCGGATAAAGGCCAGTCAAGCATTTTTGTTGGTGCAGCGGTGGGTTTGAGTAGACGAACCGCATCTTGATGATACTATTAAACACACGAAAATTGTTTAAAGTACATACAAAAACCCTTAATACAACTATTATCGAAGTAACACATACACAGTACATTAATAAAAAATATACGATTATTATTACCTCGGTTTCGTATATTTCTTTGGCCCAAGAGTCTTTCGTATATTTCTACACTTTGTTGATCACTTGAATTAGCTTTGGCACTCCTTTCTCTCCTAGCACTAGCTGACACTTTCTTACTCCCTGCTCGACGAGGCCCTAAGTCGCCTATTTTTGGGGCTTGCTTAGCTCGACTTGGTCTAAAAAACAACAAAAGAATCAATGTTTACAAACCACACAATCGGAGGCCTTTGTATACGAACTAAACCCGAATGTAAACATTCGGAACAAACAATACAATTTTTCAAACCGAATATGCATCAATTGGAGTTCAGAAACTCTAAATTTTTCAAAGATGTAAAATCGGAGGTATAAAACATTATGTTATCTTCCGAATACATCTTGGCCCAAAAATGGGATTTTTCATAAATCAATTTTTTTTAATTATATTTCATCAGATTGAGAAATTCGGTAGTAAGTGTACTACCGATTATTGTATGTCTACTTGAACAGATTCGGAAGACCACAAATTAATTAACTACCGATTTTAACAATATTTGTACGCAGGAACATAGGGCCAAACACATTCGGAAGAAAAACAAAACATATAACTTCCGAATTCTATCAATGTTCTTCAGGAATGAAGAACACGACTACATTCGGTAGTAAATTAACAGGTTTGACTACCGAATCTGGGTAAATTGCAGAAAACCCTAGATTTTTTTTTCTCAATTCGGCGAATTAAAGCGAAATATACCCTAAAATTGATAAAGTTACCTAATTGGTGCCATTTGAAGTTGTCGGAGTGTTACACTATCAGAAACGCCACCGCCAACTAAATCCATGGATTCGTCTTCGTCGCGTTCTTCGTCATTTTCGCCAACAATCTCTTTGTTTCTTGCTAAATTCCCTATATTTGGAATGAAACCCCGAGGAACGTTTTTGGTTTTAGGTCTGTGGGATGCATTACCCGTCTCCATTGTTTTATAAAAAAAAACCTCCACAATCGGGAGAGAATAGGAAGAAGAAGGGTTGAAATGGAGAGAGGGAGAAAAAATTTCGGACAAATACTGCTACAATCGGTAGAGAATATGAACAAGACTATATTTGGGTTTTTAAATTTTTTTACTACAAGGATATTTACGGAAATTCACTATAAAAAAGGTAACCCCGTAACCAAAGCCTTTGGATGAGTATAACATGTTGGCCCCTAAATCTTTTTGGATAGCCCTAAATATGCCAGGTTCTTTATCTCATTATTTTTTTAACAAAAAATGAAGTAATTTATAGCCTGGCAATGCAGGCCTTTCCTCTGGGTCCTACCCACTACATAAATTCACCCAAAACAGCAACACAAAAATTAAAATTAAAGGAGAAAAATAAGATGGGAGTAGGCAGAGACAAAGTTGATCTCTTGAAAAACTGCAACTTCTAAAAGTTGCAAGCAACAAATCAAATTATTGATCTTTGTAAGTCATGTGATTGGCTGAAAGAAGATAAAAAGTTTCTACTTCTGGTTAAGCATTCTCCTTTGCAATTTTCTCAGCCTTTGCCATCACCTCCTCAATTCCTCCAACCATGTAAAATGAATGCTCTGATAGATCATCATATTTCCCATCCAATACACCCTGTTGGAATAAAAGAAAGAAGATACTTTAAGTACACAGGATAGGAAGGAACTCCAACAAATAAGAACCTACATATTCCCCACATGAATTCGCAGAATACGAGAGCATCAGCTAGAATATAAACTAAACATATGCAAAATGAAATGTTACTACTGGCCCGACAAAGTTAATTACCTGGAAACTGGTGATGCTTTCTTTCAATTCCACATACTTCCCTGGTGCACCAGTGAAAACTTCAGCAACATGGAAAGGCTGACTAAGGAATTTCTGAATTTTACGTGCACGAGCAACTGTCAACTTGTCATCTTCACTGAGCTCATCCATACCCAAAATGGCAATAATATCTTGTAGATTCTTGTAGTTCTGAAGAACCTTTTGTACACCACGAGCGGTGTTGTAGTGAGCCTCTCCCAAGATATGAGGTGAGAGCATACGAGATGTAGAATCAAGGGGATCGACGGCAGGGTAGATACCAAGCTCAGAAATCTAATCATGATAAATATGTGGAGAAAGTCATTCGAAAATGTATAAAACAAAAAACCCATGTGTATGGAACCTTGAATCTCTATTCCACACCCTAATTAAACAGAAAATATAAATACCTGTCTAGAGAGCACAGTTGTGGCGTCAAGATGGGCAAAAGTGGTTGCAGGAGCTGGATCAGTCAAATCATCAGCAGGGACATAAATAGCTTGGACGGATGTGATGGAACCCTTTTTAGTGGTAGTGATACGCTCTTGCAGACCTCCAAGATCGGTAGCCAAAGTTGGTTGATAACCAACAGCAGATGGGATACGACCAAGCAAAGCAGACACCTCAGAGTTAGCCTGCACGGGAGGAAGTTTAAATAAGCAATTTGGAAAGAACAAAATCAAGAGAGTCCAAAGAAGTGCCTTCAAAACACCTACCTGGGTGAAACGGAAAATGTTATCAATAAAGAGAAGCACATCCTGACCCTCAGCATCTCTGAAGTGCTCAGCCACAGTCAGACCAGTAAGTCCAACACGAGCACGAGCACCAGGGGGCTCGTTCATTTGACCGTACACAAGAGCACACTTGCTTTCAGCCTAGAAAACAGAAGAATTGCTTTCAGCCTAGAAAACAGAAGAACTTGGTTCAGAAACATGACAACCACGAGAACATAAATTAACATTAAAACAAGATAACAGCTTATATGAAGTAAAAAAACAGACCTGCTTGTCTCCTAGCTTGATGACACCACTCTCAATCATTTCTCTGTAAAGATCATTACCCTCTCGGGTACGTTCCCCAACACCAGCAAAAACAGAGAAACCACCTGAGAGCACAAAAAGCAAATACCATTATACAAAAGACACAGAAGCAATCAAAAAAAAAATGTTTCTAAGCTGTATAACTGTATAAACGAACCATGAGCTTTTGCAACGTTGTTAATAAGCTCCATAATGAGCACAGTCTTTCCAACACCAGCACCACCAAATAACCCAATCTTTCCTCCTTTCTGGTAGGGAGCAAGCAGATCCACAACCTGAAGGCACAGCAAAGATATGTCAAGAATCGATACTGAGATATAAATAGATCCCAAAAAAAAAATGTAAGCCATGTAAAAAAGACAAGGAGCATAATACCAAGACAAAAATTGTGAGAAATTGAACATAGATTGGCTAAATGAAAATATTCAGCATACCTTAATACCAGTCACAAGAATCTGTTGATCAGTAGCTTGCTCAACAAAGGCAGGGGCTTCACGATGGATGGGCAGGAAGTGATCGGTTTCTGTTAGAGCAGACAAGATAGATGTTAACACATTGGGAAGAAAACCTTCCAACACATACACCGGCAAGATAAATGACACTACGTATTGTTCTCACATTTCCATGGAAGGAGAAAAATCGTTAGCAAATGAAGAATTGCCCTAATTTAATTAGTTTATCAAGCTAATGAATCATCACTGTCACCTAATGACTGAGGAATTCTTGGAAATGATTCAAGGACTTAATCTTACAAAATCCCAAGAGCAGAATTTGCTGCATGTATCTTGTCAACATAAAGAGTACTCATCAAAGGCTCTAAATGATGGAGGAACAAATAACTAAGATGACCTACACAGGAAAATCTTAAAACGATCTTAGAACTGACTCACAAGTATAACTGTCCCCTTTTGCACATAATTCACCTACCCATAGATTGGATGGGAATAAAATAGTATAAACATCTTTGAATGCAAATTGAAAGATTATACACCAAAGGTCTGTTAAGGGTCTTACTGATATCACCCTTCTCATCAATAGCCTCTCCAATAACGTTCATGATTCTACCAAGAGTAGCCCTACCAACAGGCACCTGTTCAGCCGTAAAAGCAGAAAGTTAAGACCTAATAAATGATACAGTTATCAAGTAAATTATACACTTGCATTAAGGATAAATACAAGATAACGAAACCAACTGCCCCTAAACACATCCATTTGTTTCCTATTAACATCACAAAGCAATTCAGAAAAAACACCAGCCTTCATAAACTCACAAGAAACCAAACTGTAACATTTTTCAGTATCATCAAAAACCAGTACATAGCCTCATAAACTCACAAGAACACAATGTAACATTTTAGTGCATCAAAATCCAGTATATAGCCGTGTTAACTCACAAGAGACCAATGTAACGTTTCTAAGTATCATCAAAATCCAGTACATCATGGATCCTAAAGAAATTTTCTCCACCCAGAGGAAGCCACCCTATACCCTCACTAAGTTTGGATCTGACCCATTAAATGCCCCTTAGTAAAAACAAGGAAAATAGCATTTCTCTAACCTAATCTGAAAGAACTCAACCAATGAATACAAAAAATATAATACTCAAATCACCCATCTAAAAATCATTTTCAAACAAATCAGATAGTATCCAAATAAAACTCATAAAACACAATAATAAAAATCGCAGATTTTTTAAAGTCAATTCTGATGAGTAAAACGGATTGAGATAAATCAGATTCAAATGCTGATGAGTAAAGCGGATTGAGATAAATCAGATTCAAATGAACAAAAAAAACATAACAATAAACACAGGAAATTGTCTTACAGTGATAGGTGAACCCGTGTTAAGAACCCGTTGACCTCTAACAAGACCTTCAGTACCATCCATAGCAATAGTCCTCACCATGTTCTCTCCCAAATGCTGAGCAACTTCCAAAACCAATCGGATCGAATTATCCAAAACCTCAAGAGCAGTCAAGATCGGAGGTAAGCCTTCTTCAAATCTAACATCAACAACAGCACCAATAACTTGGCACACACTTCCGATCGCACCAGCTCCTGTAAACTCATCAGTGATTTTACCTTTCGATCCAGTTTTCGTCGTTGTCGATGGTGGTGTAGATGGTGCTGTAGCAGCAGCAGCAGTTGCATAATCTAAAACTCGATTCAATAAATATCCCTTTGGTGAAGCACGAGTAATAGGTGAAGGAGATGGTGATGGTGATCTGATAAATGAAGATTTAGATCCAGATCTTCTTGCTGAAGATCTCAAAAGAGATGATAAAACCTTACGAGAAGCCATGAAGAACTCACAGATTGAAGAAATCTAATGGCTTCTTCTTCTTCTTATGTTCTTCTTGACTGTTTCTTCAGTCTCTACCTCTCAATATAGAGAGAGATGTGGAGAGGTTTTTTTTTTTTTTTAGGGTTCTCAGAAAGTGAAGTTCATTTCAAGGGAAAGGTGAGAGAAGGATATTATAGAAATGAGGAGCCCCTATTTAGCATCATCTTGAAAGGGGCAGGAGCCAGATGCGATGATAACGAGTCAACGATACGGGATGAGTTAACTCGTGGATGTGAAAGTAACTTATGGATTCAAACTTTTGCGAAACTTTGGCGTCCAGGTTATTTAGGAAGTTTTGACTCGTGAGTGTTATATGTAATATTCACGTATTGATAATGGGACATCCCCGACTGCAACTAAAAAACATGATTGCCAAAAGCTGATACCGTAGTGCTAAAGGAGGGTATGAATCCAGAATCCGACCGCAAGAATTATTTTGTCTTTTATGAATTCCTACCTGTGTGCTAATTGCAGTACTAGTCTTTAGTAAAAGTGCAGTGATTGGTAATGGTGATGATAATGATGGGGCCCTTTGTGCTGCTATTTTTGGTTGTCAACTTGCAAATTTTCCTTTTAATTATTTGGGAATTCCATTGGGTAGCAAATCCAAATCAAAAGCAGGGATGTCATAATTGCTAAGTGCCAACAGAGATTGAGTACCTGGAGAAGGAGATACCTATCAAAAGGTCAGAGGCTGCTTTTGATAAACAGTGTGATAGCCAGCTTGCCAATTTATTATTTGTCTTTGTTTCAGATGCCAATGACAGTTGTGAAAGCTATCGAGAAAATTATGAGAAGATTCCTCTGGGGCTCCTCAGACACAACTAAAAAGATAAGCTGGGTTGGTTGGTCAAAGGCTAACATATCTAAATCTCATGGAGGGATTGGTATTAAGAAGCTCAAACTGGTTAACTAGGCACTGCATTGCAAGTGGATATGGAGATATGGGAAAGATAAAGATGCTCTTTGGAGACAATTAATCTGGGAGAAATTTGGAGGTAACCCACTATCTTTTTTCCCAAATAATAGCTCCAAACCAATTAAACATAGTTTATGGGCTGGAATCTTGAAAACAAGTGATTTTGTTAGGGATAACACTTCACTTTCTGTTCAAAATGGCAAGAGAATTCTATTCTGGCTAGATAAATGGGTGGGAGGAGGCATTCTGAAAGATACATTTCCTAACATTTTCAAAATTGGTAAGAACAAGACAGCTACTGTTAGTGAGATGCTCAACACACAGGGTTCTTGGAATTTGGATTTTAAAAGAAATCTGAAAGAGGATGAAGTTGGAGAAGTAGCAAGTCTTATTCATTTGTTGGATGGTTTTGCTCAAACTATTCATTCTTGTATGGCTGAAGATACAAGAAAGTGGGATTTTGGTGATGAATTTTCAGTTTACAACTGCTACTCTTCACTTGATGTGGATGGACTCATTCTTTTTCCTCATAAACAAGTTTGGAATCCTAAGATTCCATTGAAGGTGTCTTTCCTGGTTTGGACACTGTGTCATGGTGGTGCTCCATCTTTACAAAACCTTCTTAGAGCTGGTTTAGTAAATAACAGTCAGTGCACTCTTTGTTCTAATGAAGAGGAAACTCAAAATCATCTTTTCTTGCACTGCACTGAAACAAGGAAACTGTGGAACTATTTTCTGAATAGTTTTGGAATCAACTGGGTTTTTTCAGAGACTGTCAAGGCAAATATCTGGGAATGGAGGAATACAAAGAGTACTGCTATGGTGAAGAAACTTTGGGGTTTGCTTCCTTTTGCAATCTGGTGGAACATCTGGAAAGAGAGAAATTCAAGGCTTTATAGCAACAAGAAGAGAAGCATTAATCAACTGATTGTCTCTGTAAAATGCACATTGTATAATTGGTCTGTGCATACAAAATTGTTTGAGGGTTTTGCTTTATGTTCCCTGATTTGTAACTGGAATGATGTGGTTCACAGCTAACTCCTTTTTTCTCATGCTTTTTTCATCTCTCTGATGAACTAAGCTCTTAAATCAAATTTGCCCTTTTACTTTCAAAAAACAAAATTATGATAATAGGCCGTGAAAAATCAAAATCAAAATCAAAATTTACAGCTCAATATGATTTAAAAAACACTCTTACAAAGTGAGGATTTATCTTAAACGAGTTGCATTGGTTCGTTGGACGACTAACAATGACAATTGGTTGTCCAGAAGTTTACCTTCGTTTTTTGGTTTCTAATATTCGTCTCGAATAGTATTCCATCTGATCGGGTTGAAAGTAAAATAACAAATTGTTTCAGTGGATCCCTCAAGAACCCTTAACGTGTAAGATTGTGCACAGATGGATCTAGGACTTGTTAGAGAACTACTCGGTCGAACTCACATGCGTTGCTATCTCAAGCATGTTTTTCAATGTAGTGATCAAAACTATAAGTCTTGATTTCTAGCCTATTTATAGATGTCTCGGACTAGGACATAGATTGTGTAGTTGAGATTAGACTTCACAACGTTCATCATTTGTAGACGAAGAACTACTAAGGGGAGCTTGTGGAACTTCATTAACAAAAGGTATGTGGAGACTTTAAACTCATCTATCACTTGGAAAGTCTATTTCTACTATCTCATATATTGAGACATAAGTCGTGTTAAGATATAGTTTTATATATACACATTTGAGATTTCGAGCTGAGCATATCTCGCTTACATATTTCTCGGAATATGTGTTGGTAAGCTTTCTCTTCGACCAAGTTCATCTTATATCATGAGAAAATTGCCGAGTAACATCTTATATGGTTTGTGTGATACAATCATTTGGTGTAGACTTGGAATGTTTCGATAATGATTAGTTCAATATCTTGAAAATTGCTTTGATGCTAATAGTGTGTGAAAACGGCTATTGTCATCCTCTAAGAATGTTTCAATGATTGAAATAAAGAGTTTAGAATCATGTAACCATCTTTGGATATAAGCATAGTGTGTTCGCACATTAGTGTATAAGTCCAAAACCGAGAACCAAAAGTATGCATATTTGTGTGTATACAAAATGGTTGAAGAAGACTGGATAAGTATGCGTACCCGTACACATACTGGCAGAAGTTCACGTCCGTGAATTTCTGCTGAGTTTGAAAACCAAACCAAACTCATCCGGTTACCTAAAGTACGTGTACCCGTACGCATACTGGCGGAAAGTTCACATCCGTGAATTTCTGCTGAGTTTGAAAACCAAACTCAAATCCGGTTAGTTAAGTACGCATACCCGTACGCATACTTAAGTGTGTTACTTTCTAAAATCGGCTCTACATGAACTTAAAAAATTATATATTAAGGGATGCAATCTTTGCAAACCGTGGCTATAATATTCATATATTGATTCGAGTGAATCAAACCAATTTTCCTTCAATTGTGTTCTTGTATAATTCTATGAGAATATAACAATTGAACAACTCTTTAACTAGTTTCATTTGAGTCATTTAAACTAGTTATGGTTAAGATGAATAAGGTTGATATGAGAGTAATCATATGGCTAACCTCGGTTAACTATTTGTGAAGTTTAGGTACGGTTACATAAACCTAAATGATAGTATATTTCATTTGTGTCTAACAAGCTAAGTTCGATCTAACGGTTGAAAGATATTAGCTTGGTTAAATCAGGTTTTTTATCTAACGGTGAATATTGAATGCTTTGTTACCAAGGTAAATTGGATTGCAAACCCTGATTTGAAAACTACATAAAGGAGAATCTAGCAATGGGAAACCTAATCCCCACACCTCATGTGTGTTACTAGTTTCATAACTAAAGTCGATTCTCCTTTAACGTTAGGTTTCTTCTCGAGACCCTGTAGGTTAACGACTTGAAGACTTCATTGGGATTGTGAAGCCAGACCCAACTATTTTATTTATAGTTGCATGATATGATCTTGTTGTTTCTATCTTATTGAGTATAATTGAAATAATTGACTCGAGATTAATTTCTATGATAGGCAAGATAGAAAAGTAATCACAAACACTTCGTCTCATCGTTTTTGATTCCACGATATCTTGTTTCGCTAGTCGATTAAGATTATTGTGAGGTGATTGATAATACTAGGTTGTTCTTCGGAAATATAAGTCGTGTTCATCAATTGGTTCCTTTTCACCTTAATTTATAAAAATACGGAACAAAATCTCTTGGGTATTTCTGTGGGAGACAGATTTATTCAATCCTATAGACTTTTCTGTGTTACACAGATTTGTTTATCAAGTCTTCGACTTTGGGTCGTAACAACTTTTAGTTGTGGGTGAGATCATCTAAGGGAATCAAGTGTGTAGTATCCTGTTGGGATCAGAGACGTAAGGAGCGCAACTGTACCTTGAATCAGTGTGAGATTGATTAGGGTTCAACTACAGTCCAGTCCGAAGTTAATTGGTAGTAGGCTAGAGTCTGTAACGGCTTAATATAGTGTGGTGTTCAATCTGGACTAGGTCCCGGGGTTTTTATGCATTTGCGGTTTCCTCGTTAACAAAATTCTGGTGTCTATGTTATTTATTTTCCGCATTATATTTTGTTATATAATTGAAATATCACAGGTTGTGCGTTTAGATCAATCAATAAGAATATCCAACCTTTGGTTGTTGATTTACATTGATTGACACTTGAACATTGGTTTTTGGTACCGTTCAAGTTGTTTCATATAATAATCAGGCTCGCGGATTTCTATCTGTTTGATTTGTTGATTACATTGTGAAACAGGGATATTAAAACTCTTTTATGTACTTTACTCTAGATTGAGTCTGACTGTCTAATTGATTCTCTTGGAATTATATTGGAGCTTGTCCATACAGATTGCCTAAACGAAATATTGGGTGTGGTTGTTAGACCCCCGCTTTTTCAATTGGTATCAGAGAAGGAAAACACGTTTAAGACCTCATAAGTCTGTGTTTGTAGGAATCTGACTCTATAGACAGAAATGTTATCTCTATAAACGTACCACTAGTCTTCGATGTCTCGATTTACTTATGTTGGAAAATTTCTATGCGTTCCTTTCTTCAAGCATGTGATTTTCAATCATGGGTTCGTGTTGTTAATGGCTATAATCCTCTGGTTGTTACATAAGGCAATGTAACTGTTCCAAAGGATATTGGTGCATATGATCCTGCCGAGATTCTCGCTGCAAAGGAAAATTCTGACGGATTAAATGATATCATCCATGTCATTACCCCAGATTTTCAGCACCATGTGACTACGTGCACTAAGTCTAAAGAAGCATGAGATATCTTAGAAACTGTATTTGAAGGAAATTCCTCTGAGAAAGAAGTTAGGTTTCAAAACCTAAATTTTGATTGGGCAAACCTTCATATAGCTGATGATGATTCATTTGATGATTTTAATCACAAAGTGTCTTAAATTATTAATGCATATTTTGCATTGGGTAAGACTATTCCTAAAAAGGATATTGTGATGAAAATTCTCAGATCATTGCCAACCAAATACGATTCTAAGAAACATGCCATCGTTGAAGAAAATAATCTTAACATTTTATACATAAATATTCTCGTTGGGACGTTAAAGATCTTTGATCATGAGCATACATCCAAATCTGGGAAGGATGTTGCTTTCAAAGCACAAAAGAATACTAAATTACTTGCAAAAGTAAAAGTGTTGGCAACTCTGTTGTTGATCCTATTGAGACTGATTCATCAGATGAAGATCTTGACAACTCAGTTTCACTGATCACAAGACAGTTTAGAGATCTTCTTTTGAAGAGAAGTAAACGGTTCATCGGAGATAAACCCAGGTCATCAGTTAAACCTCATGACCGTGCTCCTCCTAAAAACAGGGACACAGTCGATACTGATGATGAGGATATGCCACAGTGCTTCAAGTGTAAGGAAATTGGTCATTTTGCTAATGAGTGTCCAAATCGTCGAAAATTCACTGGGAACAAAGGTCTTGATGAAATGTCTGATCACTCTGATTTTGGTAAAAATGAAAAGTCAAGTGTTGTGCTCCTTGATGGAAATATTAATTTTGATAATTATAATACGTACATCAATCTTGATATTATTCCTGGAGAAACTTCGTCAACCACTATGGAGGATAAAATGGATTTTTACGTTTCTACTGACAATTTTATTTCACATGTTTCAGGTCATGAACTCTCTAAGTGATTCAAGTACAAATATAAAATAAGATATGTCAAGAAACTTCAACGAATAGTAAATCAATTAGAAAATCGATTAGCAAACAAGCTCAAACTTGTTCATAAGTCTAATTCATCTGAGGTAAGTAAACTCAATTCTTCTCCGAAAAAGTAAATTTCTAAAGAATTGATTAGGCCTCTCTGCAAAAGAACAAGGTCTAAACATTTTGTGACAAAGAGTATTAATAATCCCGTACATGAATTGAATGGTGGACAGATTATTGTTCACCCCAACACTGCTTGATCGTGTTGAAGGTGCATCTTGTCTCATGTGCCTATTCAAATAGACAAGAGTTTAGCACAAATCAGGCTTTAAGAAAAAGAAAAAAAAAATCTTTTGTTTTTCTGGAATTTTGTTGGTCTTTTCATATCATAAATTAGTATTGAAAAGGATTTCCCTTTTTGATAATTGAAAGAGGGTTAAATTCGACAATTCATCCTTTTTTAGGGATGTGAATTGGTCGTACGTGAATCCTTTTACTTGTATAAAGGTTCCGTAACCCTACATTCCTTTTTCCCTTCCTTAAAAACTCTTTTATCACAAGATTGCTTGTAGAGTCTATTTTGTGTATTCTCACAATCCCATATATGGAAGGGAGACTCCAAGCATCATGTATTGTAAAATCCCCTTATCCTAAACTAGCATATTGGTTAGTAGTATCTTTGAGATTCCATTTTTATCCCGCCAGCCGTATTAATCGTAATATTATTTTTGGAGGAAAAATCTCACTTGCTTGGGAAGTTTTGACAAAAAGAAAAGAAACATATATATAGTCTGTTTGGAAGATTAGGGTTATAATTCATTTCCTCTCAAAAACAGCCGCACTAAACCCTTATCTTTGAAACCCTAGCTGCTGGAAGGAGATAATTGAAAGACGAAAGACGAAGGGATATTTTTATGAGGCGAAAGGGTGATTCTGGTCGGAATTCTTCTTGCTTGGTGAATCGGGTAGGTTTTTCTAGCTCTTATACTTTTTATAGTATATCTCATGTGTTTAGAGAAGTACTAGAGAATTAGTTTGAAAGAGAGACAGATCTATTAGAACTTCTAGAGAAGTTTAGGATCGACAAGGGAGGGTCTGCATAAGAGTCCTATTTTGTTTTATTTGTGTTAAGTACTGTGGGTGTAGATGGATTCTCTTGATGGTTTTGGTGGTACTGTTGGTAGTCCGTCTTGTAGTATATAAGGATGGGTTGAATACTTCATTTTCTTTATGAGCGTGTTCTTGCCTAATTGTTCCTGATAAGCTTATGTTGGGTCCAACTTGCTAGATGCTTGCTAGTGTCTATTGTTTAGGAGAAGATGCTAGGATCCCATTGGTTGCACTTTGGTTGTCTAACCAAACTAATCATCCCCAACCCTTTCTACTATTTTTTTGTAGTGAGTATACTAGGACGTATTTAAGTAAGCTTTTGAGCATTGTTACTGCTGTTGTTAATTTGTGGTCTTTAAAGATTTTTAGGTCAACCATTTGCTCTACTATAGGAAATCTTGTATATTAAGGGACCTAGATGTGCGAGCGTGTTATTGTCTTTTTTTTATGACTTGAAAAATGTGTACAGTTTTGGTTTGCAACTAGGTACTAGCCGCCTTGGTAAGATACGTGCTTATTTTCGTAGCCAGGTTATTACTGTCATGGTGTTGCGATGAATAAAGAAATGTGTTTTAGTGTTGACGTTTGCTAACCTGTAGCATTGTTTGTCAGATTATCACCATTTAGCGAAAATGTATGGTGTGGATATTCGTTTGTTTTATCGCTCGTAGTTGGTTCGACTCCCATAAGCTTTTAGGGCGTGACCGAGGAGTTTCCTGACAGATATGGATCTTGATGAGTGCCAAATATTGCATATTCATACACCTTTTCATTGGCACTTAACTCATCTTTCGCGCTTCAAAGTCATATATTATCCCAAATTCTGCATTTTTACCATTTTCAAGAATAAATATTTGTATTAATTAATTTTGTGTTTTTAAGTACTAAATAAAGCTTGGAAGAATTGAGAAGACAAAAGAGAAGAAAGTTGGAAGCGTTGCAACCCGCTCAATCAGTGGCTTTTACAAATTCATGGGATTAAACAACCCATGATCCAAAACCCAAGACCCAAATCCATTTCCACCTCACCCCCATTGATTCTTTCCAAAACATCCACCTCACCCCCATTGGATTCTTTCCAAAACATCCACCTCACCCCCATTATCTCACTCAATCACTCCCAATTTGTTTCCCACAACCAAATATATTCCATCAATTAAGAAAACATGTTTTGTTGAGTGGATGAGTGCCAAAATTCGGATCCAAGTGCTTGAGGGAATTTTGTGTATAGATAGGATTGTGTTGAAAAACCATCCAAGAATAGCTTGTTCATGTTAGTTTATCAAATTTCAATTTTGTTGTAATGTTCTTCATGTTCTAGTTTCATTTGCTATTTAAATGGTTTAACTCATTGGTATGTATTCATATCTTGTATCTTGTTCTTGAAAATTTGTTTAAAGATATAATTTAATCCAAGTTTGTCAACATCTTGCTCTCACAATGTATGCCATGTATCCATTGTAGTTAGAATATCTCTATGTTGATTATGCTACAACTCATGCTTAACCAAATATTGATCTTTAGATTAGTTGTGCTTAATTAGACAATTAATGCTTTGGAGAAATACTTTAGTTGTGATTAAATTATCCATTGGAGAAACACCTTAGTTATACGGTAGACTTGAATCTACTATAAGGACAAGAATAATATTACAAGTTGAATGCATATCATAGGTTAGTGGTGGATTTGAATACCCTAGTATCCATATTCTCAATATTTACACCTTGATTTAATTGCATATTTTAATTCAAATTACTTTCTGTTTAAGTCTTTGCCAATATCTCGTCGTATCGACAAAAACAAACCCCCTTTGGTTACTCTCTGAATCAGTTCTTAGTAAGGATTTAGAATCAACTTCTACACTCTCCAAGTCTCGTGGTTCGACCCTGCTTGCCCCGTGTTGCTTGTGACACCGCACCAGCACTTGCAGATACACAATAGTAGGTATCTTTCCGAGCCTACCAAGTTTTTTGGCGCCGTTCGGGGACTTCTGGCGGTGTAGTTGAAGTTTCTATCTCCTGTCACTGTTCATATTTCATCTCCTGGAACTGTTCATATTTCACTGTAGCATAAATCACTGTACATATTTCACTGCACAACAGGTATTTTACTGTAGCAGCGTAACTATTCACGGTCAATTTTACACTTATTTTTGATTTTTTTTTTATTTTGCTTTTGCTTTAAACTTCGAAACCCTAACTACCTATTTTGAGCTCAACAGGTGCCTGAGTAGCTGTTGTAAAGGCGAAGGAAAGGAAGCGAAAGAAAGCGGAAGAAGTTTTTATTTTAATAAAAAAAAAAAAGAGAGTTTATTTTATTTATCTATTTTTAGTTTGTATTAGGATTCCTTTACTCTTGTAATTTTATTTTTCTTTTGCACTTTATTTTGGACTTTGGACTTGGACATTCTATTTTTATTTTTATTTTTAAACCCTACGGAAGGGTAGTATTAAATATCAAACTGTTTGTAGAGAAGGACGGTGATTACAATATCACCTCGCGAAAATGTATGGTGTGGATATTCGTTTGTTTTATTTGGGTCGCATCTGGCAAATGATTTAGGAGTTATAGATGTGCCTAATAATGATGTGCCTACCTCCCCTGCCCATGTCACAAACTGGTAATCTTGCACCCAACCTAGATTTGGTTTGTATTATTGTTAAACCTAGTTGGATCCATCCATGACAAAATCCACTTTGAACTAGATCTTGTGCATGGTGCACCCATGAAATTGTTAGATTTTGTACCCAAAAATATATCCATTGAAAAATCTAGGTTTGGGGTCTCACTTGCATTGCTGTCATGTTATAATTGTGTAAGGCTATTGATGTTTCCGCACTACGTCTTTTGGGTTGATCCTCAACTTTTTAGATTGTTGGTACATGGTGAGTCATCATTGCTTATTATTTGCTTTCAAAGCATTCATTCAATTATGGTTAGCACCACCCTTTTTGGCATCTGGTAATCTCTTTCCTTTGAATCTGTTTTGTTCTCATGTTTTGTTGTTTCTGTTATCTTTTGAAACATTGAGGACAATGTTAGATTTAGGTTTGGGGGAGTATTGCAATTTTTGTTGTGTCTTTGATGACCAGCTGTGTAGCGGGTCTTTTATAGTCTTTTGTAGTTTTTTTTTGTAGTCTTTTGCATTTTTTTTTATGACCAGCTGTGTAGCGGGTCTTTTGTAGGATCCTTTGTAGTCTTTTGGAAAAAAATTTCTTCTTTTCTATGACCAGCTGTGTAGCGGGTCTTTTGTAGGATTTTTTTTTGTAGTGTTTTGCATATAGATTTTTAGTCTTTTATTAAAAAATAAATAAATCAAAAATCAATTTTTTTTTATGATGACCAAATTAGCGGGTCTTGTGTTTGGTATCTCATGATCAGCTGTGTAGCGGGTCACTAAAAAAAAATGATGATCAGCTGTGTAGCGAGTCAGGAGTTGCTCCGATATGGATCTATTATCTATTGGAAATGGGATCGACAACATTTTATTCTCCGGCATCGGTAGGGGGAATGAAATGGATCCAAAACCCAAGACCCAAATCCATTTCCACCTCACCCCCATTGATTCTTTCCAAAACATCCACCTCACCCCCATTGGATTCTTTCCAAAACATCCACCTCACCCCCATGTTTCCCACAACCAAATTTTTCCATACGGTTAGAGGTGAAACCATCCAAGAATAGCTTGTTCAGTGGGGATGTCAAACTAGTAACTTTAAGGCCAGGGGAATGGGTAGTATTAAATTTTTTCGAAAGTGTCTTATCGCTTAACTACCTGTTTTGGCCCTTGTGGGCTAATTTTTCCTGTTAGCCTACTTTAAACTCTTAAGTTATTCTCAGTACCATGACACTTTATGAATCTGTGTCTACAATATTTGGTGTTCCTTCTACATAAATTGTATTTTATTTATTAGGCATGTTAGATCGTCTATAAAAGATATAAGGGTGTGAAAGCCTACTTTTAGTTGGGGTCTGACCCAACTTACTATTTTTTCAGGAGACCGTGACCGTGGAGCAACCTAGCCTGTAGATTGCGTTTCTATCCCGAAAAGCTACACCGTTCTTAATTTTGAGGTGCTTAACTAGTTGAATATTTTATTGAATTTTTTTTAAAGACCAGACTTTCATTTCCTTTAAATAAATTTTTTTAGCATCTATTTGAGAGGCCGACCTGCGTGTCGAGGATTAATTTTTGTTTTAAAGATTTTATGAAACTATACATCTTTTATCAGTTTTATTAAATAAATTAGTTTATTTATTTATGGATTGTTGTCATTGTGCTCCATACAATAGCCCGATATCCATTTGTTGGTATGACGGTTTGAGTGTTTAAAATGGTCCATGAGTATGACACACTTGGAATTTTAGGGCGGCCGACCTATAATTCGAAGTGGGGATGTTACAGAGTGGTAACAGAGCCCTGGTAACATAAATCCTTGGGAGCGGGTGTAGGGTCTTGTTTGATCACAGTAGGCACGAGTTTTAGGAGCACTTTGGTTGTTTTCTTTTGTGATTATGTGTTGATAGTTTCTTGTTTCTCTTTCCATTCTTAGAGGATGGATGGTCGCGGTAGACGTAATATTGAAGGCCGTGGTCGTGGTAGAGGTCGTGGCCGAAGGAGTGAGAATTTTGTTGAGGATTCTGTGGCAGAAAGTAACTCAAGCAATGTTGGTAGTAGATCTCGTATGGAAGATGAGACTAGATCCACAGGTAGCTCTCAATCTCGTAGGACTAGGTCCACAAGTAGCTCTCGATCTCGTAGGACTAGGTCCACAGGTGGCTCTCGATCTATTCATACTGAAGAAAGAGAGGGTGGTTCAAATGCCTTAACATTAAAGAATATTCAGACAATGTTGAATACTGCGGTCACATCGGTATTAGATCATAGGCTTGGTCCACGTGGAGGTACGGAAGATGTGGCACCCCCAGAAATGAATGAACTTGTTACTGTAGAGAGAAACACGGAGTCTTGGGTTCAGTATTACCAAGATTTTCTGAAGATGAAGCCCCCTTCGTTCACTGGAAAGGTAGGGGCAACCGAAGCACATCAGTGGTGCACAAAAGTGGATAGGATACTAGCTCAATTTGATTGTTCCGAGGCTTATAAGCAGAGGATGGCCGCTTTCCTATTGGATGGGAATGCATCAACTTGGTGGGAGTCGATGGGAAGGACAGTTGATGCAATGGGGGTTACATGGACAAGATTTAAAGATTTGTTCCTAGCACACTTTTTTTCCCCAGACGAGCGTCATGCTATGATTAGGTAGTTTGAAGAACTAAGTCAAAAGGAGGATCAAATAGTGGTTGAATATGAGTGTGAGTTTGACCGCTTTTCGCTTTTTGTTGCTCATCTTATTCCTACCGAAGCAGACAAGATCGATAGGTTTTTGAATGGATTGCATAATGGGATTGCTCGACACATCATTGGGAACCCCAGTTTTGATACATATGCCAAGGCAACGAACTGTGCTAGGGCACATTGCTTGAGGATTCAAGAAGCAAAAAAGAAGAAATCAGGTAAAGGGGATACCAAGGTCACCGAGAAAAAAGATAATAAGAGTGGGAATGCCAATGGTCAGAAGCGTCATTTTCACCAAGGTTATCAGGGTTGTAAAAATCTACGAACGGAGGAAGGGAACAATGGTATTGGAGCCATGGTTCATGCACCTCAACCCATGAGAACTGAGGGTTATGTATTTAAGGGACCTTGTTATCACTGCCAAACACCAAGACACAAGGCTCGTGATTGTCCAAAGAAGGGCAAATATCATGCCGCGTATGAGCGACGTCAAGTACAGAACCAGACTCAAGGCTGAGGGCCTCATCCTCGGTTGAATGCTGTCTTGCCTCAGAATGTCGAGGGACCGGTGGTAATGTTGGAAGGTAATTTCCTTATTCACACTCGTCATGGTAGAGTATTGTTGGATACTGGAGCTACTCATTCTTTTATATCTACTATGTTTGTGAAAACTTTGCCTGTTGTGTTAGAGCGTTGTTCCTATGTTGTTATGTTACCGATGGGTGGTTCAGCGTCTATTGATCACATGTATAGGTCGTGCATTATCCGTATGGGAACAATAGAGTTTGCTTTAGATATTTTTGTCATGGATCTAGATGTGTATGATGTTGTCTTAGGCATGGATTGGCTTGCTTCCCATCATGCTAAGTTAGACTGTTATGCTAAGACAGCCACTTTTCCTTTTCCAGAGGAAAGTGATGTTGTTGTGTCTGACTTGTCGGGGAGTTCTGAGAAGACTCTTAAATTGTGTAGTGCTTTGCTTGAGGGTTCTTCGGTGGAGAGTATTCCATTGGAATCCATAGAAGTGGTAAGTTTATATCAAGAGGTGTTCAGTGGTATACTAGGCTTGCCGCCACATAGGGAGGTGGAGTTTTGTATTGAGTTGGAACCTGGTACTACACCTATATCCAAAGCTCCTTATCGAATAACACATGTAGAATTGAGTGAACTGAAAAACCAAATTGAAGAATTACTTGGGAAGGGATTCATTAGACGAAGTAGTTTTCCTTGGGGTGCACCAGTTTTGTTTGTAGCGAAGAAAGACGAGTCGTTGAGAATGTGTATCGATTACCGTAAGCTGAATGAAGTTACAATTAAGAACAAGTATCTGTTACCGAGGATTGATGATTTTTTTGATCAATTGAAGGGTGTTAATTGGGTATCTAAGATCGACTTGAGGACTTGTTATCATCAGATGTTAATTCGTGAAAGTGGTGTTCCCAAAACAGCTTTTGTGACCCGTTATGGCTCGTTTGAGTTTTTGGTGATGCCATTTTGGTTGACCAATGCACCTGCATTTTTTATGGATTTGATGAACCATGTATTTCGGGAATTCTTGGATCAGTTTTTAATCGTATTTATAGATGATATCCTGATTTACTCTAAGACTCCTGAAGATCACGTAAAACATCTTCATCTAGTGCTTCAGACTTTGAAAGATCACCAGTTGTATGCTAAGTTTGAGAAGTGTGAGTTCTGGAAGCAAGAGGTTAAATTTTTAGGCCATGTCATATCAGGAGCTGGTATATCGGTCGATCCTTTTAAGGTTCAGGTTGTGACAGACTGGAAGCAACCAAAGACAGTGACTGAAATCCGAAGTTTTTTAGGGTTGGCCGGTTATTATCGTCGATTCATCAAGGGGTTTTCGGTTATTGCCAGTCCTTTGACAAATTTGACGAAGAAAGATGTTCATTTGAAGTGGAAACTGAGTGTGAGAAGGCTTTTTGTGAACTTAAGAGCAAACTAACTTCTGCGCCAGTCTTGATCATCCCGGAGAGTGGGGTCAAGAAGGTAATTTATATTGATGCTTCAATTCTGGGGTTGGGATGTGTGTTAATGCAGAGTGATAGGGTAGTATCTTATGCTTCGCGGCAGTTGAGACCTCATGAACGAAACTACCCCACACATGACCTCGAGTTGGCAGTTGTGGTTTTTGCGCTTAAGATTTGGAGACACTATTTGTACGGTGAAAGGTTTGAGCTCTTTACTAACCACAAGAGTCTCAAGTACCTATTTTCTCAGAAAGAGTTGAATTTGCGTCGGAGGAGATGGATGGAGTTGATTAAAGACTATAACTTCAAAATGGAGTATCACCCTGGAAAAGCTAATGTGGTGGCCGATGCTTTGAGCCGACAACCAATGAGAATTATGGCTTCGATGATGGTACGAAAATGGAGTATGTTAGAAGAGGTTTCTTGCTTTAACTTCGACTTGGGAACAATTGGAGGACAAGACTTGTTCTTTGGTAGCATGGTTATCAAATCATCTCTGATGAGTCGTATAGTGGAAGCTCAGGCTGATGATGAGTGGTGTAAGAATCAGCTTGAGAAAATTCGGGAGCTAGCGTATGAGAATTATGCCGTGGGACAAGATGGTGGTTTGAGATTCCGTGGGAGGATTTGCGTGCCCAAAGTTGATGATCTAAGACGATCTATTCTAGATGAAGCTCACCGAAGCAAGTACACCATACATCCTGGTGGAAACAAGATGTACAAGGATTTGAAGAGGCAATACTGGTGGACAGGAATGAAGCGAGATGTGACTGATTACGTCCAAAGGTGTTTGACTTGTCAGCAAGTTAAGATTGAACATCAACACCCAGTTGGAAAATTGCAACCTTTACCTATTCCTGAGTGGAAGTGGGAGAACATATCCATGGATTTTATCACTGGGTTGCCGCGATCGAGTAAGGGTCACGATGCGATTTGGGTGATAGTTGATAGATTGACGAAGTCAGCGCATTTCTTACCAGTCAAGACGACTGATACTGGTGACAAACTAGCTCAATTATACATGAGTGAGATATTCAAGCTTCATGGAGTGCCAGTATCGATTGTTTCCGATAGAAACTCATCTTTTACCTCGCGGGTCTGAAATAGTTTCCAGTCATCTTTGGGGTCTTCTTTGAACTTTAGCACAACCTTTCATCCTCATACTGACGGGCAGATAAAGCGTGTGAATCAGGTTCTTGAGGATATGTTGAGATGTACCATTATTGATCTTGGTGGTAGTTGGCAGAGTCACTTACCCTTACTAGAGTTTTCATATAACAATAGTTATCATTCTAGCATTGGAATGGCCCCGTTTGAGGCATTGTATGGAAGACCATGTCGTTCACCCTCATGTTGGGCGGAAGCTGGAGCTTCCAAGCTCCTAGGCACTGAAATTATTCGTGAATCCTCCGAAAAGATTGTCGTAATTAGGGAAAGGCTACGTACGGCACAGAGTAGGCAGAAAAATTATGCGGATAGGAAACGTCAAGATAGGGAGTTTGAGGTGGGAGACCTGGTACTTCTCAAAGTGTCACCTATGAAGGGTGTCTTGCGTTTTGGTAAAAAGGGAAAGCTTGATCCTCGTTTCATTGGATCGTTCCCCATTGTTGAAAATATTGGAAAGGTCGCTTACCGTCTTTCTTTACCGGAGAGATTATCTGGAGTTCATAACGTGTTTCACGTATCTATGCTTTGAAAGAATGTGCGTGACGCGGATCAACATTCTTTGATAGACTATCATGATTTGGAGTTACATAAAGATGCTTCATACGAGAATAAACCGTGTAAGATTATAGACCATAGAGAACATGTTCTTCGGAGGAAGACCATACCAATGGTTAAAGTGCAATGCAATCATCACAACGACAAAGAAGTTACATGGGAGCGCGAGGATGAGATGCTAAAACGTTTTCCTGACCTCTTCGATGATCCGGTAAGTACAATTTTATTTCGAGGGCGAAATCCTCTTTCTTCTAGGGGGGGTGATTGTAAAATCCCCTTATCCTAAACTAGCATATTGGTTAGTAGTAGCTTTGAGATTCCATTTTTATCCCGCCAGCCGTATTAATCGTAATATTATTTTTGGAGGAAAAATCTCACTTGTTTGGGAAGTTTTGACAAAAAGAAAAGAAACATATATATAGTCTGTTTGAAAGATTAGGGTTATAATTCATTTCCTCTCAAAAACAGCCGCACTAAACCCTTATCTTTGAAACCCTAGCTGCTTGAAGGAGATAATTGAAAGACGAAAGACGAAGGGATATTTTTATGAGGCGAAAGGGTGATTCTGGTCGGAATTCTTCTTGCTTGGTGAATCAGGTAGGTTTTTCTAGCTCTTATACTTTTTATAGTATATCTCATGTGTTTAGAGAAGTACTAGAGAATTAGTTTGAAAGAGAGACATATCTATTAGAACTTCTAGAGAAGTTTAGGATCGACAAGGGAGGCCCTGCATAAGAGTCATATTTTGTTTTATCTATGTTAAGTACTGTGGGTGTAGATGGATTATCTTGATGGTTTTGGTGGTACTGTTGGTAGTCCGTCTTATAGTATATAAGGATGGGTTGAATACTTCATTATTTATGAGCGTGTTCTTGCCTAATTGTTCTTGATAAGCTTCTGTTAGGTCCAACTTGCTAGATGCTTGCTAATGTCTACTTTTTAGGAGAAGATGCTAGGATCCCATTAGTTGCACTTTGGTTGTCTAACCAAACTAATCATCCCCAACCCTTTCTACTGTTATTTTGTAGTGAGTATACTAGGACGTATTTAAGTAAGCTTTTGAGCACTGTTACTGCTGTTGTTTTTAGGTCGACCATTTGCTCCACTGTAGGAAATCTTGTATATTAAGGGACCTAGATGTGCAAGCGTGTTATTGTCTTTTTTTTATGACTTGAAAAATGTGTATGGTTTTGGTTTGCAACTAGGTACTAGCCGCCTTGGTAAGATACGTGCTTATTTTCGTAGCCAAGTTATTACTGTCATGGTGTTGCGATGACTAAAGAAATGTGTTTTAGTGTTGACGTTTGCTAACCTGTAGCATTGTTTGTCAGATTATCACCATTTAGCGAAAATGTATGGTGTGGATATTCGTTTGTTTTATCGCTCGTAGTTGGTTCGACTCCCATAAGTTTTTAGGGCGTGACCAAGGAGTCGCCTGACAGATATGGATCTATTATCTGGAAATGGGATCGACAACATTTTATTCTCCGGCGCACGGTAGGAAATGGACTACGCAAGGGCTGATGTGACTTTTTGTCATACGGTTAGAGGTGAAACCAGAGTGGGGATGTCAAACTAGTAACTTTAAGGCCATGGGAATGGGTAGTATTAATTTTTTTCGAAAGTGTCTTATCGCTTAACCACCTGTTTTGGACCTTGTGGGTTAATTTTTCCTGTTAGCCTACTTTAAACTCTTAAGTTATTCTCAGTACCATGAAATTTTACGAATATGTGTCTACAATATTTGGTGATCCTTCTACATAAATTGTATTTTATTTATTAGGCATGTTAGATCGTCTATAAAAGATATAAGGGTGTGAAAGCCTACTTTTAGTTGGGGTCTGACCCAACTTACTATTTTTTTCAGGAGACCGTGACCGTGGAGCAACCTAGCCTGTAGATTGCGTTTCTATCCCGAAAAGCTACACCGTTCTTAATTTTGAGGTGCTTAACTAGTTGAATTTTTTATTGAATTTTTTTTTAAAGACCAGACTTTCATTTCCTTTAAATAATTTTTTTTAGCATCTATTTGAGAGGCCGACCTGCGTGTCGAGGATTAATTTTTGTTTTAAAGATTTTATGAAACTATACATCTTTTATCAGTTTTATTAAATAAATTAGTTTATATATTTATGGATTGTTGTCATTGTGCTCCATACAATAGCCCGATCTCCATTTGTTGGTATGACGGTTTGAGTGTGTAAAATGGTCCATGAGTATGCCACACTTGGAATTTTAGGGTGGCCGACCTAGAATTCGAAGTGGGGATGTTACATGTATGCTGATGGAAAAGATGTTAGTATGATTGTTAAGCCATCAATCATGAAGGGAAAACATAAATCTCATTCCTCTACAACTTTAAAGAGAAAAATGAAGAATATAAAGAAACCAAGGGCTATCCCCTCTAATTTTCAGAAGGTTTACGGTGTCTTGAAGAAAGTTGAAGAAAACAAGGAAGGAGATTCAACAAAGAAAGGCTATTTTTTTTTAAGAACTCTTGAAATTTAGAAGGCCCTGGTTCAGCATCAGTTAAGAAGGTTTGTTGGTATTAACTCATTTTTTCATGAACCTTATGTTCCAATGGCTGTTGGCGACAAGGAGTTCGTGGACGATAAAGAATTTTTCAAAGGTCTTAATGCCTAGGAAACTTCTTATGATAATTTATTCTTGTTTTAAGAAGGATAACTAGGGTTTGGAATAGCATATATTGTGATTACACATAGCTAATGCCAACGATTTTCATCTTGCAATGCTTTTAGATTTATTTATTTAAATTCTAAAGTTTATTTGGAAGATGATTTTGCAATATTAATCTTTATTGGTTTTATATATTGCAAATAATGTTATGGGATATGTATATTTGCGTCTGTGAACTGTGATTGTCCCATATATGTCAAAAGTTAAAGTTTATTATGTCATTATGCAAATATTGATGAAAAATAGACTGAACTTTTGATGTCAAAGATTAAGTCTATTGTGTCATTATGCAAATATTGATGAAAAATAGAATGAATCTTTGAATATTCCGCAGTATTGATCTTTCCCTGATCCATTTCTATGTGAAAGTACTGTATGGCTCCGTAAGTTTTCTTATGTTGAGCATTTTCGATTAAATTAATCATTGAGGTTCCTTTATGTTAATTAAGTTTTCTGGATACAAATTCATGTTTCATGTGATTTGTTAATGTCTAAAGAAATCCTTATTTTCTTGTAAAATTAAGGTCGCTCTTGTTGTTCTTTCGCGAATGACATTTTATGGGGGAGATTTCTTAATTGAACTTGTGCTTAATTCCCAAATCTTTGTGGGGAGTTCGGTTGTGGAATATTGTAGGAGTTATCTTGTATATTTATAAACTCCTTAATGAATACACTAAGTTTCGACTTTGTGAAATCATCGAAACAAAGTTGATATGTTATCTTTTAGTCATGAAGTATCTCTATGAGAATTTCATTATGATCTTGCTAGTTTTCGTACCTTTGCCAATTTATATTGAAAAAAGGGGGAGAATTATTGTGTAGTTCACACTACAAATACATATGGTTTACGGATCATTATGTAAGGGGGGTGGTTTTCATTGTGAGATGAAGTATTGACTAAGGGGAAGTGATACATATCACCATAGTATTATTGTCAAAGTTGTGATACAATTGAACTTTTATGTTGTGTAATAATACTATGACACTATATAACAATAATTGAGAACATTTGTTTTCTTATTATTATGGCTACAAATCTTCAACAACTATGATGCTGAGTTGAACATGTTCAAAATCACTGAAGTACTTGGAAGTGACGAAGATTTCGAGTAATGTTGAAGAACCAAGGAAATCAAGCATTTGGATGAGAAGTTACAAAGTTTATTTATTTTGTGATCCACATGTATTGATAGTTTTATCATAAAAATTGACAAAGGGGGGGGGGGATTGTTAGAGCATTGCTTGGTCGATTAATGTTTGTTAAGTTTAGTTGTCAAAACTATAAGTCTTGATTTCTAGTATACTTATAGCTATGTCTCGGATTAATATAGAATGTGTAGCTGAGCTTTAGACTTCACGGCGTTCGTCGATTGAAGACGAAGAACTACTAAGGAGATCTTGTTAAACTTCATCAACAAAAGGTATGTGGAGACTTGAACTCATCTATCACTCAGAATTCTATTTCTCTTATATCTCCTATTGAGACAAAAGTCGTATAGCTATATAGACTTTACTTTATACACATTTGATATTTCGAGCTGAGTTTAACTCGCTTACATATTTCTCGAAATATGTGTTGATAAGCTTTCACTTTAACAAAGTTCATCTTTTATTCTTGACGAAAGTCAAAAGATGATCATGTGAAAATTGCTTGGTAACATCTTACATGATTTGTGTGAGACAGTCATTTGATGTAGACTCAGAATGTTTCGTATTGATCATTTGATCACTTGAAAATTCCTTTGAAGCTAATAGTTTGTGTGAGACAGATATTCCCGTCTTCTAAGAATGTTTCAATGATTAAAATGAAGTTGAGAATAACTAACCATTGATTGGATATAACACAATATGCGTTCATGTATGCTAACTGTTGTAGATATATTCCAAGTCCGGGAACTAAGTATGCATACCAGTATGCGTACTGGTTTAACAGTTGAACTCCGGGAACTTAGTATGCATACCAATATGCGTACCGGCTTAATAGTTCAAGTATGGGAATTCAACTGAGTTTGGTCGTGAACGACAATATGCGTACCCGTTGGCATATTGGCGGACAGACCAAGTCCGGAACTCTAAGTATGCGTACCGTTTGCATACTTAAGTGGGTTATGATCTAAAATCGGTTGTTCATGAACAAATACATTTATTTAATACAAATATTTTGCAAACCGTGACTATAATGTTCATGAATTGATTTGAGTGAATAAAAATCGATTTTTCTTCAATTATTTCTTGTATACTTCTATGATAATATAAACAATTGAACAACTCAATAACTAGTTTCATTTGAGTCATTTGAACTGGTTGTTATTAAGATAAACAAGGTTGATATGAAAGTGTTCATATGGCTAACTTCGGTTAACTATTGTTGATCCAACAAGGTGTACACGTTTAGGTACGGTTACCCATATCTAAATGAAGTCACATTATATTTGTGTGTAATAAGCTAAGTTCGATCTAACGGTTGAAATATATTAGCTTGAATCTAATCAGGTTTTCATCTAACGGTGAATATTGAATGCTTTGTTACCAAGGTAACATTGATTGCAAACCCTGATTTGAAGACTATATAAGGGAGAACTCTAGCAACTGGGAAACCTAATCCCCACACCTCCTGTGTAATACTAGTTGCGACTAGAGTCGATTCTTCTTTAACATAGGTTTTTATAAAACCATTATAGGTTAACGACTTAAATAATTCATTGAGATTTTGAAGCCAGACCCAACTATTTATTTTTCTGTAGTTGCGTGTTCTAATCTTACTTTGTTCTATCGTATTGAGTACTATCTTCTCTAAGATTTGGTTGAGATTCAATCTCCTATAGGTAAGATAAAAAGTAGTCACAAACATCTTCGTCTCATTGTTTTTGATTCCACAATATCTTGTTCCGCTTCCATAGGGTTAAGATCATTGTGAGGTGATTGATATTACTAGGCTGTTCTTCGGGAATATAAGTCCGATGTATCAATTGGTTCATGTCCACCTTGATTTATCAAAATACGAAACAAAAACTCGTAGGTATTTCTGTGGGAGACGGATTTATCTATTAAATAGACTTTTCTGTGTGAGACAGATTTGTTTATCAAGTATTCGACTTTGGGTCATAGAAACTCTTAGTTGTGGTGAGATCATCTAAGGGAATAAAGTGCATAGAGTCCTGCTGGGATTCAGAGGCGTAAAGAACGCGATTGTACCTTAATCAGTGTGAGATTGGTTAGGGCTCGACTACATTCCAGTCCAAAGTTCACTTGTAGTAGGCTAGAGTCTGTAGCGGCTTAATACAATGTGGTGTTCAAATCTGGACTAGGTCCCGGGGTTTTCTGTGTTTGCGGTTTCCTCGTTAACAAAACTTCTGGTGTCTGTGTTTTTTCTTTTCCGCATTATATTTTCTATATAATTGAAATATCACCAGGTTGTGCGTAGTTTAATCAATTATATTGTCCAAACTTTGGTTGTTGATATAAATTGATTGACACTTGAACATTGGTCTTTGGTACCGTTCAAGTTGTTTTTCATATGAATCAGGCTCACGGATTTCTATCTGTTTGATTTGCTGATTATGTTGAGAAACAGAGATACAACTCTTAGATGTATTTTCATTGATTGAGTCTGACTTTCTAGTTGATTCTCTTGGATTTATATTGGAGTTTGTCCATACAGATTGCCTAAATGAAATATTGTGTGTGGTTGTTAGACCCCCGTTTTTTCACAACTTGGATTTGGTTTCTGTTGGGCGTGCACAGGAAGAGAAATAAGAACTGCATTTTTGGCTTGCTTGTAATTTAACAAATAAGGTTTTTTATCGGATTTGAGGTAGTTAATTATCCTAATTGAATAGGGACTAAATGGAGGTGTTAGCATGTAAGGATATTAAGTTTTGTACTTGGTTATCAGGTTTCCTGGTTGGATATTGAATAAGAGGAGGTTCTAAAGTATACACAAAGGGGAGCCTACTCTTCAACACAACTGGAAAGAGGAGCGTGTAACATAAGAGATTAAGGTTTTCACGTCGCAGGGGAAAACCATGGTGATTTATTGTTTCTTTTCTTATTCTTTCTTTGTATTATCAAAGTTCTGAATAATAAAACCCTTTTTTTTCTATAAGTTTATTATTTTATATTTTATACTTTATCTTTATTTTAATTGGTTATTTAAACCAGCGTAACAACAATTGTTCTTATAATATAGGGTTACGTCATACATATAGTTGTCACACAATACTATAAAAAAGTATCACACTGCAAAATATGATAGTGGGATTTTGTTAAGTTATTGTGTATAGAGATGACACTAGTAAGCAGACCGATCTTACGTATTTGATGGCAAGATCAACCTAATTCATTAAGTTTAAAGCACTCGACTAGGATAATTACACCTTCACAGCTTATTATTTGTGGCTTACACGAGAACCTGGTGGTCGAGCGCTTATGTATCCGAGGACATAAGTAATTCGGGAAAGAAGAGGTATTGTTATGCTACAGATAGTAACAACATACCTTTAATAAGAGATACACATGATTTTTTTTTAATATTTTGTTCAATGACGTCTTTTTGTTTTTATCGTTGTTTTGAATAATCATTCAATTCTTTTTTTTTTTAAATAAAAATAAAATTTATTCCGTTAATTCAAATAACATACTTACATAGCTCCTTGTGGGGACAAATCTTACTTACTCCTACACCACCAATCAATATATTGAAAAATAAGAAATATTTTTGATTGAGAAAACGACTTCGTCACTTACTAATTTTAATTACCTCTTTCACCTTGTCTTTCTATTTAATCATAAAAATGGTTTGTGAGTCAAATATGTATGATTATTCTGAATCCATTCATTTAAATATGTATCCATAAGTTCAATTGAAATCCAAGATAGTATCGGATCGACTGATGATATTGGTAACAAGAGCAATTTTGATGTTTCATTTTCTTCTAAGTTACATGATGATGCGTGTCGTATGCGTCAAAAATAATTTCACTTCCTCACTCAACTAGATATAAATATAGTATTCGATAAGAAAGAGTTCGTATCCACAGAGAGGCGATTGTTGTTATGCAATTTTCAAATTCTTATGTAACCAAATAACTCAAGGTGTGTTTTTGTTTTTATCAAAGTAATAAAACTAAATAAAACAAAGTAAATACAGTAAAACTTCGATAAATTAATAGTCTCGGGACCGGAGAAAATTATTATTTTAGCGAAGTTATTAATTTATCGAGTTAAAATTTTGCCTGCACAAGCCTACTTGGGACCGAAGGATTTTATTATTTTAGCGAAGTAATTAATTTATCGAAGTTCTACTGTAGTTGGAATAATCAATAAGGAGAAGATATTGGTCAAGGGATAGTATCATTCACAAACATGTATTTTTCATCTATGATTAGAATTGGTATTTAATCTCTCAATTATCAAAAGTTTTAGGATATCTTGATCGCAAGAGTATCCCGTTTATTTCCTGATTTTATCACAAACAACATTAATCTTAAAAAGCAACCTAAAGTGTAAAAGCACAATTAGATTTAACTCCCTAAGAGCAATAAGTTCTATGAAATAAGACTAATCAATGCAAACAAACGTGTAAAAGCACTAATTCGTTTTAACAAAGGTTATGATTCATATGCGATTAAAAAGATGTATCACTACAAGTATTAACCACAAGATGCTACTAGAAATCAGAGATAACAACTTTTACGTATTGAAAACCATAATATAGCTATAGAGATGAAAACAAATCCAATTGATTCCGGACTCAACCAAACTAGCATTCAAATCATATGATAATAAAAACAATGAATCATAAACGATAAAATTGAGACAAAACTAATTCATAGAATCAAATAACATGCTTGAAGAAATCAACTTTATCCCATAACCAATAATAATATTTAGATACTCATATTCATGGAGTTCATCATCATAATATTCAAAGAAATAAGATGAAACATAAAATAAAGCAAACCCTAGAAGTAGTTCTCTGCAAAAGCTCCAAGAATAGAATAAAAACGTTGTTTATTAAATTTTGTAGAAAACTTCCTTTTTATAGCTTTTTCTCCTTCCAAAAATAGGTTTTGTCTTCAAAGTCCATTAGATGAAAATCCACCAAGCCCACGTGTGAGAGAAACCCATGTAGAAAATCTGTCCCAAAAGTGATCACCGGAAAACTGGGGTTTTGGCCGGAATCCTGCGTCGGAAAGTCATCGCCGGTAACCTGAAAAGTTCTGTCCGTCGGGAGAATATTCGACGGAATATTTCGGCAGTCAACCGTTAGAGATAACTGCTGACTTAACGGTCTTTTGTTAGTCAAATTGGTCAGAAGAGCTGAGTTAAAACAAGTCAGATCCGAGTCAGCTGCTAACTCAGCTGACTAGTTCTGACCAAGGCACTTGCACGCCAGAATAGTTCATGGCCAAGATGGCCATGCCTTCCCTGCTCGATTCCCATCCATGATGGCTGTTCCCTGAAACTTTCTTTGCATCTGTAGCTTCTCCATTGTCTCAACCAACATCCACTCTGCTCCATTGTCCATGATCATTAACCACAGATGCAATACCAACTTAAACCACACCTTCCTTGCACCATTCGAGTCCATACTGCAACAACATCAACACTTGGTGGCTGTTCAATTCCACATGCTCATCACAGACTCAAAACAATCACCAACAACAGCTTCCCTGAACTGCAGCATCATTTCACAGTATTTTCTCTTCTTTGCACAACCTCAGGCCCTTCATAGCAGCAGCATCACCAATTGTTCATTACCATCAACTCACTGCAGAAACCAACACCTACAGTTTCTCATCAAGCTCAAGCCACCTACACTGCAAAACCTCACATCGAAATCACAAATGCAGCCACCTGCAGCTCATTGCACTTCAATGCCCTTTCTGCATTATGCACAATAACCCAACTAACCCTACTATATTAGTCATGCCACATTTCCTTGTCTCAGAACTTCATACTGTCACAGCCTTTGCACCGAGCCACAACACTTTGTGTACCATTTCAACTCCACTGTCTCAGTATTACCTGACAACAGATCCATTTCTGCATACTTGCAACCAACCACTACTTCCAAATCAAGGTCACTGCCACCTGCAATCCCAGCTACCAACTTTCCATCTCCAGCTGCAAAGCAACAGCTTCATGCCATTGCAACACTGATTTTCTGACATTTCAGTCCAGTTTTACCACTTCATTGCAGCGTACCTGCAATTCCACCTGAACAGCAGCAACCTCCAACTACCTGATAACCTTCCTAAACGAGATAATATCGTTTCTTCTCTCACCTGGACGCAAACTAACACCCTCACTCGGATTTGTAGCTCCTCCGACTGATATTCGTCACCACTGCCATTGGCAGAGAGTTTCGTCTTCCCAGCTTTAGCAATTGCGAGTTCCATCACCTCCATGCTACAACAACAGTTTCACATTCAATCACTCATTTCACCTGAGTGTGCAATTTCTTTACCAGCTTCTTACTTGTCACTGCCATTCATTCCATGTACAATCCATCTCTTGCCATCTGAGCTGCAATTCAAACCCTTGCCAACTGCTTCAGTTCTCATGAATTTCATCCACCTGGTAAAACCATCAGCTCTGTATCAGTTCCACATCACAGTTTAAGCCAACACAACCACCAGATTCATCATCTTCACCTGGCAAGAAAACCCTCTCCTCAATTCTTCTCATATGATGACTTCATGAATAACATCACAGATCCCCTTTTCTCCAGAGCCTCCAAATATTCACAGAACACCAGCTCCTGCTACCATTAACTCAACCACCGTTGTATTCAATCATTCCCTGTAACTTGAGCCAAGAAACACCATCAGTGCTCATTCATCACTGTAATTGCCTGAAATCAAAACCATCAATTAAATCCCATACAACACAGGAAACCAATTCTTGAACAACCCATACACCAACAATTTCAATACCCATCGATTTAACAGCATCATCTCAAATCTGTAGCCAAACCCTAACTCTAATTTGGGGAAAATCAATGATTCCTTCTCGAGTTTGAATAAAAGCATGAACCCTTCTCTGTAATTTCTTTGCCTTCTCTGAATCTCTCGATTTTAGTTTCTCTTTAGATCTCATTCTCATGTTCTCCTCTTTCATTTCAAATGGGTGGAACAGAATGAGAGAATGAGAGCATATCTCTCGGTTTTAGGGTAAACAATGATTGGGGTGGATTCAAACGCCCAAGATAAGAACCACCCCATGGGTTCCTTGAACCAACAATGGCCTGCCTTAATACTTCCCAAATCAAAGATGCCCCTTAACTAGTACCGGACTCCAGATAGTGTTCTCTCCTTCTTCCGAGTTCCTCCGCTAATAGCAACCGTCCCTTATTTCTCATATTCATTTATACTCTTCAATGAGAGTCATCACTAAAGTTGTCGTGCTTTTCAGACAGAATTTGCATCACTAAAGCCGACATACTTTTCAGACAGAGATGAAGAAATAAAAACAAATATGAGAAATAATCGCCTCCAATAGCATTTGCACCTTTTGCCCTGTTTCTTCTTCTTTTGCTCCAAATGACTCCAAAATACCTAAATACTCAAAAACAAAACATAAGATACATAATTTACAAGAAAACTAGCAGAGAAAGCATAAACAATAGATAATTAATACGGTGTTTTAGACACCTATCACATGAGTCATAGGACTCATGAAAGTTACATTAAATACCTTGTTTCTAGTGTATTTTCTCATAATAAGGCAATCTTTGGCCAAGTGAACGTAACCTTTTGTATATGTCGGAAAATATATGAGGGATAGTCAGGTAATATGACTAGTTCAACTGTGAGGACGGGAGGCTGATGACAAACATTCCTTGCCTAGACCAAGGTAATGACCGTATAAAGACTGCTTCAGTCGCAGATAGAGATGTAGGGTTGGTTTAAGGAGGAAAGCTGAAAGAGATGTGATTAAATTTTCTCAGTTGTAGAGAGTTGCAGACGAACATATTCTAAGATATGGAGTGTGTTGAAGTGAACTTGTTATGTTGTTCTGTTCTAGTTATTCATTGTGTTTAAATTTTTCGATCATCGGTCTTTTTATAGCTTTGTAAAACCCCAATCTATAGTCGGTGAGATAATGTTCTATAAAGAAAGAGGATCAACATATTTACGTAAGTCTCATAAATAACTAGGATATATCAACAATTGAGTCTATCTTATGCATATAAATTCTCACGACCGACTATTCTCTTTATGTGTGAGTATGTTGATACTCACACGTTGTTATAGACCCCCAAACCAAAATCCTAAGTTTATCCCCTCATTTGTGGCGTGACCTTCCTTTGTATATGATGTATCGTATGACGTATTGACATTCTTTGAGTTTTCGCAACTTTAGATGGAGGAATGCCATCCAAAGTCATATAAAGAGCTCAAAAAGACTTGTTGTAGCCGTGTGTGTCATATGGAGAGCACAGGCTTCGCCGAGGCCTATCATGACCTAGCGGTAGACATCCTACTTTAGGTGAAGGAATGTAAGAACGGCTCAGTGAAGAGGTTTAAGGTAAGGTCGGGCCTGAAGAGGCGCTATGACCAGATAGCTGTCAAACGTTGACCTACGGTTTCCCTTTATGCTCAGTGGAGGTGAGTCGTACTCAATATGACTAAAGTATCATCAAACTAACATGGACATCTGTGCTCAGTGAATATGATTCGTACTCAATATGATTAAGGTATCACCAATATAACGTGGCAGTCCGTGCTCAACGGAGGAGAGTCATACCCAGTACGACTAAAAATGTGGTAGTTGGTACACATGTGTAGTGCTCAACACTAATAAAGCAGTGCCACTCATGGACGTCATAAAGCGCGAATGGCGTAGTGCTCAGCACTAGAAAACATAGTTGGGCCTGACAAGGCGCTATGTCGAGTGTAGTGGATCATTACTAATGAAGCAGGGGCACTCAGAAACTTCATAGAGTGCGAATGGCGCATTGCTCAGCATTAAGAGAACGTTGCCGATCCTGATGAGGCGCTATGGCGAGTGTAGTATAACTACAAGAAAATGGGGGTTTAGCGTTAAAAAAAAAGGGTCAGGAAATCCCCTTTTTATTGTCTCAAAATATTTTCTGAGATGGATTTTTCTTTTGTCACGAAGTTGTCTCACATACCGCGTCAGTGCTAAGAAAGCAATAACACTCAGGGACGTCGTAGAGTGCGACTGGTACAATGCTCATCACTAGGAGAACGTATCCTGGATCGACGAGGAGCTATGGCAAGTGTATAACACTCAGTGCTAAAACCAAGATCCAGAGTAATGCTAAGGATCCCGGGTCCATCGGAAGATCCATGATGATACTGATGAGTCTTTGGGTTTGACGGAGTTTCTTACTTGGAGCGGAGTGACGGGGGATCTTCTCTTTCGAGCGGAGTAAATGAGGATCTTCATTTTCAAGTGGAGCAATAGAGGATCTTCTCTTTCAAATGACGAAGGTCTTTCACCTCAGAGCAACATAGGCTCTTCGCGTCGGAACAACGGAGGCTCTTCGCCTTGGAGTGACGGAGGCTTTTTGGGACTAACTGGGCTTCTTCTGCTTTTAGCTAGCTTCTCTTCATTCATAAGTCGAACTTCATCCTAGTCCTTTTCCTAGCTGGAGTTCTGGGCTTTATCCTAACTAAATTGTGTTTGAGTTTACACACTTCTTTGCGAATCCCGGTAACTGCCCGCCTCATAGGATTGAGTACCTCGATTGGGTTGGACGTTTTGGAAAAATGACAATTTTTCCCTTGGACTATAAAATGACGATTTTACACATAGGCTATAGAATGACTATTTTACCCTCGGTCCAAAATCCGCCATCTATATTAAGTCTCTTACTCAGCGTGGAACCGTATATGTTGCATATTGAGTATACAGATGGTGCGAACCTTTCTTGCTATTTGTTGAATCATCTCCATTCATTTTGTCAACTGCATCTTGTGAAGTCCGATTCCGACGAGAGTTTCACTGAGAGATAATACTTAATCTGAGCTTGTCGTGATCTTAGGGGGATAGTTATTGACAACTACACTCGAGTCCACAATGTTAACACGTTTTCGTTCATAATAAGATTTCTTCGACTTAGGCTTGAATTTGAACACTCCCACTTATGCATTTACATGTCATTTGTGAATGACTACTAGATAAGGCATGGTTGGGGTGACGACGTTCCACCATGGGATTGTGACAACCCAAATTTCACTCAATGACAAGTGTAAACCCTATTTTTTGGACTTTGCTGATGAAAACCCAAATTTTGAGCTTCATTAATATCAAAATAGCAATTAAGTGTGCAAAAGATCAATTAGAAACATGAGAGAATGCTAGGCGTCGCCTGGGGAATGCCTGAAGAGATTGACGTTAAAATTAGGGTTCAATATACTTAATTAAACCTTTTGTAGTAGAAGACCTTCTGACTAGGTTTTCGTATTTGAGTTAAACTCATTTTCTCACTTGAATTTTCTTCTGATTTCCTTATTGAATATATTCACTTTTATGTAATTAAATACTCTCTTTATTTAATCAAAGTCTTCTTATGGAATCTCTTTACTTCAACCACACACTTTCATATTTTGACTCAAATTTATTTTTTATGACATTCTTTCTTTTGAGATAAAAGAGATGCCATGACTTAATTATAGAAACCCAAACCGTGTATAGGCTTGATTGGGCTTGCCTAGGCCTTGACCGACCATCCCTTCTCGTAGAAAAATCCTTGTCCCTTTAGAACTCCTCTTTTGGTCAAATCTTTCCTAATTCGATCCAAACTCTTCATGTTAATCCCTTCTGTTTGGAGTGAAAAGCCTCAGTGACTACCAAAACCGTGCACACCACTTGGTTTGGACGTGACCTTGTTAGGCACGACTTTATTTTTGCAAAACTATTTCTTTGCAGCAGTAAAACTTTTCCCTTTATCCAATATTTCTTTGTTTGACATTTTATGAGTGCCAAATATTGCATGTTCATACACCTTTTCATTGGCACTTAACTCATCTTTCGCGCTTCAAAGTCATATATTATCCCAAATTCTGCATTTTTACCATTTTCAAGAATAAATATTTGTATTAATTAATTTTGTGTTTTTAAGTACTAAATAAAGCTTGGAAGAATTGAGAAGACAAAAGAGAAGAAAGTTGGAAGCGTTGCAACCCGCTCGCGCATCAGTGGCAACCTGTTTACAAATTCATGGGATTAAACAACCCATGATCCAAAACCCAAGACCCAAATCCATTTCCACCTCACCCCCATTGGATTCTTTCCAAAACATCCACCTCACCCCCATTGGATTCTTTCCAAACATCCACCTCACCCCCATTGTATTCCATTTCATCCATCAATTAAAGAAAACATCCCCATTCTCTCACTCAATCACTCCCAATTTGTTTCCCACAACCAAATATATTCCATTCAATCCATCAATTAAGAAAACGTGTTTTGTTGAGTGGATGCTTTCCAAATTTCGAATCCAAGTGCTTGAGGGAATTTTGTGTATAAATAGAGAGGGTTGTTGTGTTGAAAAACCATCCAAGAATAGCTTGTTCATGTTAGTTTATCAAATTTCAATTTTGTTGTAATGTTCTTCATGTTCTAATTTCATTTACTAGGGTTTAGATGAAGCCCTAATCTCATTGGTATGTATTCATATCTTGTATCTTGTTCTTGAAAGTTTATAATTGTTTAAAGATATAATTTAATCCAAGTTTTTCAACATCTTGCTCTCACAATGTATGCCATGTATCCATTGTAGTTAGAATATCTCTATGTTGATTATGCTACAACTCATGCTTAACCAAATATTGATCTTTAGATTAGTTGTGCTTAATTAGACAATTAATGCTTTAGAGAAATAATTTAGTTGTGATTAAATTATCCATTGGAGAAACACCTTAGTTATACGGTAGACTTGAATCTACTATAAGGACAAGAATAATATTACAAGTTGAATGCATATCATAGGTTATTGGTGGATTTGAATACCCTAGTATCCATATTATCATTGTTTACATATCTTGTTATTTGCATCTTTTACTTTTATTATTTCAGTCACTTGAAAATCATATCGTCGTATCGACAAAATCAAACCCCTTTTGGTTACTCTCTAGCAATGAATCAGATTTAGAATCAACTTCTACACTCTCCAAGTCTCCGTGGTTCGACCTGTGCTTTCCCGTGTTGCTTGTCGACACTAATGTGCACTTGCAGTTTATACATAGAAGTAGGTATCTTTCATATTTAATTTATTATTATCAATACTACTATAAGGACAAGAGTTGCCAACATGGTTTCCTATATTAACTCCTTCAATACCAAGTGAAAGGCTTCTCAAGTAAGTCGGAAACATGACAATATTGGTCAAATATTTCGTTTTCATTCACGAACATGTTCTTGTATTTAACAATTATAATTCATATTTAATTTATTATTATCAAAATCCATAGAATACCTTGATCACAATAATGCGCAAATTTCCCCAAGTCATCGACAAACATGTTAAAAGATGCGAATATGAATTTTACCAAAAAAAACAATGTAAAAGCACTAACCAAGTTTATTTCCCGAGGAGCATCAAGATTCATGAGAGCCCTCTCTTTTGACATAAGGGTCACTCAAACTAGATCAAAGTATTGACTGGATATTTAGAACCATTTACGGATCTAAAGACATATTGTGATAATCCATTGTTAACAGACACTGTTCTGTATGTGATTGATCACAAGAGGTTTCAAGTTGTTTTGTACGGGTTATTGAGAAGGCAATTGAATATTTGAAGACGAATAAGAATTTCTTATTAGTTTTCCTATCTTGTGAATTTAGTGCACAAACCTTGATTGGCTGTGTTCTAAATAGAATCATGTTTATCTTTGATAGACTTGATTGTCTAGTTGTGTAAGGTCGGCACCGATTTATAGTTACTCTTTGAGTTCTATGATGATTGATTGCGAATCTAGAAATTGGTCATTTCGGTAATCAAGATTTAGATTGATCAAACTAGATAAAGGAGTTTATTAGTTCAAACGGAAGAGCCTTTATCAACAACTTATACAATATTTTTTTTTTTACCAAAGACTGATTAGAGTGGTTACCAAACAGATTCATTCCTCTGTTGTTTGGAATATGATCCAAAGGAGTATCTATTCACGTGTGTGACTCTAGAAGTGCAAGGCGCATGGATACTGAGGAAATTAAGTAGCTAGGGGTAGTCTACTTGGTCTCAAAGTTGGTATTAGATTTTGTATAGTGAGTTAATTATGAGAGTATTCAAAACTGGACTAGGTCCCGAGGTTTTGCTGCAATTACGGTTTCCTCGTTAACAAAATCTTGTGTTATTTTATTTACTTTACTTCCATATTATAATTGTTTTATATTATAATAAAGTAAATACACTTGTGCGTTAATCCTAATCACTTGATATCGATCCTATAGTGTTTCGGTTAATACCATACCTATTATTAAGTGAACACTTTGTTGTTGTATTGTCTCGATCTTGTATCCATAGACGATCACACAAAGTGCATATACCATAGTTGTCATATTGTCTCGACTTTGTCCATAAACGATCACACTGACAAAGTTTGTCATGACAACAATATATTGAAGAAAGGGTTTTCTTACTTGATTGAGAAAAAAGAGTTACAACAACATCATCTTTATACAAGATTCAAGAGCTAAAAACATAAAGAGGATAACTACGAATACAAACTAATGAATGCGTAATATACGAACAAAATATAAACAAAATATATGCATATCTTCTATCATAACGGCATATATACACCATATCTTATAACACCCCCCTAAACCTCAAGATGGTATAGAACACATCTTGAGGTTGTTGGCCAAGAACTTGAGACTAGTAGAAGATAAAGACTTGGTGAAAAGATCTGTAATCTGCATTTCTGAGCTAACATATGGTAGTATAATGGTCTTCTTTTTGAAGTGATGACGTACGAAATGACAATCGATCTCAATGTGTTTTGTATGCTCATGAAAAACATCATTATGAGCAATATGAATAGCGGCTTTATTATCATAGTATAAAGGAGTAGACCCTGCTATATGGATGCCTATATCACTCAATAACCATAGCCCTATATTCAGACTCGACACTAGACCGAGAGATAACTGACTGCTTCTTACTATGCCAAGAGATTAGAAAATTGACTAGAAAAATACAATAACCAGATGTGGATCTTCTATCGGTTACATCACCTGCCCAATAAGAGTCTGTATAAGCATGAAGACGAAGGTCTAACTTAGAGGAGAATTGAAATCCTTGATACAATGTTCCTTTGATGTATCTTAGAATCCTAAGAATGGAAGCAAAGTGTGTAGTGCGGGGAGATGACATGAATTGACTTACAACGTGTACTGCATAGCTAATATCTGGTCTTGTTAGTGTCAAATAATTAAGGCTTCCAACTAGTTATCTATACAAAGTTGGATCAGGCAGAGCTTTTCCATCAATAGGATTGAGATTAACGTTAAGCTCAAGAGGTGTTTTCGAGGTCTTACTATCTGTCAATCCAGCTCGATTAAGAATCTCAGAGGCATATTTAACTTAAGATATAAAACACCTTCAGATGACCTATCAACTTCTATGCCAAGGAAATATCTTAAGTGACCAAGATCTTTCATTTGAAAGCATAAATTCAGATGAGTTTTGAGAGATTTTATACCTTCTGAGTCATTGCCTGTGATAACCATATCATCAACATATAAAATAAGAAGTATTGTTCCTTTTACGGATCTTCTAAAGAACATTGCGGAGTCATATGGGCTTTGACGAAAACCAAATTGAAGAATAGCAGCAGAAAATTTCTCAAACCATGCACGAGGTGCTTGTTTGAGTCCATAGAGAGCTTTACGAAGCTTACAAACTTGATTAGGAGTATGAACTAAGCCTGTAGGGGGTCTCATATACACTTCTTCTTGTAGTTCTCCGTGCAAAAATACATTTTTAACATCCATCTGATGAAGATCCCAATTTCGTACAACAGCCACGGGAAGAAGAGCACGTACTATTGTCATACGAGCCACATGAGCGAAAGTCTCTTCATAATCAATCCAATACTGTTGTGTATTTCCTTGAGCAACCACACGAGATTTTCAACGTTCTAAGGTACCATCTGATTTAGTTTTGACCTTATAGACCCAATGAATTCCCACAATAGGTTTTCCAGGTGGTAAGTCTACCATATCCCATGTGCCAGCAAGTTTATGTGCAGTCATTTCTTCTCCCATTGAATCTTGCCATTCTGGTATCATTAAAGCTTCCCTGTAACTTTTAGGTTCATTTAAAGACAAAATACTGGATAAGGAGCAGTGATAATCAGAATACTTATCTGGTGGTTTTCGTACACGCGGAGGCAGAGGGATAACTTCTTGTACATGATCCCCATGTGAAGATACATTGTTAGAATGCTCCATAGAGTTGTCAGTATCAGCTTCACCTTCAATAACTTCAATAGATTCGGCAGAAGTAGGAACAAGAGTGTCTGTGATAGGTAAGGAATTCTCGAGAGATGTATCATGAAAGGGATCTAGATATATGAAGCTCTCTAAGGTATAATTTTTGCTACTAGGAAGGGACCAAAAAGGTATTTTATCCCAAAAGGTTACATGTCGAGAAATACGTAACCTTCTAGTCTCAGGATCATAACATCTGTAACCTTTTTGTTCTATATCCTAAGAAAACACACAAAGTATTGTTCTTTCCAAGTTTTTTTCGCTTACGATCTGAGAGAAGAACAAAGCATGTTGAACCAAAAACATGGAGTTCGGAGTAGATTGGTTTCTCGTTGAACAAAATCTCGTATGGTGATATACCTCCTATAACTAAAGTTGGAATGCGATTGATAGTGTAAACGGCAGTGAGAACGGATTCACCCCAGAAGTTTGATAGAACATAATAAGATAGAAGTTGTGTTCTAGCTGTTTCAATAATATGTCGGTGTTTTCTTTCAGCAACACCGTTTTGTTCTGGAGTTTCTGTACAAGATAATTGAAGAAGAGTTCCTTGAGATTTTAGGAAATCCTTGAAAGGATTGGATATGTACTCACCACCTTGATCAGCACGAAAAGTTTTGATAGTTTTTCCAAATTGTGTTTTGATCATTCTAGAGAAGTCTGTGTAGATTTTCAGAAACTCTGACCTGTTGTTGAAAAGATAGATCCATGTATACCGAGTATGATCATCAATGAAAATAACATAGTACAAATCCCCTCCTTTAGTTGGGAAAGGTTCCTTACCCCAAATATCAGAATGTATAAGATCGAAAGGAGCATTAGAAAAGGTAATACTTTTATTAAAAGGAAGTGCAGGTTGTTTTCTCATCTTACATGCAATGCAATGAGGTTCTTTGTCAACAAGTATATTTCCTAACAACCATTTATTAATCATATAAGAGAGATGAGAGAAAGATACATGTCCTAACTTAGAATGCCAAGAAATAAAAGGAGATACTGTGGAAGGTAAGGTAGAATCATAGGCAATAACAAGTTTTTTCTTGGATTGCTGAGGAATAACAAGAGACTCCAAAAGATATAACCGACCAACTCTACGGCCTATCCCAACAAGCATCTTTGTCATAGGATCTTGTATAAAACAACCAGAAGAAGTAAAGTGGATGTTAAAACCTTGTTTGCATAATTGACCAATAGATATGAGATTCATTTTAATCTGAGGCACTAGAAGCACATCTTGTATATGAACTTTGTCTTAAAGTTTAACCTGGCCAATATGAGTAGCATTTATTTCTGTACCATCTGCAGTATGAATCTTAGGTGTAATAATGGGACACTTTTTCTCAAACAACGTTGAGTTGAAAGTCATGTGATAAGAGGCACCTGAGTCAAGAAACCATTCAGTTGAATATGTACCTGTTGGAGCTGAGAAAGTAGAAGCAGCTGTGGAGTTATTACCAATGGACAAAGCTTGTTTGAGCATCTCCTGGATTTCAGCAAGATTGGGTGATATAGATTATCCAGTTGTATCTTGTGATTTCTCTAGACTATATGGAAAATTAGCGGGAGCTGCAGATAGATGTGCATGAACATTATCATTCAATCTTCTTCTTTCCCTCATGTTTCTAGATGATGGAGATGTGCAGTTTCCAACTAGATGTCCAAAGGATTTGCAGTAGTTACATTGAGGTGTGCCAGGAGGTGCAGTTTGAGATGTTTAAACCTGAGAAGCATTTGCAGAGGATGTACTTGGTGAAACGGTGCAGGTCCTTGCAAGATGACCAAAGTTCTTGCAGTTATGGCATTGAACTTGAGATAAATCACGAGTACCCCTTTGAGTGTTGAACTGAGAGTTGTAACTTGGTCGTGATGGTACTGCGATGACAGCAGGAATATCTAACTTGAATCTCTTACGAGTTTCTTCAGTGATGAGTTCAGAAAGTGCAGTTTCCACCGTTGGAAGAGGAGATCGATGAATAATTGATGCTCTTATAGTTTCAAATTCATCTCTCAATGCCATTAATAACTGAACAAGTCTAGACTGCTCTCTATATTTTTGCCATAAATCTGTATCAACAGTCCACTTTGGTTCCATAATTTCTAGTTGATTCCACACAATTGACATCTCAGAATGAAAATCAGAGATGGTCTGATCTGACTGTTGTTTCAAAGAACGAATATCTTGCTCAAGTTTGTATCTTTGTGCAAAGTTGTTTTGAGTATACCTTTTGGATAGAAAATCCCATGCTTCTTTGGATACTTCAAAATTGACAAGTTGCATGCTTATGGATGTGATCACTCTATTCCCGATCCATGTCAGAACCCTATGATTGTTGACTTCCCAGATTTCTTTGGGATCTTGTGTTGATGCATCTTTCACTTCCTTGTTCTTGTCTTTGTCCTCAACGCTGGAACTGCTTGCAGTAGGGGCCTTTTCTGTGCCATCGATATATTTCCACATACTTTTTCCTTTGAGAAAGCTTCTCAAGAGATATGACCAGTGATTGTAATTGGTTCCATCAAACTTGACAGTAATGGGTGAAAAATCTTCTCGAGACATGATTAACTAATCTGAGTAAAAAGATAACTTGATTTCCGATGTTTTAATATTTGAGGGACATGATAATAATCTTTCTGTGTTGCAACGGAAATGGTTTAAACGTTGTCTGGCTCTGATGCTATGACAACAGTATATTGAAGAAAGGTTTTTCTTACTTGATTGAAAAAAAAAAGTTACAACAACATCATCTTATACAAGATTCAAGAGCTAAAAACAGAAAGAGGATAACTACAAATACAAACTAATGAATGTGTATACGTACAAAAGAAAAACAAAATATATGCATATCTTCTATCATAACGGCATATATACGCCATATCTTCTAACACACACTTGGTAAAGGACTTATAGGTTGATGTTTAAAAGATTGTGGTGTATTTGGGTACCCTCGTCTTTTCACTTTTTCATTTTAACATAAGAATATATCAAATTGAAAAAGTGATAGTAAGTCTTTTCCAGAAAGAGTACCAAAGATGAAAATACTTATCGAATTGGGTTGATCGAGCCAAGTATTAAATATTATGTCCTTAAATCAAATTCGCCATCGCATTAGGGTGCTTACGGTTTCATGGACGTTGCCTCCCAGGATACAACAATCATGCTATAGCACTACAATTCCAATAGGCTAGTGAACAGACCAAATAGTCTCACATGCGACTCGTAGACACTAAAAAACTTCTTGAAAACATCATTCTAAGACTAGTATTTAACTAGAACAAAGATGAGTTTATATGAAGTAATGGTGAATGTACAAGGTGTTTTTTCCACCCATAGGTGATTTACTATGTCTAATGGCGATTCTCCATAACTGATGCATTAAATGTCTCATGGATTAAAAAAGACAAGACCCAAACACACTTTTCACTGTGCACAGAAACTACAGTATTTTACTTGAAATTTTCCAATAATTCCCAAAATGAGATCATATGTCGCTTTCATATTAGTCCACTCTGATTATCTCGTCGGGCTGTTACTTATTCTTTGAAATGAATTTTTTTATTCCAGATTGAAACTCTTGCCATGGGACTGCTCACCGAGATCTGTTAAAATTCCAAAAATGTGCTCAGATACAGGACTCAACTCCAAAGAGTAAGCAAAAATTTTAGACTTTGAATCGTAATATCGTGTGGAATGCACTATGTCAAGAACATACTTGCATAGAATTTGCTTAAAATGAACAGTTTTTTTTTCTTGATAAAATTTTTCTTAATTATAGTCAAAGACAGCTTTACAGATACAGGATCAAACTTAGGAATTTAAAATGACAATTTAGGATAAGTAGGACGACTATTTAGGATGATGCCCAATAAATTTGAATATTGAAATAGCTTTATTTTCATGTAAATTTTCATCTTTGACTGTATTAAAAAACCAAAAAATCACAAAAATAAAAAACAAATATTAAACCAATATAATAATTTTTTTAAATTGATCACACGCAACGCATAACCGAAAAACAGAAATTCAAAAAAGGAAAAAGTCAACAAGTTATAGCAAAACCAATCTACCTTGCCAAGACTCCGGCAATCAACTATTCTTCTATAAATAGGTAGTAATTATCAAACAAGTGAAACTCATCAACCAGGTAGTACATCCAGGAGTCGGAGTAAACAAGTACAAGGAGAGCCAGCAGTCATGGTCGGAGGAAAAGGTGTTAATCATGGAATTGAAAGTACAGCTGAGGTGCCATGGTCAACTGGGTTGTTTAGCTGCCATGAAAACTTGAAAAATGGTAACTCACTCTCCTAAAAAACACTTCCTCGTTTGTTCTTAATTACTGTATCAAATTTCGCAAAATTCAAATAGTTTCTTGAGGAAATCTCCAGTATGCTTCAGCTGCCCCTCTCTAATATCTTTCTGATGGTCATTCGAATTTGATTGTGATCTACTTTTTCATTTTTCTTGCCGTGGAACTCTATTTATATTTCTTTTATGTTATGTGCAGCTCTACTCACGGCAGTGTTCCCATGCGTAACATTTGGGCAGATAGCTGAGATTGTTGACGAAGGAGAAACAAGTAATAAGGATTAAGTGGATTGTCTTTCAAAATAAGAAAATGTGATTTTTGATGAAATTTTCTAACCCGCAAAATTATCTGTGCTCCTTTATGTACCGTGTTGTGGATGCAGAGTCTGCTAAGGCTGGTTTCATCTGTTGTATGACTGCAAATGTACCGTGCTGGGGAAAATTGAAGGGTTGCAAGTACAGGGGGAAATTGAGGAGAAAATTTAATTTGGTCGAGGAACCGTTGGGAGATTCACTGTCTCATGTGTTTTGTCCATTGTGTTCCCTTTGCCAAGAATTCAGAGAACTCCAAAATAGAGGACTTGATCCTTCCCTAGGTACTATTATTAACTCTTATTCTTTATGATCCAGATTTAAATATTTGATGCTGGTCAATGTCGGGTCAGATCCTTAGCAATTTTGTAGATGCTGGTAATTATATTTTCATTCTCTTTTCTTTTGTGTTTGCAGGATGGGAGGAAGCAAGACTTGTGGCTCAAAACAAGATTCCTCCGGTTAACCAAACTATGTACAACTAGTTTTTAGAATAGGTTGTCGTCAAAAAGATATACTTGCTCGCAAGTTTGTGATATTTGCATGTACTTTTATTTTCAAATTGTGTCCTTGGAAATCAGTTACTATATGGTTGTCTAAATGTAGTTGGTTTTTAATTTCTGATTGTATAGATTGGCATTTGAATGCTATTGGTACAAATAAGTAAATGAATGAATATGTTTTTGGGTGATTCTTGAGAAATTTATGTTGTACTGTTGATATGACTGTTAATTGAGCAACAATCTAACAGAATGGTAAAAATGATAAAACAAGAATGTTTAAAATAAGGCGATGGAGGCCACGCGGGGTTGTATTTCCATCAAAGCACACATTGTGTAGACATAGTTCAAGAATGCCTTTTTAAAACTGCTGTAAGGAACACTCGCGAGGCATGTTCCAGTTGAATCTTTTAGTATCCTTGCAGTAGTCATAGATCATAAACTTGTCTCTAACCCATTTCATTTGACCTTTCTGAGCATAATTCAAGTTGCCATATGCGGAAGAAGTGTACCAGTTAGCTTTCGAGGAACAGTAACCGATACTGCCTTGTCCAAACCAAGTGCAAGCCCTTGGCGTGAACTTACGCAATTTGGCTGAAAAAGGTGACTTATTCCAATCGATTTTATCAAGCCCACCTCTGGTTGCCCAGTTATCGGCATTCCATAAACTGCTGTAAGCCTTCATACCCTGCTTGTTTGGATATTTGATTCCCAAGTAGTCGTAGTTACGGAATGCACGGATTGGAATTCCATCGACATACCAACTGAAAACATATACAACCACCATATTAACTTCTCTGACGAAACAGTTGAGCCAAAATTGTAGAACGGTTAAAAAATGAAAAGGCATATTACTTACACAATCTGGCTCGGGTTCCAGTGAATGGTGTAGTTGTGGAACCCTGTGGTAGGATCAAACCAAGGGTAGAATTGCTGTTCCTTGTTTCCAACTCCTTGAGCAAATACATTTGTATGGATGATATAAGGTTTTCCAGATACATTACCCAAAAACTCGAAATCTATTTCGTCGTGCTTATCACCCTTCGAAGAAAGCTGAAAGTATGAAAACAGATTAACCAATGAAATATGTATACAACAAAATGGCAGACGTGAATGCATGTTTGAATCCTATTAACCAATTAAGTAAACTTACGTAGTAGGCAGTGACAGTTCCCGCAGAATTTCCTGGCACTAATTTGATTTGCATTTCAATGCTGCCAAAAAGGAATTCTTTCTTGCTTTCAATTCCTGATCCTGCAAAGCAGCACAAATACACATTAATTAGTAAGCTAAATGGGAAAAAAACACGTGGCGTAACATATTTTACGGACGCAAATGTTCGTTACCTGCAGATTTATCTAAAACAAGTTGAAGATCGTCGCCATTGTTGTACACAGAGGAGTGATGCGCTCGCTCCCCAATTGAAATATGTTGTTTCCCAAAAGTTGGCTTCAACAACAACCATTGAATGTTGATGATCAAATCCAATGAAGAAGACAAAAAGAGCCAAGAAAATTGCCTGCGAGTTCCTCATTGTCATTTTAGTCCCAACCTAGAATGAGTTTATGCTTAAAACTCAACTCTAGCGTTGGGAATTTGGGATGTTTTTGAAAATGTTTCAGGCATGGGTTTATATAGAAATTTTAGAGACAATACAACAACATAAAATGATTTAGCATTACGTTCCACCAGTTTTTATGATATTGTTAGTTTTATATTTTGACAACATTACTGGATTTTATATTGTCGGGGCTAATTCAGTCATGGAAACAAATTAGGAATCCCAGTTCTCTAAATTGTTTTTGCAGAGATATGTTTTTATATTGGCGTTCAACAAGAAAAATTGCAGACAAATGCACGCATAGTGGAGCTGGCAAGGGGTTAGGAGCAGGAAAGAGTCGTGCATGGGACGAAGAAGATGTCAAAGGAGACCAGAAACAGATACCATATCTTGCCGAGGGCGGCCCTTTTTAAATCTTCTACCAACGTGTAGGCACTTTTAGCTTTGAACATCAGGGCCAATCTAGTCTTTGTATTTGTATACTTAAAGACTCTCGTGACCAACGGTTAGTAAACCGAGGACAACTAAGCATGTTGGGAGGTTGCCAAGTAGGCAAGTAATAGCGCACAGATTTTGGACTTTTGGGCCTAAAAATACTACGTGAGAGGGATTTGAGCTCGTGAAAACTACAGGAGATTCATTTCGGAACTTTCCCATTGTGAAACTCACACTTAAAAAAAAATAGGCGCGCACCCATTTTTTGGGGTAAAATTTCTCCCACACCCAGAATTTCTAAAATTATTTCTTCCCTTATTCTTCCTCGTTTTTCTTTTATTCTTCTTTTCCTAAATTGATTCGGAGATGAAGAAACTATTTAGAAGCGTAAATTTTCTTCCACTACCACCATTAATATTAATATTTATTAATGAATACAAATACATCAACAATCGATCCTAAAAGATAAATCCTCCTCTTGTTTTTCATTCTACTCATACAATTTTTAGATCTGGTTATTTTCAAACAAAGTTTTGGAAAGAGTTTAGAAAACTCATGAATTGATTTCCTCTTCAACGCAAGTTTTAAAACGAGTTTTGAATGCAGATTTGATTTTAGTGAATCGTATTTCACAAACCCATTGGATAAAGTTTGAAAGCATTGGACGATACCGATTTGGGGATTTCTTCCCACGGACAAAATCTGATGGTTTCATTCTTCGTATGGCAGATATTATCAAAAGTTCTGACTTAATTGATTGCTTGCAGCGAAGAAACAAGACAACTTCGTCAAGAAATCTTTGCAGTAGATAATGAAAGCTTGGAATAGATTACCAAAATCTATCAAAGTAAAATAAGAAACCAATTAGGCTAGGTCGAAGTGACAGCTCCAACCCATCATGTGAAGCAATAACAGCTTCAAGCGAAGAGTTCTCAATTCAGCGAAGTTTAATCATCAATGAACAACCAGTATACAACTAAGTTCATCAACTCATCTCGTCAACCAACCATTCCAGCGAAGACAAAAGAAAATCAGAGAACACCCATCTTACTTCAGGGATAATTGACGAAGTAAATTTAATCGAAGTTGAATTCGCCGGAACATCATCAGTAACATTGCCAAAGTTACTTCGTAGCAGACATTTCGTGAAAGGGAGAAGATTCAACATAAAGTTTACACAATGAACAAAGAAATACTTCGTGAAAGAAGAAAGTTAGGAGAAAAGATACTTCGTAAAATGTAGTATGAGTAGTACTTGTTTGTTGAATTTGGTGTTAAATTTGCAGGGACTGTAAATGGTTGCCACACACTTTTAAGGATGAATGCTTACAAACTATTAAAAGAGTAGAGATGAGTGGTTTGATGAAGGAAATAATATTTACGTTATGCATATACTTTTTTTATTAGTATTGAAACCAAAAAAAAAAAAAACAAGGTTGCATAACTTGTTATGCACCTACAATAATATCTACATAACATGGTATGCAGTCATGAAAGTGGATGCATAACCTGTTATGCGTCTGAAAATATGACTGCATAATGCATTATACATCGAGAAAATTGTTGCATAATCTTTTATGCATCGAGAAAATGGATGCATAACCTGATATGCATCATTTAAATATGGTTGCATAACGCATTATGCATCAATTTTTTTCTGTACGAACTAAAATCAACCTAAACAATGGCTACATAACTTGTTATAGATGCATAACTTTGTTATGCAGTTGAAAAAAATGGTTGCATAATTCGTTATGCATCTGCATAATGTGTTATGCATCTCTTTTGGAGGCTGCATAATGTGTTATGCATCTCTTTTGGAGGCTGCATAATGAATATGCAGTCAGTTTTCGAAAAATTTCCCTAAAACGATGATCACCTCTGATTTTTTCGTGAAAAACAAAAATTTGATATTGTTTTTTGTAATCGTTGCGTATCTCTCTTTAAAAGATTTCCAACGATATAAAATTTGTAAAATTCCAAGGGGCGGATTTTTAGATATGTTATATCCAAGTTGTGTTGCCAATTATACCCCTGAAAAATTAGGATGCATAACGAGTTATCCCTGAAAAAACAGTATGCATAACACGTAATGCGGATGCATAAATCGTCATGCAGACATGCTTTAATAATTTCGGATAATTATGGGTGTCACAGAAATATTTATGGGTGTCACGATATTCAAAATTAATTGTGGGCCTGACAATGAGTTTTTTTTTTTTTGGGTCTCCCCCTAATTTTCCCTTTGAGCTTAAAAAAAAAATCGCACCGGGTTCAGTCCACAATTATCTACTAACCACATATTTAGTACGAACCCTGTATTAGGACATACACAAAACTATAGGGTCATTGAATAGTAGAAGGACAAATCCCTATATCCATCAAAAAAATTATAATAACAGTAATTTGATTAGTGTATTTTTAATGATCAGTGTTAATGTTAAAGATTAATATTAGTGTCAGGTTTTAAAGAGTGATTTTTATTTTTATTTGAAAGATTGTTAAGGTGTCATTGTAGAAAAATAAGAGGAAGAAGTGAAGAAAAACTTATTTTTCTTCGACATTTTTGTGAATCATGTGACAAATGTGTGATTTAGGTTGAATTCGTTGAAATGATTTTTTTAACAACCTAGATCGGCTGACCAGATGAACAGTTCGGGTAATCAAAAGAGAGCTGAACGGTTCAGCTGTCAAGTTATCAGCCACACTTCTCTTTTTTCATCATTTCCAAGAACAACAATAGGTTCGACTGATTCGAGCAAAAAAAATACGACAACAACACCTAATGTTCTTCTACACAAAATAAAATTCAATAAGTAAATAATGGAACAATAATGATTAGATTAGGTTTAATTTTTTAGTTAGTAGAATGGCATTTCGGTAATTTAAAATATTTAAAGATAATTTAATAACTTATTTATCTCTTGGACTCCCCCATTACCATTACCATTCATAAGATATAGTTATCAACTTTTAAAAGACATTTGTTTTGTGTATGTCTCAAAACAAAGTTCTTTAACATACCAAATAAGAGTAGAGTCCTGTTGTGACAAGGTCACCTTCGTGACGGCTTTTGTAAGGGTGCAGCTTCTGGCGCTTAGATATGCCATCTAAGATGCATACCCATCTCGAGACAATATTTAATAAATTAATTTCTATAATTATTTTTGGTTTTCTTTTTTTCTTTTTGGTTGTTTAATTTAGATCCTTCTTAGACCTTCTAAATAAAGTAAATTATTTCACTCGAAGTTCACCTTCCATTGTTTCTTTGGTTTGTCCCGATCTACCCGTGGGAGAGATGGAAATTCTAGAAAACTATGAATTGCATCTTTAACGTCCCCCATGGTGTTGTTTAAGGGCAACAAGCTGATTATCAGGAGATTGATGGGAACTATAATACAACTAAAGCAGGAAGATTAATTTCTTAACAAATAAATGTTATTTTAGGTTTCACTTGTATCCATGTCTTACTTTAATTTCCTAATCATAAAAAGATATGTTAAGCAAGATTTTATAATTATGTTAGGTTTGATCTTATTCTGATTAGGGTAGGTAATGATCAAAATCTTATTTCTAGTTGTGTGCAAATGTTTATGGATCACAAATAAAAGATAACAATAATCGTTATTGGCAATTTGACACTACTATCACTGGTCGTATAATGTTTCACCATAAACCTAACATATACTTTTATAGTGATGGTTGGAAACTATACTGCACGCTAGAAACAACATCAGAGGATTTGATTTGGGAATAGTTTTATCTTTTTTGAGGAATTAAAATTAAATAAAGGGTTGTATAACAAAAATAAAAAATTAATAAAAAATAAATATTGTCTTGAGATGCATGTACATCAAGATGTAATATCTAAGGACCAAAAGATGCACCCTTACAGAAATAGTGATAAGGGTGACCTCGTTACAGCATGACTCGACCAAATAAATGTAATTTGAGATTTCAGAGATGTCTAGAGTCAGGTAAATCAGGTCATAGTTGCGCCCATAACCATGAGGAGGTTATACATTAAGATTAAGTCTCGGTTTAGTATATATTTGTGATGATGCTATAAAAATTATATTTATTTTAAGGAAGAAATTTTTATCAATAAATGTCAACAAACATATATCGTGTAGATTAAAATATGCTTTAAAAAATGTATATATTGTGAGTACTCTTAAATCAGGAGAGCTAAAATACAGTAACACACACACAACCGAAAGAAAAAACAAAATGAGCTACTCTTCCAACTTCTCGAGATTTAAGAAAATGAGCCGAGCCTATCCATCCATAGATGATTGGTTTTGTACCCCGGCGAGTGCTCTTTTTGGTAAAGCGGTTAAGGATATGGATAGAGTTTACAAGCTTACGGAGAGACAGAAAGCGGTTGTTGGTTGTTTGCAAGTAGCGCATGCCCAAGATTTTATTCTTGCTATTCTGATTGAGGGGCTTGGACAGAAGATGTCTCCTTTGGAGTACCGCTCTATCCTCAAATACAGGTTAATGATCCCGCTTTATCCCTCTGACTCTCGCTGTTCTGCTTGCATCACATGATGCTTGGACTCGTTTGGTGAACATGCAGTTCATTGTAAGGTAAACACTGGTTTTAAATATAGACATGATCGAGGGATATGTTGTACGATGTACTGTGGAGGGCTAGCATTTCGGCAAAGAAAGAAGCGCCGGTGAACTTCCTAACAGACCCACTTGAGGGGAGATCGACACTAAGACCAACAGATGTTCTTATTTTTGGGTGGGCTAATGGGAAACACACATGTGTTGACCTCACTGGGGTATATTCCTTGCTAGGTATTGGACATGGCACCTTTATCGTCGGGCAAGCAGCACTAAAGGCTTCCTAAGGTAAGATATCGAAGCATGAGAAAGAGTGTGTTGACAATGGGCATGCTTTCATCCCCTTTGCTTTTGATACTTTTGGTTATTTGGCTCCAGAATCGGCTGGACTTCTTAAGAGGATACAGAAAGTCATGCACAGTAATGTCATGACTCCCGGTTCACGAGATTTTATTTTTAATAAAATAGGTTTTGCAATTCAAAAAGGGCTTGCGACGCAACTAGTTGCTCGCTTGCCTTCTATGTAATTTCAGTATTTCATCAATAATATATTAATTTTGATTTAAAAAAAAAAACTAAACTAAACTAAAAAAACTAAAATACAATTTTTAAAGTGAATATATACACTGCAAATATATTCGTTGATGCGCAACTCGAGTATTTTTTATCCAATCGCATCGCAACCAATTATTAGGAAACATGAACGATATTTTGTCAATTCACGATCACAACAAGTTTTTCATTTATCAAATGTTTTTGCAAGTATCATCATACCCAAATGTTTATGAAAAACACCTAAAAACATGTTCCGTAACTATTTAAGTAAATAGCTTGCCAGTGTTTTACGATCTCCAAGTTTAGTCTTTTGAAATCTCACTCTTGTTCGTGAATAACAAAGATATGGAAAACAACCTTATGTATCACACACACAATTTTCCAAGGAATTTTTTGTGTGGTTATATGAAATCTCTATTTGTAGTGAATGATCAAGTCTAGGTTGCTTGGAAACAAAGCTATCTTGTCTAGGAAAGGAAACACCAAGTATTTGACTAAAAACCCCATTTAGTGACGTATTTCCCGTTTTAGTTCACGAATGTTGCCAAAAGTTCGTGTACAATTTCATATTCACAAACTGCCTTAGCAACATATAATAAGTGTTGCTTTAATAAATCACTCATAACTTCTTCGTTATAATTCGGAATTGGGTGATTTTTGGCTCGTTGGCTTTGTGTTTTCATTCACTACAACACGAGGACCTTTATAGGGACAAAGGTAATTCTCATAAAAGTCTCAGTCTCAAATATCCTCGAGTATGTATATACATAAATGTATATTCACCGTCATAGGAATTGTTCCATAGAGTGAGCTCTTGTTCCGATAGATAGAAATGAAGAGTAAATAAGAGAATCAAGTGTCTTTTACTATACTTTAATGAAGTTCTCCAAGATGTCTTCGTGTAATATTCAATCTCCATTCTTCAGAGATAACTTTGATTTTATATTCTACTTCTTAAACCTAATCTATTGCGAAACATACTTTTAGGAGACTAAATCAAGAATGCGTTTTGTCATCTAAATTTGACAACTAATTGATATACCAACGCTAACAGGTTCAATCAAGCAATGATGTAACACCCTCTACCCATCGGTCGGTCCTCACTCAATTTTCCTTAATCCATCATCTGCCAAAAGGGTTTATACTTGGTGCTTTGTAGAACATAATTCTAATTTGGTCTGAGCACCAATAATTTCTATGTTGATTCAACTGTCAACATTTTAATTAATTATTTAATATTTGGTCTTGCTACTAATATTTTTATACATATATCAATTAGTTTAGCTACTAATATTTTTGTACATATATCAATTAGTTCAGCTACTAATATTTGGTTACTCTGCGAAGCAACATTTATATTGATTCAAACTATATATCAATATTTAATTGCTCTGAGAAGCAATATTTTTTCATATTGATTTAACTATCAATATTCAATTGCTTTGCGAAGCAATATTTTATATTCATCCAATTATCAATATTTTATTGGTATGTCTACTAATAATTGAACCTCTCTACCTTTTCATTCGGATTGCTCATGACATGGTGAATCGAGAACGAACCTTCTATAATTACTCAATAATATTCATCCTTATCCAATTTCCTGTAAAATTCTTGACACCTCAAAATATATGTCGGACTATGATGAATCCAACAATTTCATCATACTTTAATTATCAATCCAAATCATTCGAATATCATTGCTTTCCCATCTGACACAATTATATGTCACAATCATCAATAATCTATCAGACTCAACATCTATGGTCCGTAAAGCATTATTGTAGTCTCAGCAGACACCTTATGCTTCATTCATCATAATAATGAGTCACAAATCATGTCACAACAAGCTAAGTCTCACGGTCTAGCTAAGTTAATGATTGACCAAATAAATACTCGTCTGTAAAGAAGACTTCACATGAGACATCAATCATGTCACATGAAGGAATATTCACTAGGGTTTTGGTCTGGAGGCCTACAACACGTGCAATATAGAAATACATCCACAATGAGAAAGTGAAAAAGTCATGCTGGAAGTTGAAGGACTAAATGGAGTAGTGGACTGACAATCAACCAAGTATCCCTCACAAAGCTGAAATGGTTCAACCACGATTTCTTATTTCCTTACTCTTTCATTCCTCTTCAATCGTCACTACTTATTGGAGATTAATGTGTTAACTACCTCTGCTACAAATAGGTTCTAAAACTTATGATACAAATAACTTCAACTTACAAAAGTTTATCATTATCACGTACAAAAGCTTTCTCTCGGTATAACACAGAGAAATCATCTTAAAAGCAGTTCAACACATCATCCACAATTAATTACATTGATCTCAATACATTCTCAGCTTCCTTCCCCACATACATACCCTTCTCTTTCCTTTGTGACCAAATTGAACATGGAACGACCATTTTTTTGGTTTAGGACAGAGTCTTACAGATTAATCTCTCGAACTCAAAGCACTCCTGTTCAGTATATGTGTTAAAGGGTTTACACGATTTGCTTCACCGTGCATCTGCCTACTCCACCACTTTACACTTTAACCAGTAAATAGTTTTTACCCATCAACATAACATCTAACATTGACAACAATCTTGAGATAACAAAACTTGCAAGTCCAACCGAGCAATGCTCTAATAAGGTTGTTGAGTACATAATTCATGTATTACTCCCCTCATCCATATTTTATAGGCAGAGTTCAATTTTTCTCACATTTTCGAAGAAAATTCCTTTTTTTAAATTCTTTTTCTATTTTATTTTTTGATAAAAAGGTTATTAATTTACAATTATTGATACCAATATATCTTAAATAGGGGTAAAAAGGGATTTTACTGCCCTAAATATTGAACTATACCAATTTAAATGGACAAGAAAAAACCAAAATGCCACCTAAATTAAGTAGGCATGGGAGTATATAAGATAAATTGATAAAGGGGGAGATTGTTAGAGCATTGCTTTGTTGAATCCACCAAGCGTTAATATGTTAAATTTATTTCTAAACTCGGAGTCGCTTTATTTGATTTTTAAAGTCAACTTCGTTAGCTTAGACTAGGAACATTGAAATGTTGATACTTACTCTTGTTACTCATGAAGCACATAAATACATTTAAAATGCGGGGGTACCAAATTACACCACCAAATTTATCTTAGGAAACCTATATGGACTAAACTAAAATACAATTTCGAGGGTTACAACTTAATGAATCTCAATCAGAAATAATATTAAGAGTTTATATCTCTTTCTCTCTCAATCAATATGCAAACTGAAACAAGTTCGTGAACCTGATTATACCGTGAGAGTATTTGAAAAATTCCAAAGATCAATCAAGTCGTATCCAATAATTACGATGGACGTATCTACTTTGATTGATTTTACGTACAACCTGTGATATTTCAATTATATATAAGTAAACAATAATGCGGGAAAAAAATAACACATACACCAGAAATTTTGTTAATGGGGAAACCGTAAATGCATAAAAACCCCGGGACCTAGTCTCGATCTGAACGTCAAATTGTATTAAGTATCTACAGACTCTAGCCTACTATCAATACTTCGGACTGGAATATAGTTGAGACCGAATCCACCGTTACATTAATTCAGTTACATTCGCGCTCCTTACGCCTCTTGAATCTCGCAAGACTCCGAGCAATTGATTCCCTTAGATGATGTCCTTTACAACCTAAGAGTTGCTTCAACTCAATTGAAGACTTTAAACCATACCTGCCTCCACAGAAAAGCCTATATGTGATTTCCGTTCTGATTGTTAGATCAAAGTGAGATAGGAAATAGTTTGCAGTAGACTAGGTCTAGCAAACCTCAAAATCCGGTACTTATGACTCCCAAATATCATCCTTGATTATTATTCACCTCACAAGTAAAACATACTCCGATTTCAACAAAGAATCATTATAGAGGAATATACCCTTGGAATCACAAAGTTGGAGATGAAGAATTTTGGGATTTATATCTATCTTGCATGATCGGAGTGAGACTCAAGAATCAGTAGCAATATCAGGATACAAGAACTATTAAGATAAAAATAGTCAGACCCGGATCCATGAATCTCTAAGCGAAGTCTTTTTAGTCACTAAACCTAAAAAGGTTTAAAGGAGAGGACGACTCTAGCTTATAACTAGGACACACAAGTAAAGTATTAGGATTCAAATATCCCAGTTGCTTGAGGATCTCATTTTATTGACTTTCGAGATCAAAGGTTGCTTCAGATTTAAACTAAGGTAGCTTTGGAATCAAACATTCAATATCCACCGTGAGATAAATCTTTGACTTGAGATAAACACAACAAAATATACACTGTGCTTAGGATGAACCATAACCACACCATGTATAATGACTTGTTCATGAAAGGATAGATAAAACTAGCCAGACGAACTACAAGCTTAGTCATTTTCATACAACACTCTTAGACTTTAATATTGTGTTTTTAGAGAGGTATTCAAATGTTGATTATCTCATCGAAATAATTACGATGCATCTGAAAATGTTCGAGTGGGTAAGTACGTGTACTTACTTCCAGTTCATGGGTTATTTTTATCATGGTACTGTTTGTAAGTGAAAATGGTTTCTGCTGATTTCGGTAATTTCGGGTGAGAAATAATTTAAACACTAAACAATGTACTGCAAGGGTGTAATTTAAGTTCGAGAGATCAATCTGTACAAATCCTGCCTAAACCAAGAAATGGATATTCCAGACTTGCTTCGGTCACAAAGTGGATGAGAATGGGTTGGTTTTGGGGAGGGAAGCAAGAAAAGTGATGATACCAGAATAGTTGATTCTGGAAGAGTAGTTGTGTTACTGTGACTTGTATCAGAAAAGTGGGAAGACTGATAAGTGGAAAGCTAGCAAGTATTTTTTGAGTGTTGTATATTCCCGAATGAACTTGTTGTTCTGTGGAAATAGGTAAGACCTATTTATACAAGTCAAAGTGAAACGTACTCTGGTCTCATTAATGGATGGATAAATGGGTAACTAAATGGTAGGAGGTGATAACCGCATGCATGGAATTGTTGTTCCATAAAACCGTTAACGTATGGAATTGATGTTCCATAAGGTTGTTAACGCATGAAATTGATTGTTGAGCGTTTCACCATTGACTCCCTACATTTACTGACCGCCTCACCCTTATGACACTTCCTTATGATGGGAGTAGTGTACGCCGCACGCTATAAACTGCCAAACCAATACCCAAAGAGGATCCCCCAGTTTGTGATATGTGTACGATGTCTCGAATATTTTTGTGAAAAACATGTGGCACGTCATGGTTGCCTGGAAAGTTGAGCTTTGGAGACTTGGTATCTTGGTGACCTTCGATGGTCGAGATCTTGCATCTTAAGAGGCAAGGTATCCGTTGATCGTCGCACGCTTTCGTTCGTTGGTGGCCGCATGGGGAAGGCCAGCATGGTGGCGCGGCTAGGTTGGCATGGCCAAACTTAGGTTTGCGGGCCAATGGTTACCATGTGTTTTCTGGTACCCTTGGATGGATGGGATTTTCTCCTAGGGTTGAAGGGCAACAATTGATTGTTGCACGCCTTCGTTTTGGTAGCTGTGTAGAGAAGGCAAGCTTGGTGGCATGACTAGGTTGGCATGCCGTTGGCATGGCCAAACTTAGGTTTTCGGGCCAAAGGTTACCATGTGTTGTCTGGTAACCATGGATGGATAGGATTTTCTCTGGGGTTGAAGGGAAACTGTTGATTATTAAACGCCTTCGTTTTGGTAGCCGTGTAGAGAAGGCCAGCATGGTGGCGCAGCTAGGTTGGCATGCCGTTGGCATGGCATGGTTTGGCGTGGCCAAACTTAGGTTTTCAGGCCAAAGGTTACCATGTGTTGTCTGGTAACCTTGGATGGCTAGGATTTTCTCATGGGGTTGAAGGGAAACCATTTATTGTTGCATGCCTTTGTTTTGGTAGCCGTGTAGAGAAGGCCAGCATGGTGGAGCGGCTAGGTTAGCATGCCATTGGCATGGCATGGTTTGGCATGGCCAAACTTAGGTTTTCGGGCCAAAGGTTACCATGTATTGTCTAGTAACCTTGGATGGCTAGGATTTTCTCCTGGGGTTGAAGGGAAACCGTTGATTGTTGCACGCCTTCATTTTGGTAGCCGCTTAGGGAAGGCCATCATGGTGGCGCTGCTAAGTCGGCATGAGGCCATGGCGAGGTGCGTTTGGCATGACGCGGTAGGTGTGGATGGCATGGTTTGTCATTGGCACAGGGTGTGGTTAGCATGGTTGGCACGCTTTGACGAGGTTAGTATGGCTGGCATGATTTTCCATTAGCATAGGGGTGCGGCTAGCATGGTTGGAATGCTTTGGCGCGGTTAGTGCGGCTGGCACAGTTTGCCATTGGCACAAAGGTGTGGCTAGCATGGTTGGCATGCTTCGGTGTGGTTAATGTGGTTGGCATGGTTTGCCATTGGCACACGTGTGAATTAGGGTTTGGCTTGTCGTAACCCTAATTGAAAAAAAAAAACCGGTAATTATTTACAGAAACATTAAAGATTTCGAAAAATGTGCCTAGTAAAATGCTTATTACTTAAATGTTGTGGCGTCATTGTCTACTATGGTTTAGGGTATTTTAGGATTTTAACCCTAGGATAAAAACCACCATCAACATTAAGTCCCCTGCTTAGCTCGGAACATGTGCCTTGTTGCGAGGTAAGCATATGATGGTGACAAATAAGGACGGAATCGAGACGTAAATCATTGCAAAGATGGTCAGGAAAATTCGACTAACCTTTTTGAGGGGCGAAGAGAATTTTGACTTCTCGTGTTGGCGGCCCTGCATAAGTTGTACTGGGGATGCAGATCGTGGAGTGGTGAGACGAAAGTTACCGGCTTGGTATGGTCGTACATCTCTGAGGCAAAGGGGGCGTGGTCTTGGAAGGCGAAGCAAGTAGACGGTTTGGATCGTGGGTCCACGGTAAGGCGCGACTCGGTGAGGTGAGACGTGCATGGACAGCTAGGAGTGGAGAGGCTAAGACATGGCACGTATGGCTTGGTGATTCGTCTTTTAAGGGTCCAGTTGCCTTTTTTCCTTACTTGGCTCAAATAAGAAGTTTCGTTTCTCTTCAAAACCCCAAAAGCGTTATTCCCGCAAGGAAAGGGGGTGTTGCTCCTTCTGCTCAGGTTATGTTTCCAGTTTTTTTTTTGCCTCCGAATTGCTGGCGACGGGAAAATAACACACGAGTTAGCGTGTCTCAAATACGTTTTTTTCACGTTTCCTCAGCAAACCCTAATCACGTTGCACGACCAAGCATGAGACCTTCCTTTATATTGCCTGGCAGGACGGGGTTTAATTAGGATCGGATGTCATGCCTTAACTCATGGCTAGCATAAAAGCTTTCCTTTTGGGGATTGCATCACTCCGATGAACATAAAATATGATCTCGAACCCTCCATTCTCCTAGTTCGTCCATGCCCATCCTTCTTACAGGTATTGTCTCACGTCATCTCCTGATTTTTATTTTATCTTATTTTTTATATATGCCATTGGTATAAACGAGGTGGAAATTTGACCATTTGTTTTTGTTCTTTGTGGCATATGATGGGATCTTTCAGAGACAACCACGCCTCCAATTATTCGGAGAAAATATTTGGAATCGGCCAAAACCAGTTTTCTTCTCACAAGGAGACGCTAGGTAGAATCGAATCTTTGTTCCATGAAGCTGATAGAATTATCAAGGATCTCCCTTCTATCTATCTCAATGAAACGGGAGCGCATGTTCGTAATTTCTTGTGTTCGGTAGACATGGAGGAAGGAAGAGAAGGTGATGAAGAACCTTGGTGTGTTGAGAAGCTCCAGTACAACAAAACTTCTTCTAAGTCCAATGCTAGGGAGGATCGGACTGTTTCTAGGTTGAAACAACGGAAAACTGAGCCTGTGGAATTTTTAGAGGAAAGTCGACGTAACTTCTTCATTCAGGACAACGCAATAATTCTCGATTCTGATGTGGATGAGTCAGGAAATCTTCCTCGAAGGTCTGCTGATAAAACTTCTGAGGAAACATTTGGCAGGACCGAAGCAGCCTTCGGAATTGACGCCGGAGATATCGTTGGCGATATTAGAGGGGTCATGGTGGCGTATGCTGGAACGGTTGTCGAAGCGAGTGTCGGGAAAGAGATGGATACTGTTACTGCTGAGGTTGCTTCGAGCTGGGATGTTGAGGTTGCTGCTTCTATCGCTGTCGAATGGAATCTTTGCTGCCTGAGAGATTGTTGGGGAAAGTGCTTGAAAATATCCTTGACCAAAGAGACCCGTGTTCCATCTTTCGATGGCTAGTTTCTTCCTTTTATCATTCTTTATTGTTTAAGCATCTTGATGTTTTCTGTAGACTCATCTTTACCTTCTTCTTCAACAGTTAACATTCCGTTTTTTTTTTTTTTTTTTTTGTAATTGAATGAGGTATTTCTGGTTGTGACATGATGGCTTTTCAATGGTTTTTTTTTGGGGTTAGTTTGATGTGTTTCTTTGATATCTGGAAAACTCATTCGGAAAGAGAAGCACTATATATTTTTTTTAAAGAAAATTTCGGAGAAGAATACAAATGGTGTATTCGTCTTGGGGAAATACAAATACCAAGAGAAATTGTTGAAGGAAATACTAAAGGGAGAGTGGCTGGAAAAGGTATATCATTTTTAGGGATTGAAAATCTTGAGCCATCGCGAGAGAACTATCACGCCTTCCGGTTTATCTGTGTTGATGAGCTTGCAGTATCCTCCTAAACGAACGTCTTCCACCAGATACGGCTCGTCTTTTCTTTCATTAGGCAAACCAATTCGAACATCCATTTTTACCGTTACCTTCCCAACTTGAAACGAGTGTACCTTAACGACTATATCTCCGATTGAAAACGGATTCAGGTGTTGTGAAACCGTTTGAATCTTGGTTTCGTTGGTTCCGATGGAGGCTTTTAGGTTTCTTTCAAAGCGTTCGGATGGCCCAAAGCCCCATTCGCATTTCTTGACAGTGTCCGTGCCAGTCTTCACGCCGAGTCCCCATGATGGAATAAGGGAAGGAATGACTGGTTATAGAGGAGATCATTCGGCCAGACTCACATGCGTTTGAGACCCATGGGTTAGTGCCAACAGGTCTTCTCCAGGCATCCGGGTTTCATCAATAACTCGTCGATGCGATAGAAAGTGAGATGGTTTGTTGGAGATCCTCTCGGGTGTCGACATTGATAGAGGGTATGCATCTAATTCTGCTTTGTTGTCGAGTACCCAGAAGTGACCCAGTATCATGTCGTAACACAATTCTTTGACAATGTGGAATTTGCTATGCATCATAGCATCTCCTATCTTGACCTCGAGGTTGATGTAGCCATGCGCATTCAAGGCTTCTCCTCCCGGGTTCTTAATAGCAGACGGGGAATGGGTAGCGTCTTGTTTTGTAAATCCCGCAACTTTCAGTATCTTGAAAGTAATAATGTTGAAGTCAGAGGCCGTGTCGATGAGCGTGTTGTCGAATTCAATACCTCTCAAATGAGACGTGGTCAGCAGTCCCAAGTTATCCTTTTTGATTCTACCGGTTTGGAAAGCTTGGGCCCTTGGTGTGGTTTCCATGGAGGGAAAAATTCGCTTGCCTGATACAACACGATTGAGGGCTATGAAGATATCTTGGCGATGCACCTTGGAAAGATAGAGAATTTCGCATACATGTTGCATCATGGATTGTACAGTCTCGTGAACGGAGTCCCCAGAGACCCCATAGTTCCTTACTGGAAGTGGGTCTCGATGTACTCCCTCGTTTCCTAGTTGGATCTCCCATGCTTCTATCTTTTCTTTGAAGATATGCTTTAGTCTATTGCAATCACTAGTTGGGTGGTGAACAAATCTGTAGTAGTGGCAGTACTTGGGGTTTGCCATCTCAGCCTCAGTCGGTGGGCGTCTGGGAGGTGGCAGTCTGATGACATCGTCTTGAATCCATGCTTCTAGGAGATCAATCACCTCCTCGATGGGAAACGAGAAATCTTGGGAATTCCCTTCAGTTTCATGATGACGCAAGGGAGCTTTAGGGGTGGCCTTCCATGGCGGGGTTGTCCGTTGTGCCGGTGATTCACGTTTAGGATGATGGTCTACAACTGGGGCCTTCATTTTCCATCTCTCATTCACTATGTTTACATAGGAGGGGACAACGTTAAATTGCTTGCTCGTGAGGCGCCTGTTCCCGCGAGTTTCGCGTATGTCTTCGGCTCGAGTCGGTCTAGCCCTATCCAGTAAAGCTGGTGCTGTCCTTGCAGAACGTCTGTCGGCTTCATGGAGTTCTGTGAATGTCTGTAAACGCAAGTTCTCTAGCAAGGCGCGGTAAATAGGAACCATACCATTGATGCATGCATTCACCAGTTGTTGCTCGGTCACGTTTGGGTCATGACAGTCCAATGCTTGAACCCTAAATATCTTAACGAAATCATTCGGATGTTCTTTGTCCCATTGGTATATTCTCCCAAGGTCTGAGAAAGTAACTTGTTCAAACACGAAGAAGTACTTCTTGTAAAATTAGGTAACCATGCTACCCCAGTTGGGGATACTGTTCGGCGGGATGTCGTTGTACCATGTATACGCTCTTCCGGTAAGTGATTTTGAAAACTCCCTCAGACGAAGGACGTGATTGTATTCATGTTCGCCTAGGGACTCAAAGAAGCGGGAGACATGCTCATGTGCATTTCCGGTGCCATAATACAGGGTGAATTGAGGAGAGGAGTATCCCCTTGGAAGAGGGATTCTTTGTATCTCAGATGGGTAAGGGGGTTAGTGCTGATGCATGTCCATTTCATCATTCTTGACTCGGTTATGGAGGAGTTGCTTTAGATCTTCTCGTGTGACGAAGTTGGATGGATAATTTATTTCCAATGTGATTCTAGCGTGAATCTCCTCGTCTGTGGAGGCATGTTTTTCCGAGGTGCTAGCGCCGAGGGTGTTGGAGACGTTCCTAGAGGCTCTGTCGGGTGTGATTCGCGTGGTAGCCGCTCTGTTAGGGCCTTGAGAAAGATAAGTACTTCTTTCTGTGTCGAAACCATATCCGTCTGAGCTCTGGCGAGCATCTCATGTCGTTCCATCAAATCAGCGATGGTAACATAAGGTCGGTTTCCTATGGTCCCTCCGGTTTCTCGTCCCACCGGTGGAGTAGTCGGGATCTTAGTTACGGTTGGAGGCGTCATTCTTGACTAAGCATTAGGAGCGGTAGCGGCGGCTCTGGCTCTGGTGACTGGTGGCATAACTCCCGAAGGGGCGTTTTTGGTATTTCAGTAATTAGGAGGTTGTGCAGGGGTATTAGAGGCGGTGACAGCTCTGGCCCTGGTGATTGGCGGTGTTACGCTTAAAGGAGTATTTTCAGAGTTACCGTGGTCGGTAGATGATGTAACGACGTTGTTGGAAGTAACGTTAACACCAAGTATATGCTCTGTATTGGTATTCTCGGCAGCTGATCCAGACCTGAGTTCTACCATATTGGGATCGGTGTTTGGAAGATGAAATTAGGAATTGAAACTGATATTGCAACCGATAGATCAGTCTCCCACTGTGGTCGCCAATTGTTTGTAGGTGAAAATGGTTTCTGCTGATTTCGGTAATTTCGGGTGTGCATGTGAGAAACAATTTAAACCCTAAACAATGTACTGTAAGGGAGTACTTTAAGTTCAAGAGATTAATCTGTACAAATCCAGACTAAACCAAGAAATGGTTGTTCCGGACTTGCTTCAGTCACAAAGTGGAGGAGAATGTTGGTTTTGGGGAGGGAAGCAAGGAAACTGATGAGACCAGAATCGTTGATTATGGAAGATTAGTTGTGTTACTGTGACTTGTATCATAAAAGTGGGAAGGCTAACAAGTGGTAAGCTAGCAAGTATTTTCTGAGTGTTGTATATTCCCGAATAAACTTGTTGTTCTGTGGAAATAGGTAAGACCTATTTATACAAGTCGAAGTGAAACGTACTCTGGTCTCATTAATGGATGGATAAATGGGTAATTAAATGGGAGGAGGTGATAACCGCATGCATGGAATTGATGTTCCATAAAACCGTTAACGTATGGAATTGATGTTCCATAAGGTTGTTAACGCATGAAATTGATTGTTGAGCGTTTCATCATTGACTTCCTACATTTACTGACTGCCTCACCCTTATGACACTTCCTTATGACGGGCGTAGTGTACGCCGCACGATGTAAACAACCAAACCAATACTCAAAGAGGATCCCTCAGTTTGTGATATGTGTTTGATGTCTCGAATGTTTTTGTGGAAAACATGTGGCACGTCGTGGTTTCCTGGCAAGTCGAGCTTGGGAGACTTGGTCGAGATCTTGCATCTTAAGAGGCAAGGTAGCCGTTGATCATCACACGCTTTCGTTCATTGGTGTCCGCATGGGGAAGGCTAGCATGGTGGCGCAGTTAGGTTGGCATGGCATGTCCAAACTTAGGTTTTCGGGCCAAAGGTTACCATGTGTTATCTGGTAACCTTGGATGGCTGGGATTTGATCCCGGGGTTGAAGGGAAACCATTTATTGTTGCACGCCTTCGTTTTGGTAGCCTTGTAGAGAAGGCCAGCATGGTGGCGCAGTTAGGTTGGCATGCCGTTGGCATGGCATGGTTTGGCGTGGCCAAACTTAGGTTTTCGGGCCAAAGGTTACCATGTGTTGTCTGGTAACCTTGGATGGCTAGGATTTTCTCATGGGGTTGAAGGGCAGCCATTGATTGTTGCACGCCTTTGTTTTGGTAGTCGTGTAGAGAAGGACAGCTTGGTGGCATGGATAGGTTGGCATGCCGTTGGCATGGCATGGTTTGGCGTGGCCAAACTTAGGTTTTCGGGCCAAAGGTTACCATGTGTTGTCTGGTAACCTTGGATGGCTAGGATTTTCTCCTGGGATTGAAGGGCAACCGTTGATTGTTGCACGCCTTCATTTTGGTAGCCGTGTAGAGAAGTCCAGCATGGTGGCACAACTAGGTTGGCATGCCGTTGGCATGACATGTTTGGCGTGGCCAAACTTAGGTTTTCGGGCCAAAGGTTACCATGTGTTGTCTGGTAACCTTGGATGGCTAGGATTTTCTCCTGGGGTTGAAGGGAAACCGTTGATTATTGCACGCCTTCATTTTGGTAGCCGCGTAGGGAAGGCCATCATGGTGGCGCGGCTAAGTTGGAATGATGCCATGGCGAGGTGCGTTTGGCATGGCGCGGTAGGTGTGGCTGGCATGGTTTGTCGTTGGTACAGGGTGTGATTATCATGGTTGGCACGCTTTGACGCGGTTAGTATGGATAGCATGATTTTCCATTGGCATAGGGGTGCGGCTAGCATGGTTGGCATGCTTTGGCGCGGTTAGTGTGGCTGGTACGGTTTTCCATTGACACAAAGGTGTGGCTAGCATGGTTGGCATGCTTCTGTGTGGTTAGTGTGGTTGGCATGGTTTGCCATTGGCACACGTGGGAATTAATGTTTGACTTATAGTAACCCTAATTGAATACCCCGGTAATTATTTACAAACACATTAAAGATTTCAATAAATGCGCCTAGTAAATGCTTATTACTTAAATGTTATGGCGCCACTGTCTACTAGGGTTTAGGGTATTTTACGATTTTAACCCTAGGCTAAAAACCACCATCAACAGGTATGTATATCGGTTATGTGTACCCTTAAGAAAAAAACAATTCAGGAGTGTACAAAACTTTTTGGGATCCATAATAGGTATGTGTAGCTGTCTGAATTCACGAGTCAACAGATCATTTTGGTATACCGGGTATGTGTACCAAAGACGTTACCGAACTATAGTTATGCCGGTACATGTACTGCCGTTCCGGACCTATAATTGTTACGCCAGTATGTACGTGAACTGGCGGTATGTGTACTGTCATGTATCATAATTTACAGTAGTTCTATATCTCTCTAATAATATATTTGAAATATTCCCGAATAACATCAATGACACATATCAATGTTCCATGCTATTTTTAAATGATTAACTTGAATCATGATTTATGTCATAAAATTCATCAAGTTTTGAACAAATATTTTTAAGCTTGGTCATTCATATTTTCAGAATAATTAACAAGATAAACTTGACTCGGAATTTCTATTGTGCTTGTAAAAGTCATCTTAGTCATGCGACTTAGTCTCATAGATAAAAAGTGAAAACTTGAGTAATAGGTTAGTTTAGTCTTCTCTTACGTTTTATCGATGAAGTTCTCTAAAGTCTTATGTTGATATTCGCCTTCAAACAGTAGAACACAATGATGTATGGTACTCAACTATACACTTGTATCCTAATTTGAGACTTGACTAAATGTACACTAGAAATCAAGATATAATTTTGATCAACTAAATTTAACAACAATCTTGAGATAAAAACACTTGTGAGTTCGACCGAGCAATGCTCTAACAGACATATCAGCAACAATGAAAACATCATTCTTCAGTTCGAGGTTAGTAATTACAAACTTGACTTGTTCCATTTTTATTGTTTGTTCTTTCAGATCATTATTTATTGAAAACAAGACATACGAAGTAAAGCTTGTTTACAATGACTTTAGTATTGGTGACTTGGTCATTATACTATGATCAAAATATCAAGGAATGATCAAACTAGTTAATATCGTGTATCGGTATCATATTGGCCTGATCCGATACACATATACAAAAAATTATATCGGTTTTTATCGGTGATACATCATTAAGAATAAAATTTTAAATATTCATAAATGTTTCAATCTAAAAATATGGTGTTATATAATACATCAATTTTCAAGATCAAAAGCTCCACATTACAAATTAAAGGGTACGGAAGAAGAAGATGATTAGTAACAAGGGTTCTGTTTACGAATTTTCAGATCAAAATTATTTATTCAATCAAATTACCTTGATGATATTATCAGTGTATCAGTGAGCCCGATTGTTAGAGCACTGCTCGGTCGAACTCGCATGCGTTTCTATCTCAAGCATGTTTGTCAATGTTAGTGATCAAAACTATAAAGTCTTGATTTCTAGTCAACTATATCTAAGGTCTCGGACTAGAATAAAAAGTGTAGTTGAGCTCAAGAACTCCATGGAAATTATCATACAAGACGAAGGACTACTCAAGGAACCAGTGGATCTTCATCGACTAAAAGGTATGTGGAGACTTGAACTTATCTATCACTCAAAAGTCTATCTACTATATCTCCTATCTTGAGACAAAAAGTCGTATTACTATATACACTAAGCTTATACACATGTGGATATTTCGAGCTAAGTATATCTCGCTTATCTATTTCTCGAAATATATGTTGGTAAAGCTTTCGCTTTAGCCAAGTTTATCTTTACCTAGTGACAAAAGTCATGTTATGTTTCAATCATTTTGGAAATCGCTCTGACGAAAAATAGTTTGTGAATAACAACTATATAATGCCCTTTGATAATGTTTCAATGATTGAAATGAGAGTTTAGACAATATAACCATTGCAGGATATAAGCATTGTTGTGGTAACACATATATGTATAAGTCCTTATTGCTTGAACCGAAGTTTGCGAACTTTGTTGATCAAGTAAAACCGGAGTAGTGCGTGAGCTCAGTCCGCGAACTAGCGTAGTTCTCGAACCCGAGAATTTCTGCTGGAGTTTGTAAACTCCGTCCGCGAACTTAAGTCCGCGAACTTGAGTAGGTTATATCTAAAAATGATGTTTGTGAACTTATCTTAATAAACTAAGGAATGCTATTGCAAACCATGGATTTATAGTTCATGAATCGATTCGAGTTACATCATTTTCGCTTCGATTGTGTATTTTGTAGTACATAAAGATCTAAGTAATTGAACAACTCTCTAACTAGTTCATTTGAGTCATTTGGACTAGTTATGGTGAAGAAGAATATGGTTGATATGAAAGTTATTATATAGCTAACCATTTGGTTAACTATTATTGAACCAACTAATGTACAAGTTTGGGTATGGTTTTCACAAGCCTACAACATTTCATGTGTGTGCAACAAGCTATGTTTTTGATTTAACGGTTGAATCTAATCAGGTTTTCATCTAATGGTGAATATTGAATGCTTTGTTACTAAGCTAACATTGATTGCAAACCCTGATTTGAGAGACTGTATAAGGAAGAACTCTAGCAACTGGGAAACCTAATCCACACACATTCTGTGTGATACTAGTTTGCTAAGCTAGAGTCAATTCTCCTTTAACATTTGGTTTTCTTCTTCTAAAACCAGGTTAACGACTTAAAGACTTCATTGGGATTGTGAAGCTAGACCGATACTACTTTTCTTGTAGTTGTGTGATCTGATCTTACATTTTCTATCGTACGAGTACAATTATAATAATTGTCTTGATATTTCTATCTCCGATAGGCAAGATATAAAAGTAGTCACAAACACTTCGTCTTATCGTTTGTGATTCCTCAATAATCTTCTTCGCTACGTCGATTAAGTTTATTGTGAGGTGATTGATAAAACTGAGCTGTTCTTCGGGAATATAAGTCTGGTTTTATCAATTGGTTCTTGTTCACCTTGATTTATCAAAATACGGAACAAAACTCATAGGTTTATTCGTGGGATACGAATTTATCTATCCTTGTAGACTTTTTTGTGTGATACATATTTGCTTATTAAAGTCTTCGACTTTGGGTCGTAGCAACTCTTGGTTGTGGGTGAGATCAGCCAAGGGAATCAAGTGCGCATTATCCTGCTAAAATCATAGGCGTATGAGCATAACTGTACCTTGGATCAGTGTGAAATTGATTGGGGTTCAACTACAGTCCAGACCGAAGTTAATTTGGAGTAGGCTAGTGTCTATAGCGGCTTAATACATTGTATGTTTAATCTGGACTAGGTCCCGAGGTTTTTCTGCATTTGCGGTTTCCTCGTTAACAAAATTCGGGTGTCTGTGTTATTTGTTTTCCACATTATATTTTGTTATATAATTGAAATAATATAGGTTGTGCGTTGTTTAATCAATTAGAATATCCGACCTCTTTGGTTATTGATTTAAATTGATTGACACTTGGATATTGGTCTTTGGTACCATCCAAGTTAGCTCTCTTTGATTAAGACTCACATATTCTATTTGCTTGAGTAAAGATAAAATCGAGAGATTGAGATAATAACTCCTTGAGATATTTTCTATTGATTGAGTCTAGTTGATTCTCTAGAAAGTAACTCGGAGTTGTCCATACAGATTGCTAATCGAATTATTGGGTGTGGTTGTTAGACCCCCACTTTTTCACCGATATATCGATTTGTACCGGCCAAGATGAGCAATTTTTTTCGTTCAATCCTTGTATCGCCGATATTTTAGATATCATAAAGGTTTTTCCTGATATACCAGTTGTTTTTAAAACTTAAGTATAAGGATTCAAAAAGTTTAGTTTTATAATACCCCAATTCGGCAGATAGGGTTCGACGATTAGAATATAGGTAATGGTTTGTCCTTTCCTAACACCGAGGCCTAATGGGTACAATTGACTAAGTTGTGGAATTTATTTTTCCAGTTAAACGTGCTCGTCTGGGAGTATTCCCATGATGTGTGACCTCTATTTTTTGGGTGAAAATGGTTTCTGCTGATTTTGGTAATTTCGTGTGTGGGTGAAAAACTAGTATAAACCCTAAACAACATACTGCATGGGAGTACTTTTGATTCAAGAAATCAATCTGTACAATCCTAAACCAAGAAATGGCCATTCCAGACTTGCTTCGGTCACAAAGTGAAGGAGAAGGGTTGGTCTTAGAGAGGGAAGCGAAGAAAGTGTTGAGACCAGAATAGTTGATTCTGGAAGTGTGGGTGTTTCGTGACTTGTATTAGAAAGTTGAATTGGCTAGCTAAATGGAAAGCTACCAAGTGATTTCTAGATACTGTATTGTTGCTGACCAAAACTTGTTGTTTGGTGAAAATAGGTGAAGCCTATTTATACAAGTCATATTAAAACGTACCTTGGTCTCGTAGGAAGTGGAAACGATTGAGTGGTAGAGGAATAGAATAACGTGTAACCATTAGATGTTATGCTTCCATGATGAGGGAAGTGAATTTGTGTAACCGTCAGTCATTACATTTCCATGATGAAGGTAATAAATTGTTTATACCGTTACTTTTCACCACCATTAATTGTCATACTTTATGACACTTTCTTGTAATGGGCGCATTGCACGCCGCACGCTATAAACCGCCAGACCAATACCCTAATGAGTATCCCCCAGTTTGTGACATGTTTGATATCTCGAGTGTTTTCGTGGAAAATATGTAGCAGGTTGCTATGTGTGGCAAGTCAAAGTCAAGAGACTTTGCCATAGGAAAATAGCATGTGATGCTATTAGGCTTGCCTTGGTCGGCCGCCTAAAACTTGCCACAAGTCCGTCAGTTTGGTGGAGAACTTGAATGGCTGAGATTACATCTCATTAGGAAGGGTATCCATTGATTATGGATGTGTTTTGTTGTATAACGAAGTGGCACCATTGTCATAGTAGCTCCGGGTTGAGCCATGGCATAACGACATGCTAGTGGCGTAGCCATGAAATAGTGGCATGCCCACACCAGTGGCCGCGACATAGCGACATGCTAGTAGTTGTGGCATGGTGGCATGCCAATGGACGTGGCGTAACGACATGCTAGTAGTCGTGGCATGGTGGAATGCCAGTGGACGTGGCATAATGAAATGCTAGTAGATGTGGCATGGTGGCATGCCAGTGGATGTGGCATGCCAGTGGCTGTGGCATAACAACATGTCAGTGGCATGGCCGCGCCTGTAGTGTTTAGCATGGAAAAAGTTAAGATTTGGCTCCGTGACTAAAGTTAAGGCTTGATGGAATGGCCAAGGTTAGGGCTTCACGTCGTGGCCAAGGATAGGGTTTGGCACTGTGGCCGAAATTAGGCGCCGTGGCCAAACTGGGATTTGATGTTGTGGCCAAACTGGGATTTGATGCCGTGGCCAAAGTTTGGGGTTTGGCGGCATGGTCACCCAATAGTTTCCACAAGCTGTTAGTTTGGTGGCAAACTTGGATGGCCGAGATTGCATCTCATGAGGAAGGGTAGCCGTTGATTATGGCTACCTTCTGTTTTGTGTTAACTCATGAAATTTCGTAATCAGGAAATTCAGATGTGGGATTCTCACTAAAATCGTTGTAGAATTCTTGTACGAACTCGGATTTTGACGGTCTGCCCCTCTATTCTAATCAGAAAAGAATTTCCTATCTTCCTACTCTAGAATATCTAGGTTTTGAGCTCGTTTAGGAGGTGAAAGCAGCCCAACAGTAAAACTCAGGAAGAATTCAGTAGGGATTCCGTCAGTTTTCAGCCATGACCTAGCTCTCCTTTTATGATGTATATTTTAGCTCGTTACCCCGATTGATTTGAATTTTTAGTATGTTTTGCTAGACATCCATACGAAACTTTTGGCTTGTAGATCATACTAAAATTGTTTACTAAACGTTCCCAGTTATTTGTACAATCTGTGGGAAGACGATTTGGCATGATAATTGATGCGTTGGCGCAACTTTGGGAAAGCCAATTTGGTATTGGCGAGACTTTGCTTCTCTTTTTTAATACTGTGGAAGGTTTAGAGCAACCCGATTGGTCTAAAAAGAGAGGGTCGGCCAAACACGAGTGGCCACACTTCTGATGTGAGTGTGGCTAGTTTAGAGCAACCTGATTGGTCGAAAGAGAGGGACGGACAAGCATGGGTGTGGCTACACTTCTAGTGTGAGTGTGGTGGATTTAGAGTAATCTGATTGGTCAATAAAATGAGGGGCTGGCCAAGCAAGGGCGTGGATACCTTTTGGTGCGCGTGGCAGGTTTAATGCGACCTGATTGGTCGACGAGGAATAAGGGCCGGTTGGGTAGCATGGGGGGGGTGGCCAAGTGGCGCACGCTTCCCTCGTTGCTGCTCCTACTTTGCGGATCTGTTTATTCTTTGATTTCTGACTGAGTATTTCATGCAATGACCTTAACTTCGGTATTTGGAGGTTCGTGCTACTCTACTACGAGTGAACACAAATCCGTCATTCCATACCGATATTAAGGGTTCTGTCGGGGAATATAAGAACTAGTACTTGGAGGTCCGTGCTACTCTGCTGCGAGTGAACACAAATCCGTCATTCCATAATAATATTAAGGGTTCTGCCGGGGAACCTAAGCACTGGTACTTGGAGATCTGTGCTACTCTGCTGCGAGTGAACACAAATCCATCATGCCATACCAATATTAAAGGTTCTGTCGGGGAACATAAGCACAAGAAAAGTACTCAACGGGCTCCGCCATTTGTGAGTAATGCAGCTAAGAGCTTATACACTTGAGTTTCAATATAATATGAAGAGAGACATAGGCGCTTATCATATTTTTGATATATTCTCCAAATTCCCTGCGGAATATAGACATATCAATGTCTACTACATCTGATGCCGGGTCAGGTAGATAGACTTTTACAAATTTAGCCCTGAACTAAAAACTACCATCAACAACCTCTCAGGAAGCTGGTGGTGGATGACCGCAATAGTGCCGTCAAAAGTCCTACACTGATGCACTTTCATATCAACCATATTCATCTTCTTCACAACTAGTTCAAATGACTCAAAAGAACTAGTTGAAAAGTTGTTCAATTGCTTAGATCTTTATACATAGACACAATTAAAACAAAATCGATTTGATTCACTCGAATTAATTCATGAAAAATATAGCCACGGTTTGTAAAGATTGTATTCCTTATTGATTTATTATTTAAGTTCATGAGCTAACCGATTTGAGAAATATAACCATCTTGGGTACGCGTACGTGTATGCATACCTTAGCTACCGGACTTGAATTTACAAACTCAGCAGAAATTTTCGGTTGGAAAACTTCCGTGGGTACACGTACGGGTACGCATACCTAAGGTGACTGGTTTACTAGTTTGCAAACTACAAACTCAGCAGAAATTCTCGGTTCAAGCACTTCCGCCAGTACGCGTACCCAACCTGTCTCCTTCACAAATACCGCATGCATACATATGCACACACTTGGTTTCCAGTACATGGACTTATACACTAATGTGCGAACACACTATATATGCTTATATCCATAGGTGGTTACGTAATCTCAACTCTACATTTCAATCATTAAAACATTCTTCTATAATATTATAATAGTCGTTAGACATAAGAATTGACTATCATCATCAAAGATATTTTCAAGATTGAAACGTCATCATGACTTTTATCACGGGTAAAGATGAAAGGTGGTTAAAATGAAAGATAACCAACACATATTTCGAGAAAAAGATAGGCTAGTAAACTCGGCTCGAAATAGAAAATGTGTATGTATGAAAACTATCATACTTATATGACTATTGTCTCAAGAGTATGAGATAGATATACTTTTGAGTGCTAGATAAGTTCAAGTTTCCACATACCTTTTTTGTCGGATAAAGTTCCACTAGTTCCATGAAGTTCCATTGGTTCCTTGAGTAGTTCTTCATCTTCGTAAGATAATCGCTATGGAGTCTGGAGCTCAACTATACTTAGCTATCCTAGACCGAGACTTGGTCATAAGTAAACTAGAAATCAAGACGTATAGTTTTGATCACTAATATTGACAAACATGCTTGAGACAGCAACGCATGCGAGTTTGACCGAGCAATGCTCTAATAGTAAGGTCGCTCTTGTTGTTCTTTCAGGAATGACATTTTATGAGGGAGAGTTCTTAATTGAATTTGTGCTTAATTTCCAAATCTTTTTGGGGAGTGCAGATGTGGAATTTTACAGGAATTTTCTTCTATCTTTATAAAATCTTTGATGAATGCATTTAGTTTCGACTATATGATTGCATGTAAAAAAAGTTGATATGTTTTCTTTTAGTCATGAAGTATCTCTATGAGAATTTCATTATGATCCCACTAGTTTTCGTTCCTTTGCCAATTTATATTGACAAAAAGGGGGGGAATTAACGTGTAGTTCACACTAAAAATACATATGGTTTATGGATCATTATGTAAGGGGGAGTGGTTTTCATATGAGATGAAGTGTTGACTAAGGGGGAGTGATACATATCACCATAGTATTGTTGTCAAAGTTGTGATTCAATTGGACTTTGATGTTGTGTAATGATACTATGACGTTGCATAACAATGATTGAGAGATATTGTTTTCTCATTGTTATAGCTACGGATCTTCAACAACTATGATGCTGAGTTGAACACGTTCAGAATCACTAAAGTACTTGGAAGTGATTAAGATTTCGAGTAATGTTGAAGAACCAAGGTAATCAAACATTTGGATGAGAAGCTACAAAGTTTATTTATTTTGTAATCCATATGTATTGATAGTTTTGTCACTAAAATTGACAAAGGGGGAGATTGTTAGAGCACTGCTCGGTCAAACTTGCAAGCATTGCTATCTCAAGCTTGTTGTCAAGTTTAGTTTCCAAAACTATAAGTCTTGATTTCTAGTCTACTTATAGCTAAGTCTCGAATTAGAATAGAAAGTGTAGTTGAGCATTAGACTTCACGACATTCATCGATTGAAGACGAATAACTATTAAGGGGAGATTGTGGAACTTCATCAACAAAAGGTATGTGGAGACTTGAACTCATCTATCACTCAAAAGTCTATCTACTCTATATCCAATTTGAGACAAAAGTCATATAGCTATATAGACTTCGATTATACACATTTGATATTTCGAGCTGAGTTTAACTCGCATACATATTTCTCGAAATATGTGTTGGTAAGCTTTCACTTTAACCAAGTTAATCTTATATTCTTGAAGAAAGTCAAAAGATGATCATATGAAAATCGCCTTGTGACATCTTACACGATTTGTGTGAGACAGTCATTTGATGTTGTAGATGGGGCAAAACGAGTTACTGGTTTTTACGGAATCGAGGAGACAACCGTGCAGAGGAAACTCCTTGAACTGATCGAACTGTTAAACCTCACACATATGCACTGCAAGAACGGAATGCTTTGAATTTGAGAGATCAATCTGTAGTAGTCCGGCCTAAACCAAGACAATGGCCATTCCAGAGTAAATTCGGTCACAAGAGAGGATGGGTCGATCTGTAGGAGGGAAGATGAGAAATGTGTGAGATCAATGGTGATTGAGATTATAGGTGTGTTATATATTCTTCGAATAAGATAAGTTCTGAATGATTGAATTTTACTCTGTTGAGAGTAATTGCTCAGACGTTGAGTTGTTAATCTCGTGTTGTCTGTTTGACGTGAGATTGTCCTTGCTTCAATCATGATTCATAAACTTATTTATATTGCTAGATTTGTAAACACCATGATCCCATGAAGTGTGACATTTGATGGAATCAAAGAGTGGAGAAGTGGAAATCGTGTTAAAACCAGTTGCTCAACGTGCAGAGACTTGGTTGATTTTCCATCCGCTACTTTGTTAACTCCTCCAACTGATTGCTCGACTTGATCAAATTCTCATCGCGTGTATGAACACACATGTCGTAGACCGCCAGACCAAAACCCTAATTAATATCCCCCCATGTGACACGATTGATATCTCGTGTGATTTTGGAGTCTGCAAGGCAGACGTGTATTTAGTTAGTCAGTTGCTGACTTCATGACTTCATGGGACGATGAGTCCTTGTATTATTGAGTCGAACGTGATTTGAAAATATTCTGAGACTCATGAATTGAACATGTCTGTTGAGACAAAGGTATAATTCTCGAATAAATGTTGATAGCTAAAGTGAACACATATTTTTCATTTGATGAATCGTTGAATATTGATAGTTGAACCAATATTCCTTGGTTTGAGAAAATGTTGCTCATTTGATGAATTATTGGTAGCATGACCAAATAAAGTATTAAATCAAAAAACTGGAAACTGAACCGAGTATAATTAATAAAATGTTGGTCATGAGATCAACGTAAAATTATTAACGTTTGAATCTGGAATTATGAACCTTGGACTCAAAACCCTAATTTGATCAATTGATGATTAACTGATGGTTTATTGATAATTAACCATAGAGAGAAGGAGAGGCCGGCTACATGGGATTATGGGTCGACCATGTAACGCCCAGATGCTCAAGTGAGCAAAAATATACTAAATTCTCTTGAAGACCAGTTGGTCAAAGGATGATTAAATGCTGGTTTAATCATTTATTAAAATAATACTCGTCTGAGCCTTAGGTGATAAAACCTAATTAATTATGAAGAGATGAGGGACCAACCAGGGGTTATGAAACTGGCCCTCGGTGGTCACGGGATCAAACAATGATCATTCCATGAAGCTCTAAATTGTTTGGAAGAGTTTTGAACCTAATACGTGCAATTGCGCAAATTAGGTCAAATTGTGAAAATACGTGGGACCTGATCCTTGCAAGCCAAAGAGCCAACCTTGGTCGGTCAAGATAACATGCTCACATCACCAAAGTGTTCGTGTCTTAGTCCTGAGAATTTTGGTATTTTCTGATGTGCGTTTGAGCAATCTTTTGAAAAAATATGAAGAAATCAGGGATTTTTGTTGAAACCGTCAAAACCGTCATGAGATGAAGGAAAATAATAAAAAATAAAGGAAACATGAAGTGTGGGACCGGATATGCCCAGGAATGGCCGTCCGGCCAAAGAGCCCGGTCCCACGACATTTTTCTAATTTTTTTTATAATATTTTCATGATTTTAGGGAAATATGATAAAACCAAGGAGTTTGTTGAAACCAAGGATTTTTGTTGAAATCAAGGAGTTTTGTTGAAATCAAGGAGTTTCCATGAAACAAAAATATTAAGAATAATAAAATAAGGGCGTGTGGGGCCGGCTTGGGCATGGTTGGCCGGCTAAGGCCCGGTCCCGTGAGTTTTCCCTAATTTTATGTATTATTTCATGATTTGAAGGAATTTTCATAGTTTGAAAGAAACATCATGAAATAAAGGAATTTCATGGGATTAAGGAAACAAAATAAATAATAATAATAAAATAGGGCGTGTGGGGCCAGCTAGGGACCGGTCCCATGGGTTTCCCTAATTTTATATTATTTTTTACGGGATCAAGAAAATATCATGAGATTAAGGAGTTTTCATGAGATTAGGGAAATAATAATAAAATATTGAGAATTCATGAGGCGTGGGACCGACCATGACTAGGGCATAGCCATCCAGCTAGCAGACATGGTCCTGTGACACCTTTTTCAATTTTATATAATTTCCTTGATGCGAAGGAAACACCATGAAACAGAGGAGTTTCCTTAAAACGAAGGATATTTGTTCAAATGAAAGGATTTTCATAAGATCAAGGAAAATAATAAAAATATGATAAAATATAGAATAGGGCGTGATACTGGTCACGGCACGACCGGCCGGCCGGTGGGCCCAGTCACTCAGTGCCTTGATTAATATTTTATTATTTATTATTTTCTTTCCTATTTTGCATAGGTTCATCGTCTCGTCGTATTTTGAAATACTCATTCGTGCATTTAGGTGCTTATTAATGCATCATTGTTGTTAGAGTACCGCTCGATCGAACTCGCATGCGTTGCTATCTCAAGCATGTTTGTCAATGTTAGTGATCAAAACTACAAAGTCTTGATTTCTAGTCTACCATAGCTAAGGTCTCGGACTAGGATAGAAAGTGTAGTTGAGCTCAAGAACTCCATGGAAATCATCATACAAGACGAAGGACTACTCAAGGAACCAGTGGATCTTCATCGACTAAAAGGTATGTGGAGACTTGAACTTATCTATCACTCAAAAGTCTATCTACTCTATCTCCTATCTTGAGACAAAAGTCATTTTACTATATAGACTAAAAATATGCACATGTGACATTTCGAGCTGAGTATATCTCGCTTATCTATTTCTCGAAATATGTGTTGGTAAAGCTTTCGCTTTAGCCAATTTCATCTTTGCCTAGTTGTATGCGTGTCGTAACCACAACAAATTAATTAATACTTTACTACCTAATTAACAAGTAATATAGGGTAGTCAAGGTCGATCCCACGAGGAGCACGAGATTCTAGTTGTAAATTTGTCACACAAAGGGGGGTATTGATTAAGAATTTGAGAAAGTAAATAAAATAAACAAAGCAATTAAAAGGAAATCAATAAGAGAGATTAGATCAAGGAATCCTTCTTCGCTGCAAAACAATGATTAAAGTTATGTTCTTTTCCACTTCTTATTAGTCACAAATTATCACCAACCGTGGGTATAGCAGCTAGATCAGTGCTAACCCCAAAATCCCTTATATCACCGGATACGGAAGTTCTCGACTAGCGGATTCTATTCACCAAACCACCTAGTAGTAGATCACTCGAGATGTAATTTAGTTAAATGCATTAAGATTTATGAATTTATTAGGTTGATATTAGTAGTTAGACTCTTAGATCAAGGTCCACTTGCTAACGTTGTTTTCACACACAATTGCTCCACGGAATCCCTCCGCAAGGTCTCGTGTTTGCTACTTATGTAAAGAGTCAAGAAACGATTACTTATCCACTAACTTTCACTAGCTATAGATCAAATTAAAAAATCAATTTAGTTATGCACCTAAACAATCTATCAATCAATCATGAATGTATAAACATTCCTATTAGTAAAAACAAACGATAATCATGTGAAAACTTCAAAGTAGAATTGAAATAAAACTCAAACCATGTTAAGAACTAGGAATTCATCCTCAATCAAATTAGTTACTCATATTAAGGAGTTCACACAAAGAGAAAAGTATTGTGTGTGTAAAAGTGTGCAAAAGATATGCAAAAGATGTGTATGGAAGTGTAGAAATTCTTCTCTATTTATAGGCTTCAATGTTCTCCATATCTTCCAAGGAATAGAATCCCTTTCCTTTTGTAGCTCAATTTCCAAATCCAAGCCTTTCTCAAATCTTCCATCTCCTCTTTCCAAATCCAAGCCGAATTCTTCATTCAATTCCAAGTCCAACTCTTCACATCCCATGAGAGAAAGCCACACAAAAATCTGCAACTTTTGCTCGCCGGAAAACTGGGGTTTTGGCCGGAAATAGGCCGGAATCCGTCGCCGCCGGCAACATGAGATTCTCCCCCGGTGATTGAATATTCCGTTGGTCAACCTTTAAGACTAACGGTCCAATAAGTCAACCATTAGTCAACCGGGTCAAAGAAGAGGGTTAGTCAGCCGTCTAACTCAGAACCGAGTCATCTGAGTCAGTCTTAATCAACTAGGTCAAGTCGCTGGGTCACTGAGTCAACTCGTCGGAAAGAAAATCCGACAGAGTTCCGTTTAGTTATAGGACTTTCCGGCCAATTTCAGGCCTCACTTTTCTTCACCTGTTAAGAAGCCTAACATACATCTAATTTTTCATTCATTCATTCCATTTACTGCACTGCAACTGAGTTGCTTCATATTCATTTCTTGCACAGCAGCAACTCGTCTATTAAACCCTAACACAGTAACAGCGAGTCTTTCTTCATCAGAAATTCGAACCCCAATTTCGACCGCAATTCATCGATCTCGTCACCACAGCAGGAACTCAATCATAACACTAACATCTTGTTCTTGTTTTTCGAATTAACCATCAGCAGAAGAATTGAAAAACCCCATTCTTCTCATGTGTAAAACAGCAACACAGATTCGAAGCACAATTTCGAATCACACCCAACCTTCAGTAATCCCCTGTCATCTCAAAATCCATCAGCATCCCTGTTTGTTAATCAATCGAAGCTCCATCTTCATTTGAGTTTTCAATTCCACCGTTCAATTCCTATTTCTGGTCTTCAGATTCAAAACCTAGAACCATCTTCAATTTCTTCGAAATTCACTTAACCCTATTTCCACTTAATCCATCTGAATCTTCAATCTGCAACAGCAACTTTGTCTTCTTAATCTTTCAACATGACTCGATCCCTATTTGTGAACAACCACCATCTCTGCCTCCATTAACAGCTCTCTGAGATTCTTGTTCTTCCTCTCTGTTCCATGGCTGCTGCGAATCGATTTGGGGAAAGAAGAGAAATGATTTCTCAAAGTTAGGTTTAGGGTTATAAAGTGGTTCGGACTCGAGCATGGATCCGGGTACGGGTATGGGTCTATGGGTTTAGGTTTCAACATCCATGGACATAACCCATCCATTTTACCAACTGATAACAGCACTACGTTTCTGGATAAGGGCTACCCAGTGATGACAGCCCCTAACATGTAGTTACCCCTTAACTTGAGCTGGCATGTATTTAACACTCCTCTGAGAGAGTTTCTCTTTAACCGTGGCTCGTCTCCCGATAGTGTCTTCCTGGAAAATGACAGTTTTGCCCTTTTTGCCCAAATTTGGTGATTTCTTCTTCTTTTCCTCCGTGCGACTCCAGAGTACCTAATAACTCAAAAACACGCGTAAAATACATAATTCACAAGAAAAATAGCTAAGAAAGCATAAACTAATAGATAGTAAATACGGTGTATTCTACACCTATCAAATTCCCCCACACTTAGACTTTGCTAGTCCTCGAGCAAATCAAACCAAAACTTACAACTTCAAAGCGTTCCAGCTTCCCAAGCATTCAAAAAGTTATGAGGACATAGAGTTTCTGCATGCTAGTAATAAGAAATTAGAAATACTAAAGAGCATATTCTCATTCTTAAATGTTGAGTGAGAAATAACCACAACATAATGAGAGAACACGTGTTTGATAAACGATCAATAAGAATTTCGCCTCGACTTCTGCCTCACCAAAAAGGATTTTATGATAATTGCACTCAAAAATACGGCTTTTTTATGGGTCTCACATATGTGCAGGTAGGAATGAAGAGAGAATTCCTGCAACACGTTGAATGGTAGGAAGGATAACTTCCGAAATTTTGAAAAACCCACATCTTTTAACATTTTGAAAAACCATTTTTCTAACGATCTCTAAGAAAGGAAATCAACCACTTATATCGAGGATGAGATTACTTACTTACCTTCACATCCGATTTCCAATTATGATAACACCACTCTCACGGAATCCAATAGAAACGTCTTCCGCTCCTTGTCTTCATATTCTTGGTCTTCGGATTCAACTATTGGTGATAAACTCTTTAGCTTCATAAATCCTTAACAATTTGTAACCTTTTTCCTTAACTCCTTGTCGCTTGAAACTTCATTATAGATTTTCCTTCCCCAAGGCTTATTCAAAACAAAACAATAATAGATATTTCTCTTGTCTCATATATATATATTTTTTCTTTCTTTCTTTTTTCTATTTTTTTTTTAGACAAGAGAAACAAAATACAAAACAAAGTGAAAAATAAAATAAACCATGGCCGTGGAAAAGTACTTTACCGCTTGATTCTTCACAACTTGTATCGTCTCGAAATCATAAACTTCAATAATTTCCACCTTTTTCTTTTCTTCGCTTTTGTAATTAAGTCTTAATACTTGGATATAGAATTACCTCATTGTATTGTAAGTCTTCAACATGTATGTAAAATCTTCTCATTGTATGTTGCTTTATTTGGATATAAATTTTTTCTTTTTCTTGTTTCATTGTTGCTTGCAAACCTTAAAACTTTGCAACTTTCCTTGTAGATTTTGATGTCGCTCCCTTGTTGTTGATGATTGTGGTGTTTCTATGGACCCGTTGTTGTCGAGAGAGAGAATGGTGCTAACTGCAAATCGAACTACAAGAAGGAGGCTTTCATCTATAGATGTCACCCTCATGATTGACAAAAATTAGCACTCAAGAGATCAAAATAGTGCTGAAATTGGTGTGAAATTGGGTAGCTCACCATTCTACCCGGAATTAAAGTACAGTGACACACACTCAAAAGAAGCTCTTTAGTAAAGGAAGAATTTCTGGTCGGTGCCTTGGTTGATATGAAAATGGGTAGTCTCCACTAATGATTGATCAGCAACTCTAATAACGCACTTCTCCCTGCACCAAATTTGCATCACCGGCATGATTAAATTCATTATTTAACACTCTATCAAGCAAGAAATCGAACGTAGTTCCCTAACACTTCCAAGTTCAGTTATGTCGGTCATAATTCTCTATGTAAACATACCTAGAAGTATGCTAGTGACTCTAAAATCTCTAAAAGTTGAAAGTTGTAGGCAAAAAAAAATCTCTCTTTTTTTTTTATGCAAAAATATATGCTTAGCCACTCCCCCACACTTAAACCTTACATTGTCCTCAATGTAATTGAATCCTCCTAGTAAAGTCAAGGTGGGAAATCTTAATATGATATGGAACAAGAAAAATAAATAAATGAAACAAAATAAAAATAAAAAGCAAAAAGGATAAGAAATACAAAACCGGTGGGTTGCCTCCCACTTAGCGCTTGTTTTAAAGTCGACGGCCCGACATGGCTCTTTGTAAGATTCACTCCCCATATACTAACAATCGGAAAATTTGGGGATCCTCCCATTGTACCTGTTTTGCAAACAATAACTCCATACAAATATTAGCACAAGAAAATAATAGTAAAGTTATAGCTCGATAGAAATTTCCCCCACACTTATTCTTGTCCACACTCGGAAGTGTATAAAGAACATAGAATTTGGGAATTTCCATGCATTCCTCTTGGCAAACCTGCATAGTATTAGCATCAAGTGTTTCCAATGGTGGATATCGAGAAACAAAGTCATTCAAAAATACTTTCGAAGCACATACATTCAATCCAATAAGAGGTAAAGGAGAAGAATTAACATGCAAAGGGTTAGACAAACCTTGCACAATTTCTTGTATTACGGTATCCTCCTCATCCTTAAAAAATTCGAGTGAATTACTTACCTCTTGTATATCGTGGTCCTCTATCAAACCTTCCAACCATTCTTCATCATTTTCTACCTTAACCAAAGTCTCGGCATCATCATAATCATTAGCAAGTTCAATTGGGTCTTCCACAAATTCAATCAATTCGGTTTCTTTATCGAGCATCATCTCTTCAACATCTTCATCATCGGAATCGGGCCATTCACTAAAGTGATTTTCGTCGGTAAAAATTGTAAGATCTTTTTGTGAGGGTGTTACATCGTTCACAACAATAGGAAAGTCACACCCAATCTCCTCCTTTTGAATAGGTGAAGGATCGTTATTATGATCCGGAGTTGAAATAACTTCCTCATTGTTGCAACTTTCATACACTTCCGCGGACTCATATCTTTCCCTAAGAAATTTTTTCCAAGCACTAAATGCATCTTCCTCAAGCTCTACCTTTTGAATAGGTGATTGATCATTATTAAGATCAAGGCTCGAGTAAACTACACTAGCGTCATCAAAAGTTTCTAAAGGTTGGTCCTTTTCAACAAAATCATCTTCATTATCGGAATCACCATAATAAGAATCTTCATCGGTTTCATAACCTTTATCCCGACGTCGTTTAAGTTCCATATGAATGGTCCTACTAATTTCTGCGACAAGCTCTTCCGAATCTCCATCATCTTCCAATTTGTATAACTTTTGTGCAAGTTTACGGACATTAACACGCTTACCACCGTGTATAGAGTTTCTAGATTGTATATCCTTAAAAAGTGAAGGAAAAACACGATGAAGAGGAGTATATTCCCAACTCTCCGTCTGCACATTACTAGAAAAAAAGTATTATAAGCATAATTATCCGTCCATCCTTGTAATTGTCCACTTACATACCCGTCATAAGGTTGTTGATATGCATGAGAATATCCATAAGGCTCCGAAGGATTTTGATCATATCCAAAAGATTGATTTTGATTGTATCCTAAGGATGGTTGGAAGTTTCCATGATGTTGAGGTTGAAAACCGTATTGATTGTTGTAATATGCTTGCTCTTGTCCACCATACATGGAAAACCGGTACCTGAAAAACAATTCAAAAACTAAGTTAGATACGATAAAGAATCCAACAAAGCAAGAATAAAGCAAAAAGTAAAAAGAAAACAACTAAAATCATCCGATGCTCCCCGGCAACGGCGCCAAAATTTGTATGCGTGTCGTAACCACAACAAATTAATTAATACTTTACTACCTAATTAATAAGTAATATAGGGTAGTCAAGGTCGATCCCACGAGGAGCACGAGATTCTAGTTGTAAATTTGTCACACAAAGGGGGGTATTGATTAAGAATTTGAGAAAGTAAATAAAATAAACAAAGCAATTAAAAGGAAATCAATAAGAGAGATTAGATCAAGGAATCCTTCTTCGCTGCAAAACAATGATTAAAGTTATGTTCTTTTCCACTTCTTATTAGTCACAAATTATCACCAACCGTGGGTATAGCAGCTAGATCAGTGCTAACCCCAAAATCCCTTATATCACCGGATACGGAAGTTCTCGACTACCGGATTCTATTCACCAAACCACCTAGTAGTAGATCACTCAAGATGTAATTTAGTTAAACGCATTAAGATTTATGAATTTATTAGGTTGATATTAGTAGTTAGACTCTTAGATCAAGGTCCACTTGCTAACGTTGTTTTCACACACAATTGCTCCACGAAATCCCTCCGCAAGGTCTCGTGTTTGCTACTTATGTAAAGAGTCAAGAAACGATTACTTATCCCCTAACTTTCACTAGCTATAGATCAAATTAACAAATCAATTTAGTTGCGCACCTAAACAATCTATCAATCAATCATGAATGTATAAACATTCCTATTAGTAAAAACAAACGATAATCATGTGAAAATTCAAAGTAGAATTGAAACAAAACTCAAACCATGTTAAGAACTAGGAATTCATCCTCAATCAAATTAGTTACTCATATTAAGGAGTTCACACAAAGAGAAAAGTATTGTGTGTGTAAAAGTGTGCAAAAGATGTGTATGGAAGTGTAGAAATTCTTCTCTATTTATAGGCTTCAATGTTCTCCATATCTTTCAAGGAATAGAATCCCTTTCCTTTTGTAGCTCAATTTCCAAATCCAAGCCTTTCTCAAATCTTCCATCTCCTATTTCCAAATCCAAGACGAATTATTCATTCAATTCCAAGACCAACTCTTCACATCCCATGAGAGAAAGCCACACAAAAATCTGCAACTTTTGCTCGCCGGAAAACTGGGTTTTTGGCCGGAATCCGTCGCCGCCGGCAACCTGAGATTCTCCCCCGGTGATTGAATATTCCGTTGGTCAACCGTTAAGACTAACGGTCCAATAAGTCAACCGTCAGTCAACCGGGTCAAAGAAGAGGGTTAGTCAGCCGTCTAACTCAGAACTGAGTCATCTGAGTCAGTCTTAATCAACTGGGTCAAGTCGCTGGGTCAATTGAGTCAACTCGTCGGAAGAAAATCCGACAGAGTTCCGTTTAGTTATAGGACTTTCCGGCCAATTTCAGGCCTCACTTTTCTTCACCTGTTAAGAAGCCTAACATACATCTAATTTTTCATTCATTCATTCCATTTACTGCACTGCAACTGAGTTGCTTCATATTCATTTCTTGCACAGAAGCAACTCGTCTATTAAACCCTAACACAGTAACAGCGAGTCTTTCTTCATCAGAAATTCGAACCCAAATTTCGACCGCAATTCATCGATCTCGTCACCACAGCAGGAACTCAATCATAACACTAACATCTTGCTCTTCTTTTTCGAATTAACCATCAGCAGAAGAATTGAAAAACCCCATTCTTCTCATGTGTAAAACAGCAACACAGATTCGAAGCACAATTTCGAATCACACCCAACCTTCAGTAATCCCCTGTCATCTCAAACTCCATCAGCATCCCTGTTTGTTAATCAATCGAAGCTCCATCTTCATCTGAGTTTTCAATTCCACCGTTCAATTCCTCTTTCTGGTCTTCAGATTCAAAACCTAGAACCATCTTCAATTTCTTCGAAATTCACTTAACCCTATTTCCACTTAATCCATCTGAATCTTCAATCTGCAACAACAACTTTGTCTTCTTAATCTTTTAACATGACTCGATCCCTATTTGCGAACAACCACCATCTCTGCCTCCATTAACAGCTCTCTGAGCTTCTTGTTCTTCCTCTCTGTTCCATGGCTGCTGCGAATCGATTTGGGGAAAGAAGAGAAATGATTTCTCAAAGTTAGGTTTAGGGTTATAAAGTGGGTTCGGACTCGGGCGTGGATCCGGGTACGGGTATGGGTCTATGGGTTTAGGTTTCAACATCCATCGACATAACCCATCCATTTTACCAACTGATAACATCACTACGTTTCTGGATAAGGGCTACCCAGTGATGACAACCCCTAACATGTAGTTACCCCTTAACTTAAGATGGCCTGTATTTAGCACTCCTCTGAGAGAGTTTCCCTTTAACCGTGGCTCGTCTCCCGATAGTGTCTTCCTGGAAAATGATAGTTTTGCCCTTTTTGCCCAAATTTGGTGATTTCTTCTTCTTTTCCTCCGTGCGACTCCAGAGTACCTAATAACTCAAAAACACGCGTAAAATACATAATTCACAAGAAAAATAGCTAATAAAGCATAAATTACTAGATAGTAAATACGGTGTATTCTATACCTATCACTAGTGACGAAAGTCATGTTATGTTTCAATCACTTTGGAAATTGCTCTGACGAAAAAAAGTTTGTAAATAACAACTATATGATGTCCTTTGAGAATGTTTCAATGATTGATATGAGATTTTAGACAATATAACCATTGGGGGATATAAACATTGTCGTGGTAACACATATATGTATAAGTCCTTAGCACTTGAACCGAAGTTTGCGAACTTTGTTGATCAAGTGAAAACTGAAACTTGAGTAGTCAACCCAGTCTGCGAACGTGCATAGTTCTCGAACCCGAGAATTTCTGCTGGAGTCATAGCTCGGTTTCAGTCCGCGAACTCAGTCCGTGAACTGACATAATTTCTCGAACCCGAAAATTTATGTTGGAGCTTGTAAACTCCAACCGGTTATGAGAGTCCGCGAACCCAGTCCGCGAAATTGAGTGGTTATGTCTAAAAACGAAGTTCGTGAACTTATTTAAATTATCTAAGGAATGCTATTGCAAACCGTGGCTTTATAGTTCATAAATCGATTTGAGTGAATCACATCGTTTTTTACTTCAATTGTGTCATGTGTAGTACATATAGATCTCATATCAATTGAACAACTCTCTAACTAGTTCATTTAAGTCATTTGGACTAGTTATGGTGAAGAAGAATATGGTTGATATGAAAGTTATCATTTGGCTAACCATTTGGTTGACTAATATTGAACCAAATATTGTACACATTTGGGTACGGTTACACAAACCCAAAATCGTCAAGTACATGTGTGTATGGCAAGCTAAGTTTTCGATCTAACGGTTGAAAGATATTAGCTTGTATCTAATCAGGTTTTCATTTAACGGTGCATATTGAATGCTTTGTTACTAAGATAACATTGATTGCAAACCCTGATTTGAAAGACTATATAAGGGAGAACTCTAGCAACTTGGAAACCTAATCCCTACATATCTCGTGTGATACTAGTTTGCTAAGCAGAGTCGATTTTCCTTTAACCTTTGGTTTTCTTCTTCTAAAACCAGGTTAACGACTTAAAGACTTTATTGGGATTGTGATGCCAGACCGATATTACTTTTCTTGTAGTTATGTGATCTGATCTTGTTGTTTCTATTGTACGAGTACAATTGTAATAATTGGCTTGAGATTTCTATCTCCGATAGGAAAGATATAAAAGTAATCACAAACATCTTTGTCTCATCGTTTGTGATTCCACAATATATTTTTTTCACCGCGTCGATTAAGACTATTGTGAGGTGATTGATAAAACTGAGCTGTTCTTCGGGAATATAAGTATGGTTTTATTGATTGGTTCATGTTCACCTTGATTTATAAAAAGACAGAACAAAACTCATAGGTTTATTCGTGGGAGACGAATTTATCTATCTTGTCGAATTTTCTGTGTGAGACAAATTTGTTTTCTTAAGTCTTCGACTTTGGGTCATAGCAACTCTTGGTTGTGGGTGAGATCAGCTAAGAGAATCAAGTGCGCATTAATATGTTGGGATCAGAGGCGTAGGAGCATAACTGTACCTTGGATCAGTGTGAGATTGATTGGATTTCAACTACAGTCCAAACCGAAGTTAATTTGGAGTAGGCTAGTGTCTGTAGCGGCTTAATACAGTGTAAGTTTAATCTGGACTAGGTCCCGAGGTTTTTCTGCATTTGCGGTTTCCTCGTTAACAAAATTATGGTGTTTGTATTATTTCTATTCCGCATTATATTTTGTTATATAATTGAAATAATACAGGTTGTGCATTGTTCAATCGATTAGAATATCCGACCTTATTGGTTGTTGATTTAAATCGATTGACACTTGGATATTGGTCTTTGGTACCATCCAAGTTATCTCTCTTTGATTAAGACTCATGAATCCTATTTTCTTGAGTAAATCAAATCGAGAGATTGAGATAATAACTCCTTGAGATATTTTCTATTGATTGAGTCTAGTTGATTCTCTAGAAAACAACTCTCCATTCGGATTGCTAATCGAAATATTGGGTGAAGTTGTTAGACCCCCGCTTTTTCAATTGGTATTAGAGCAGGCAAACACGCTTAAGACCTTACAAGTCTGTGTTTGTAGTGATCTGACTCTATGGACAGATGTGTTATCTCAATAAACGTACCACCAGTATTCGATGGTTCAAACTACCCATGGTGGAAAATTGCTATGAGATCGTATCTTCAAGCTCGTGATTTTCAAATATGGGTACATGTTGTTAATGGCTGTAAATACAGAAGACGATGTATATTTACCAAAGGATGTTGATAGTTATAGTCCAGAAGAAATTCTTGCTGCAAAGCTTAATTTTGAAGGTCTATATGCTATCAGACAGGCTATTACTCCAGACCTTCAGCACTTAGTCTAAAGATGCCTAGGATATCTTAGAAACTACCTTCGAAGTCAACAAACATGTTTCTAAGAAATGTACCATCGATGGAGGAAATAACCTCACCACTCTTTCTGAAAATTCATTTTTCGGAAATATAAGATTCTCTGATCAAGACCCTGCTCAAACCATTGCATTCAATGGTGTGTCTGTAGTTGAAGGAAGTCCCACACTACACCCCTCACAATAATTCATAAAATTAAGTTTGGATGAACAATCACAATATTTATTAATTAATCTCACAAATTTTACAAGGAAGGAAAGAGATTAAACTAAGAAATTAACAACTGCTATAGACTTTCTCTCTCCTATTGACTTACTCAACACTCGAAAAGATCCCCCCATTAAGCCTGTTCGGATCTTTATATAGGGAATTATATAGTGGATGACAGCTAGTATGTCCTTTAACTTTGGATCTGACTTGGGATGTTCTCCCAAGCTTTTGATGTTAGTCTTCGCAAACTCTATAAATTTCGCAAGATCATCACATTTTTATCATGTTTGAGCTGATGTCACTTGTTATGTTATCTTTGTTATTTTTCTGCGAAGATCTCGCAACGTTGTAGATGAAGGTTTCACAGGAACGTTGTTGTTGCGATATTCTGATCCTACATCTTGCCTCTTCTCATGTCTTCTCTGCGAAGGGGAGAATGTCATGAGAATTTGTACTTCAAAATTCCGCAACTGCTTATCTTTTCAAGTATTTCTGTACTGTCATAATTCCGTACTTTGCGCAAACTTTATTACACGTATCCCCTCTTCTATTCACCTCTTGACACGTCATTTTTTAACCGCTTATTCTTAGCCGCTCATGTCTACTCTTCGCATTAAATGCATTTATCTTTTCGAGAATTTCTACTCTCTTGTATATACTCTTCTTATTCTTTTCTTCTCTTCTCTTGTTTTTACCTTCTCTCTTATTTTCTCTGCAGTTTCACTGTTCCTCCACAAGTTTAGCTTCTGCTACTGTAAATTTTCATTCTTCATCTTTCTCTCCTTATTCCTTCATTCCCATACTGAAGATGCCTCCAACTGGTCGTAAAAATGAGATTTCCTTTGAAGAAGCTCGAAAGAAACTTCAAACCAAAGGTTTTACTTTATCTCCCATTCCTGGTCAAAACCTTAAATCTGAAATTTCTATTAATTTATTTTCTGATCATCCTTGCAATCATGAGAAGATCATAGTCTCTCTAGGTCAGCTTCTCGCTGGCCTTCCCATTCCCCTTTATGATCCCGAACTTCCCTTATTTTATGAAATACTTTCCCATGCGAAGTTTTTGCGAGCAGTATATCAATTGAGCGGGGATTGCATTCGTCTAATGCCCGAGTTCGCCAATCATGATGCTGGTAAGGGATCTCTTTATCCCTCAAAAGTTAAAAATCCTAAATTCACTGGAGTTGAAATTGTTCCTGCGAAGTATACTGTAGAAAATTTCTTTGCGAACTATGAGATAATTCCCATGAAGAGAGATAATACTTGTTGGGACGTTCGTTTAAAGAAGAAGGATGATGTTGCTGATGACAAGATACTTATGCAAGACATTGATTGGAATCCAGGCAATAATACAACCCCACGTTATTCCAACGATGATAAGTGGTGTATATTCCCTTTAATCCTAAAGGGTCCGTACATCTCCGGATCTCATGTTTTGCCTGCAAATCTCGCAATGTATCAACCATGGGTATTCAGCTGGCCGGAAAGGGAAGCATAGGTGCATTTCCAAACTTCATTTGAGTTGTTATCCTTTTCATTCTCACATATAATTTTGCTGACCATTCCAATGTTTTCGTGTATTTGCGAAATTATCACATTGAAAGGTTGAAAGTAAGTTATATCAAGACTGGGAAAGCCAGTACTTTATTAGCTCTTCGATCATTCACAGATGAAGTAAGAAATATTCTTTTATGATTCTTCACAATATATTATTGCCTCTATTTCTTATCTTCATCTGTGTGTGTAGGTTATCGTTGAAGTGGAAGAACCTGTCAAAGTTGCGAAAACCAAGAATAAAAGTAAAGGCAAAGGTGATCATCGCAAGGAAAAGTCTACTGTCCCTCCTTTGAAGAAACGAAAAGTCCAATACCCCTCACCTTCATTTCTTCAATCTAGCAAAAGTTCTAGTGATCGTAATGATGATGATGATATTTCTTCTGCGAAGGAAGATTCTCAACCTGGATCTTCTATGGCACAATTGTCTAGCATATTCTCCAATACTCTGCAGGGAATGGGTGATACTCCTCTTACCAGTGCCTGCCAATCTATAGCTACTATCTGTGATGCCCCTCTCTTGGAGAATAATGAGTCTCTTCACGGGGTTTCAAGATCTAAATCTCCAAGTTTCTTACATTCGCTTAATAGCTTGGTAAATTTTCATACTTATATTTTTCCTCTTTTTATTTTTGCCTTGAATTCATAGTTTATTCTTAAAATTCGATGCATTATTTCGATGCATTATTTCAAGGCGTGCGGTTCTTGAAAAGAAAAATCTTGGGAAAGCTTCTTTCATTAGAATCACTTCTTCAAAATTCCAATAAACAACTTTATGATTTGGAAACAAGGCGTGCGGTTCTTGAAAAGAAAAATCTTGATCTTCGCAAAAAGAATGAAAAACTGAGGTGTGTTTCCCAAGCCCATCCAAAAATAAGAACATTGGCCTTCACGAAAAGAGCAAACAATTAGAATCTGTTCACCATATGAGACTATGATGCAAGCGGCTCAAAAGAATAAAATCTCTAGTCTTCAAAATTCCAATAAACAACTTTATGGTATAGAACTTTTTCTTTCTTTTCTTCATTTCGTGATCCTGTAATCCCCAAGATTGCATTATCTCCCTTAAAGTCCAAGACCTCCATATATACTCCACTGATTTCCCCACTTTTCCACGATGCCTTCCACCACTTCTCGCAAGACTCTATCAAATATATCTACCGCCTCCATTATGGTCTTTCCCATACACGTTCGTAAAGCAGCAATTCACTTTGAGGATCATGGAGCTTGGATAAAATCTTCAAATCCACTGCTTTTTTCAGCCCTCTTAATTTCCAAAACCATTATAAGCGCACCACCTAATAGTTTGACTCCCCTTATCTGAGATTTCGACAGAAACATCCCATCACTTATCCTTCGTCCATCACAAGAGGGCTATTTCTTTTCTTAATATTCAGTATTTTATAATAACTCCACTTCTTGATTATCGAATAGTTCATCAAGATACCAGGCATGTAATAATATGATAAATCTTATATAAATGAAGTACCGTAGAAAGCAAATAACAAAGGCCCTAAAGGGTCACCTTGTTGTACTCCTGTGGATGATAGATAAAGGAGTCCCCCACATAGGCCGTGTGCGGGTTGACCATACAAGTATTCTACAAATATAGATGGACAAAGCTTCGTACCTCGAAAGCATCCCAACAGCAATGGGACGAATGCTCTTATTATCTTTTCTTATACAATTTACCATTTGTTGTCTCTTCAGGGTGGGGAATCAAACATGAAAAACCTTTAGACGTTTATGGTCTTTCTGAGAGTCCAATGAAGCTATTCTTTTTTCTTCACTCATTTTTTGCCATTATATGGATGATGTATTCCTCATTTGATCATCTTAATAACTCTTTGAATAGTTTTTCAAATGATAAAATTAAATCCCTTCCTGTAGATGAACTCAGATCCAAACTTCGCCGCTTAGAAATTGAACATAGATCCAGCTTGGGTTTAGCCAATAAATTTAAACGTTCCTTTCATAGTTCCAAAGAGGAAATCAATAGTTTAAGGGCCAAGTATAGTGATCTCATAGATGAAAAATATCGTATTGCTCTCCAAGGTGCTCAAACTTTAGCGAAATTTCATGAAGCTCTTCTTGAGGTTCAAATTGAACGAGATGAAGTTATTCGCAAAAACGTTATACTTAGCGAAAAAGAGAGTCAAGTTCGCTCATGTCTTCTAATACAAAATAACGATGAATTCGCTTGGGCTGTGAAAGTTCTAGATAATGCCAAAAATAACTTAGGTGTAAATGTTAGTCTTCAAGCTGAGAAAACAACCTTGATTAGAGATATGATTTCTAACAGAGAAGGTTGTTAACTGTTCTTCCTTATTTAACTGTTTGTTTTTCAGAAACTACCATCAGATTGTTGATTTATTGTTATATTTTCGCAGAAGCTGAAGATAGATATCACAAGAGAATTGAAGAGCTTGAGAATGAGAAAGCGAAGCTCGCGAAGGATCTTTCTTCTCGCAATGAGAAATGTTCTAGGCTGAAGAACCAACTAAAGATCACTGTTGCGAACTTCAAGAATGATGCTATTCTTTTCCGCAATGAAACTATTAAAGAAATTTGTGATGATAATGGTATTCCTCATTCTTCATATCCTTGCCTCTCAGACAAAGTTCCAGATAATGTTCTTGATCTAGTTATCTCTGTTAGTGATGTTGATGATGAAACAAAGTCTGAAGAAGAGGAGTCTGAAGAAAAATATTATGAGGATAAAAGAGAAAATTCTAATGAAGAATCTGATGATGATAATGTAGAATTAAGCAAGAAGTAGCTTTTGCTTCCTTGTGTTTCCTTGTTCAACTTTTTGTAAAACTTGTACATTTGCTCTTTGATTTTCTATTCTTATCCATTTGTAATCTATCACTGCGAGTTTCTCCAATCTTCAATACAAGTTCTATTTCTCCTCTTTCTACCTGCATGTGTTAGAAAAACAATCCTTTCTCGCAATATGATTAATCATTATATAATTTATTTTTTATTTTGTGCGTAAATCAATCATATGGAGACAAATAACATATTATTATTTTATGCATTCCCATACTTTCCTCTGTTATTTGTATTCAGATGAGAAATTGAGCAAGTTACCTTTGTTCAGTAAGATTATTGCGACAATATCGCAATTATTTCTGCGTAATTTCGCAGTCACATATTTTAAGATTGCCTTCTTCCTTGTATTCTGATGTGGTCTTATTTTGCCTTCCTAAGTAAAGGTCTTATTTTGACACCTTTTGTCATTGCGACAAAATCGCAGGACGTTTCTGCACTTTCATGCAGAAACCCATTGATCTTGTCTTATCTTTTTGTTCTTTTGTCATTTTTGCTGCGACAATATGACAGGCCTAAATTTTCTTGCGAAATTAAAGCCCCGTGATATTGTCGTCTTGCGAAGAAATCGCATGACTTCTCTGCACTTTCATGCAGAAACCCATTGATCTCATCTTATCTTCTCTTTTGTATTATTGCCTCTTCAGGATTGTTGCACAAATATGACAAGCCTTAATCCTCCCGTGAGTAAAAAGCCTCATGACATTTGCATCTTAAGACACTTATCAGCTCCCTAATGGAGGGTTCCGCCCTTATCTCCCCCTGGTTGCCCCTTCAAGGAGGCGTACTTCTGCCATACAATACTAGCTCCTCCCATCCAGTCTTGACAACAACCAGTTATTTTCGCAGCCTCTTATCCCTTTTTCCTATATGGCTTATGGTTACGAGACTGCACCCTAAGTGGGGTTTTCTTCGGGCCGAGTGCATCATAGTCAAGACTTGCCAAGAATGGCCAGGGTAGTTTCATACGACCCGGGCACTCTTGGCTCAACCGTGTACCTCGGCGCCTTGATCATACTCTGCACTCCTTAGGAGAGTCATTATTACCTTAGTCGCCCAACTTGAGTCATATGCTCAAGCTGAGAATCCAAGGTGCCTCTCCTGGATGGGCTTTCATTGACCCCAAATCTCCATGACTCAGGTTCCAGCAGCGGTATGACCTTATCCCTGAGCCATGCGACAGATACCCCCTTCTATGATGTACTTTAGGTCTTACATTTGCCTCTTGCGAAATTTTATTCGCGAACTAGGGTGTACGCCATAAAGGTTCGTCCCATTCTAAGAATTATTCTCTTTTTCCTTTTGCATTTCATCTCTGTTGTAATTTTTCAATCTCATTTTTGCCATTTAGTAAAATATATTTTTTGAAGTTTTTTGTAACAAATCAATCATACATCTCTTCTTTTTTTCTCTAAATTTCTTTCATTTCAGAATTTAATTTTCTTACCTCAACTGCTTTCTGCCTCTGTGTTTTTATTGCTCTTCGCTATAGTCTTTCCTTCTGCGATGTATTCGCAGCAAGTGTTGATTTCGCAGCTTTCCGTCTTCTTTATGTTCTATTGCATCAACCATCAATCTCTCACTTATTTGTTTTTGTTTAATGTTATATTTTCAATTATCCTTCTTGGCAGCTCTTTCCTCGCAAGATTCCACATCAATCTCATAAGACTTCTTTCCCTCTACCAAATCTCCTTTTATGATTCCAATACCACTGGGATGAGGAAACTTGATGCATTGGTGGAAAGTTGATGCCACACCTAGAATCCCATGTAACCAAGGTCGGCCAATTAAGGCATTATACGGAGATTCAACATCGACAACACATAATAGAATTTTAGAAGATATCCCCTTCAGTGGAATTCACATAGTGATTTCCCCTCTAGGTTTATTGGAAGTACCATTAAAACCATAGATTTTATAGGTTGAAGGTACTAGATCCTCATCTCTGCCTCCCATTATTTTGTAAGTATGATAGAACATGATATTTACAGAGTTCCCAATATCAATTAAAACTCTATTGATTGCCCATGAATCTTCGGCCTCATCATCCTCATCTTCTTCTTCATATTCTCTTTGTTTTGGATTTATCTCTAGCCTCACCACTAATGGATTGTCATGAATTTCTCCAGGCTCAGGTACTTCTTGTGTAGTGAAAGAAATAGTCTGCTTTTGCCACTCTTTTAATGGCGAAGCTTTCACAATGTTCATAATTTATCTTCCATCATCATCCCTTGCGAAGACTCTACTTAGAATATTGTCGTGAAAGTCTTCAATTGTTTTGTGCGAATGTACAATAGAGTTACAAAACAAATTCTTCGCCTTCGCCCCAACTTCTATGACAAATGTTTCTTTTCCCTTTGTTGTATTTACTCTGCGAATTTCTGGTGGTGGTGGTAAGAGTTGAGATTGAGGGTACCCTATTAGAAAATGATTTAATTTTCCTTAATCTATCATCTTGAGAATGATCCTTTTTATATTCCTACAGTCATTTGTTGAATGTCCATGAAAATGATGGTAAGAGCAAAATTCTTGACTTCGGTGGTTTGGAAGTGGTTCTTTTCCCATGTTCCAGGGTGCTGGAATGTTCTCCATTAAGATTATAGCTTCCCAAAAAATTTCCACACTAGCATTCAAAGGTGGCATCTTGATTTCTTCCCATACTATCCTTTGACTTCCTGATCCTTTATGATAATTTTGTCTTTGTCCTCCATAGGTTTCTTGTGGCTAATCAAGTCTTTGAATTTTGTTATTTCCACCTCAGTTATAGAAATTTCTTTCTCTCTCGAATTATTCTTGGTCACGACTTCCCATAGCTACCATTTTCTGCTGACTATTCTCCATTATCTTCTCTTGGTGTGTTTGCGAAGTGCTCGCTACTGTGTTTATCAATTTGGGAAGTAAGCTTGCATTCACTGCTGCTGAATTTTTATTTGCAATCGGGTATGACTCCATCTCATTATGTTTTTCTTCAAGGGAAATATACTCCTTCTGCAATTCTCGCAGCTCAGTCATTGTGATTGTATTCTTGATTCTGAAAATTTGAATGTACAATATATTGGTTGTGAACATTGTGTTAATAAATGATAAAATGAGATGTCTCTCATCCACACGTCCAACCATTTCACTACACATTGTTTTCCATCTTAAGGTTAGATGTTTCAAACTTTCACCAACTCTCTGCATTAACCCAAATACATCTTCAATGCCTGGTCGCGAGGAGTTGTTAGTTATATACGCCCCTAAGAACGTAGTCTGCAAATGGTTGAAAGATGTTATAGTATTCCTGGGTAGACCTTCGAACCACTTTAGCACCTCTCCTGTTATACTTGATGCGAAATACTTGCATAACACTTCATCATAATTCTCCCACTGTAACATACATCTCACATAGGCTTTAATGTGTTGAATTGCACAAATTGTTCCATCAAAGATGCTGGTTAACGCAGGAAAACTATACTTTGGTGGTATTCCTCCTAATTGTACTTCTTGTGAGAACGAAGTTTTTACAGCTTCTTCTATGGCTTCATCAAATTGTCTCCTACCTCCTTCTATCCTGTTATTTAGCATTCCTCTCATTTATTCCAGTTCTCTTAAGATTTTTTCATTTACCCCAGGCGCTGATCCCATTGGTCTTTTTAATTATGATTCTCTTCTCCTACGTTATTTCCTGTTTTGCATTGCGAAATTTTTATTTTCTTCTTGTCTTTATCTGCGATCTTCTCTTTCATTTCTTTCATGAATTTGCACACCATTATATCTCTCATTTTCTCTTATGCGATTTTGTTCATTCCTTATTAATTCTCTTTGTTGCCTTTCATCTCTTCTTTGTACTCTATCATATTATTCATTGATATTACCATTATTGCGGTTTTGTTCTCGCCTTCTTTCTCGATTATCATGATTGTTCTGGCGAATTGCCTCTTGGAACTCTTGTCCTTCCACCTCTGCTATCAATCTTTCCCTTTCGCAAGCTAAACGTGCTTGTTCAGCATAATATCTCTCGATTTCACCTTCAATTACATGTTGATTTCTTTGAATACCTCTCCCATGTAATATTCTCCTTCCTGATTTTCTTCACCATCTTGATTATTTTGCTCCTGACGCCGTTCATTCTCCTGATTTCCGTTATTTTGTCCATTTTGGAGAATTTTTCCTGGTGGGATGTAACGATCTTCAATTATTTCTCTCCTTTCACAACGCTCTTCATTTGGATTTTGTATTTCTTCTCGATCTCTTTTTCCAATATTTTCCATAGATGAATTTCGTCTTACTTCACTTCTAATTGACCTTGAACTTGATCTTGTAGTACTTCTTGACCTCCTATTTTGTAGTCTTATGTTTTCCATTCTCAACTCATGGTTTTGCCTTGTCAAATTTGCGCGTTCTTCTGCTTCTAACCTCTTCTCTTCGTATATTTTTTGTTTCATTGCCTCTAACGCTTCAATCTCTTCACTTCCATGAATTATTCCTCCAATTGCTTCCTGATCTCTCTCTTCTTGTCTTATATTTCTTAATTGTTGCTCCTCTTCCATTTCTTCCGCTGAATCTGATCGCCAGGTATGTACACTCACTCTATCATATTACATAGTTCTATTTTGCGCTGGTGTATGATGAATTGGTTGTTGAATTTGATTTTCTCCATCATTTCTTGTATTCATTCTTGATGGTTCTCTGGTTTCTTTTCTTATTTCTCCAGCAAGTCTCTTACTCCTTCTAACAGTAGTTGGTTGTCTTGAAGCATTTCTTCTTCTAGCCATCTCTTCAATCTCAATGAATTGTTGAAAATTATCAGAAACTTTTCACCAACTATTTCAAATTCTTTCAAATCACAATACTAATTTTCACACTAAAACACAAGGAAAGCTCCTTGTTTCTAGCGCCATTATGTAGTTGCGGGAAATCCCACACTATACCCCTCACTAGAATTCATACAATCAAGTCATTTTTGGATGAACAATCACAATCTTTATTAATTAATCTCACAAATTTTACATGGAAGGAAAGAGATTAAACTAAGAAATTAACAAATGCTCTGGACTTTCTCTCTCCTAATGACTTACTCAACACTCGGAAAAATCTCCCCCCCTTAAGCCTGTTCGGCTCTTTATATAGGGAATTATATAGTGGATGACAGCTAGTCTGTCCTTTAACTTCGGATCTGACTTACGATGTTCTCGCAAGCTTTTGATGTTAGTCTTCGCAAACTCTCTAAATTTCACAAGATCATCACATTTTTATCATGTTTGAGCTGATGTCACTTGTTATGTCATCTTTGTTATTTGTCTGCGACGGTCTCGCAACGTTGTAGATGAAGGTTTCATAGGAACGTTGTTGTTGATGCAATATTCTGATCCTACAGTGTCATCCATATGAAAATCCTCTATCGTGTCTTGGGGTGATGAATGCTGTACGGATGATGTCTAGTTTAAAAAACCCATTAATGGAAGAAAAGATCAAAGAATTCATAAAAAGGAGCATTAGACGTGATAAACGTCCCTTGTATGTCCTCACTACTGTTGATGGTGGAATTCTGTTCAAGGCTAAAATTGTAAAAAAGCCAATTTTTGTAAGCTGACGTCATGCAAAGGATAAAGCATTCAGGTGATGAATACTTCTCGCCATATTAATTCATTGGAGCATGTGAAACCATCCCTGAGAATTAAAACCTACCCAGAACGGAGCATGTGGCAACCATCCTGGTTTTCGTAGGTATACAACATTACTATTAATGCAACCACATCCACACTGAGGCTACCCGACCTTACAGGTTATACTAGCCTCAGCTCACTTGCTGAAAACAACAAATCTCATCCTGGCATGATGGAGGGTGTAGATATAGATTCAGGGTCCTGAGCTACCATGATCACCGCGAATCTACACATACAACAACGTTCAAGGACAACTACAATGGGTAAAATGTGCGCTTAGTATGACGCACTGGCTAGGGTTCCTTTTTATCGTGGAACGTCCAACTCGCAGGGATAGTTGGACGGATTAGATTACACCCAAACAAGTAGCCAAGTGATGATACACCAAAGTGTAATCTTACCACTTTCTACCTACATGACCGACTCCTCACAGAAAGCCGTGGTTCAAGAAACGATTGCCCAAACAAGGCTAGATTAACGCCTTACGCAGTTGAGAAGATCCAAAACGATCACGACCATCCGACTTCGCAGGAATAGTTGGATGGCTTAGATTGCGCCCAGGGTCATAGCAAGTATGTACATGTCTCACCGTCGACCCAAGATGTTGCATACATGGCCTGGCCTCCCCAAAGGAGGCGCACATAACCCAAAACCGATCGCCTAAAGTAGTCACCAAAACCCCACTAGCGAGGCGCAGAAACATCTCGGAGCGTCCATCATGCTTAGGGTTGCAACCATCTCGTCCGTCCAACTTTGGTATTGTACGAATGACTTTAGGGTACGAATCAACCAAATAACAAAGGTACCATGATCACCATCCGTCACTCTTCTTCACAGGTAACTGACCAAGGCATGGCTTGTCTGTACAGCCTCCAAACCACCGGAGACATTAATCACGTCACAACCGGGGGATATAAACGTTCAACCAAACAATTGGCGTTCACAGTGGGAGGTTAATCTCTCGGTTGGGGAAGTCGATTTCTTCAATACCAATTCAATTTCTCTCGATCAACAGAACTAGTGCAACCAATATGTCTCTGTCGCGTCGACGCATGCGTGACACCTCCCATTACAAGAGCGCATGCGCCGCAACCAAGCATTTCCTCAAGCATGACACTTTTTGTATCCTCACCTTCCTGGAGGACCCAGAGTCACCATGGGGACTTGATGGAGAGACAAGAAACCCTCGCTAAAGCTCAGCACATGGCAACCGCTCAACAAAACATTAACCGATCGATTACCACAAGAGTCGTGGACAGCCTCAAGGGCCAACAAGAAATACGTTTAGCACGTCCGTCCACGCAAGCCGCAAGAGTCTTATGCACCACGCAAGAGAAAGGACGGCGTAGTCCAAATTTATTACACGGATCTGGAGAGACTGAAAACTGATGGACGCGCATCGACATCAGCCTCCATTTACAAGACGTGCAACAGATTCCTCTTTCCCAAGGGATACACCTCCCCCCCTCATCCATTTTACGATGCTAACACGTCTCTCGATTCTTAACTTGTGGAGAACATAAATACAATCACGTATTATCCAATCGGAATGAGATGGTCATGAAGTACTAACATCCAAATGATTTTGACAAAAGCAAGTACTTCCATGAACCAAATTGGTGGAATTATGCATCAACGGAATGATACCCATTCCAAAACTTGGGATTTGCATGCAATCGGAGCATGTGGCAACCATCCGGTTTTCTGTAGGTATACAACATTACTATTAATGCTATAATTAAAGCCTTGTGTTCGACATGCAAACACCCGTAGGCTACCTGACGACAGTTATACTAGCCATCGTCGAACGCATGCAAGACTACCCATGTTAGTCTCACTTGCTGAAAACAAACTCAGAAATATATCTCATCCGTCCAACTTCGCATGCATAGATGGAGGGTGTAGATATAGATTCAGGGGGTCCTGAGCATGCTACCATGATCACTGCGGACCCACATTCATACATGACCGAACGGTCAAGGCCAACTACAGTTGGTCCTTCCAAAACGTGCGCTCAAAGTGAGCATGACGCACGGCTAGGGTTCCTTTTAATCGTGAACGTCCAACTTCGCAGGCATAGTTGGACGGATTAGATTATACCCTAAAACAAGTAGTGAAGTGATAGTACACCATTTGCGGGCCCACTTTCTACCTACATGACCGACTCCCTCATAGGCAAGCCGTGGTGCAAGAAACGATTGCCCAAACAAGGCTAGATTAACGCCTTACGCAGGTTGAGAAGATCCAAAACGATCACGACCATCCGACTTCGCAGGCATAGTTGGATGGCTTAGATTGCGCCCAGGGTCATAGAGCAAGCATGTACATGCTCATTGTCGACCCAAGATGTTGCATACATGGTCGGTCTCCCCAAAGGAGGCGCACGCAACCCAAAACCGATCGCCCAAAGTGGCCGGTCCAAACCCTAATTAGGGTTTGCGGCGCAGAAACATCTCGAGCGTCCATCTTCGCAGGCTTGGACGAAAGGCAAAGATGGAGACTTAGAAGGAACCGAGCATGCTAGCATGACCACCGTGGGCCCGACTTCACGCCTAGATGATCGGCCAAGACCGGCAGTGGTCAAGCTCCTCGGTACGCGCACCCAAAGGTGGCATGTCACGGCCCCTCTATAAGTTCTAATCTCGACCACTCGTCTTTGCCACCTGAGTCGAGTGGCTCAGATTAAATCTTTGCGAGTCAAGCAGGGATGAGCATGAACACCATTGTACCGCCTCCATGCAGAGCTGATCGGTTCCTCCATTGGAACTCTCCTAGCATGCAAACGTTTGGGTTGAAAGAGGCAGCATGCGCGCCTCTCATCCAACGATCGCAGGTAGGGTTGCAAACCATCTCGTCCGTCCAACTTTGCAAGATTGGACGAATGACTTAGGGTATGAATCAACCAGCGAACAAGGTATCACCATGATCACCATCCGTCACTCTTCTTCACAGGGTAACCGACCAAGGCATGGATTGTCTATACATCCTCCAAACGGTCACCTGAAGATGGCTGCATGCGATGTTATACCAAGTTCACGGTTCACCCTGCACTATTTCCTGTGGGTCCCACGATCCACACACTCGAGACATTAATCACGTCACAACTGGGGGATACAAACTGGGGTATTGGTCTGGCGGTTTACAACGTGCAGCGTGCAACACTCCATCACAAGATCGTGTCAGGGAAACATGGGCGGTTAGCGATGATAGGAGAAGTGGGCAAGCAACCGTGTGGCACTAACACACAACTCCACTTCCTCCATCACTCCACTTCCTCCACTTTCCCACGAGAGACGTAATGAAGGCTTATCGACTTGTATAAATAGGTTCTCCTCCCTATTTCCAAAGACAGAGGTTCGAACAACACAGAACACCAAGTGTTAATACCATCGTATTCAACACCTAGAACCTACCTGCAACATTTGCTCGCCTGCTCAACCTTCTGTTAACAAGTCATCAAATATCCTTCACCTTCATACTCTCAACACCTTCTTCGCTTCCCTCCCAAAGATCAACCTCACATCCTTTACCTGTGACCGAAACAAATCTGGAATGGCCGTGTCTTCGGTTTAGGCCAGAATTATATAGATTATCTCTCGAATCAAAGTGCTCATCGTGCAGCACATTTGTTGAAGGTTTAAACTCACTTCTCATCCACACACACCCAAAATTACCTAAACCTGCAGAAGTAGTTTTCTCCCACAAACAACTACCAATGATTCTGCGAAAGAAAAACCTTTTAGTGTCAACGGATTGAATACGTCCAATAGATGCAATGAAGTCCCAGCCTTTCCAGCAGAAACATCTACATTCTCAAGTTCTGATTCAGAATATGAGACAGACACAGAGGTTTTCAATTTCTTGAATAAGGAGGTCCTTCTAAAAAATCTTCAATTAAAGGCTTCATTGAAGAAACTAGAATCATTAATCCATGTGAAAAATCTTGAGATAGACTGTCTTAATGATAAATTCACTAGAACCACTGTTCTAAAGGAAAAAGAGATTACTACTAAGGATGATCTACAAAGATTATCTGGAAGTTCTGATAAAATTTCAGCTATGTTATTTGGTCAGAATCCCTTTGGAAATACTAGTGGTTTAGGATACAAAAGCAAGTGTGCAAACGTTGTGAATCCTGTTGCTTCTATTAATCAGGGAAATATGAAAAGTAGCAGCCACGATAAGCAAAAGATACCTCAACAAAATCAGGAATCTTTGGGTTGTTCATTTTGTGGAAATGCAAGGCATGTTCAGAGTACGTGTTAGAGATTCAAGAAGAAAATAGAAAGAATTTCCAAACTACAGAATAACATGCAAAAGATGAATCTGGATAATCCGCGCGGTCCTCCTAAAAACAATGCTTCCAGAATCAGAAGAGGTATGAAACTTGCTTACACAAAAACCTTGAAAAATCACTATGTGATAAACAGGGAGAGCGTTTGGCTCATAACGTTCCTATCTAACATTAGGAGCGTTCGCATCCTCATTTTAACTTGGGAGAGTGAGGATATGCGTATTTGTGTGGCTCAAGTTTGTATATATTTCTGTTAAGAAAATATTCTCCTAACAATATAGATAATGGATCATTAAACTTCAGAAGACTTTTTCTTCTAGGGTTTTTGATGGTCATAAGTCTATTTAAGTCATTGATAGACTTCCTCCTTCCTTGAAAAGATACAATCTTATGGATCCTATAACCAGAAACATCACAAGCAAGGATACAGTTGAAGCAGCTAATGTGTATCTGTGTAAAGGGATTTCTTCCTCTTGGGTGAAGAAAGTGAAGACTGCAATTAATGAAGAAGGTTCTTCCTCTAACTGCCTCTTTTCTATTTATCCTTTTGATGCTAATTTTAGAGGCATGGTAAAAGAGTTTATCAATAAGAGAAATGGTTTAAAATCTCAAATCATTTCCTCTTTGGAAAGGATAACTCACTATGAACAAATGTTGTCTCTATCCAAGAATACTTTACGTGACTTGAGAAGAGAACTCAATGAGTTAACTGATATTTCTGAAGATTTGGAGGAATTGAACGATCCCATAATCAATGGGTTTTTCTATAATGAGAAGGAATTCTCAGTAGATGCTCTGAGAAAGATCTACGACAACTAGTAAGTCTTCTGATGAGAATTTTATTGTTTCTCCTTTGTTTAGAAGAATAACTAGTGTTTTGGAATAGCCATTATTGTGATTACACATAGCTATCCAGTGTTTTCATCTTCTTCTTGTTTTTAGATTTTTTGGTTTAAAAATTCTAAGTTTGTTTGGAAGATGATGGTTGTAGTATTAATCTTTATGGTTTTATATATTGCTATATTTTTGATGGGATATGTGTGTTACGTCCGTGAACTTGATTGTCCCATATTTTGTCAAAAGTAAAGTCGTTCGTAAATTGATATGCAAATATTGATAAAAGGATGAATAGACTTTTGACAAACACAAAAGTTAAGCCTATATTGTCAATTGTTAATGTAAGATAGGTTAAAATCTTTTGTGATTCAAGGATTATGTTTGTTGTGTGTCATTGTGCAAATGGTGATGGAAACATAGAATGAATCCTTGTATTATCCACGGTATAGAGCTTTATTGATCCATATTATTATGTATTACTATGAAGGCTCCATTATGTGTCTTATGTTGAGCACGATATGACTAAGTTGATTCCTTAATGGCAAGGTTGGTTGTTCCATGAGATGCTATATGTTGAGCATTAAGAACTAAATTAATCAACTTGTGTGGTTATTTAGTTTGTATTCCATAAGTTTACATATGTTGAGTACATTTACGGTTAAGGTTGTCATATCCTATGATAATCTTGGTCGGGGTTCCATAATCTCTTATGTTGAGCCCAAATGAGCTAAATCAATCATCTTGTGTGATTATTTAGTTAGCACTCCATAGATTTTTCTCATGTCGAGTGTGGAAAATTGAATTGATTACTTTGTAATTAGTTTAATTGTGTAATCCAGTTAGAATATTTATAGGTTTTCTTATGAATAATCTAATCGATGATTTAAGTCTCCATAAGTTTACTTGTGTTGAGCACACCAAATTTAACTTTTAGCAACATCTTATTTCTGTTGCTGACCGGGGTTGCAACAGATTTTCTCCATTGCGAAACACCCTGTCGCAGTTTTTCGCAATAGTTGTAGCTCTGTTGCGAAATTCTGTCAACAACAGCAGTCGCAACAGAAATAAGTTGTTGCGAAACTATAAATTAGCGACAAGATTAAGCTGTTGCTGCTCTGTTGCTAATTTTAGAGTTATTCCGGGATATTTTTATTAGAACTGGATATAACTGTTCTGGTTCAGATTTAACAACACATTTACATCGTTGCTAAAGTTTTGCAACTAGAAAAAAATAGGTCAAGTCTTCGTTGACCTAGTCAAAATCGATATCCCCAAATTTATCTTGCAATTCCCTGATTCTTCCCATTCTGGTGATTCAATTCCTCAAATCCAACATTCGATTATAATTGATTCATGAGTTGTAATTGTGCAATCTAATAACCCACAGATTCATTAAAGGATTTTATAATAAAATAAAAGATTCACAATGTGAAGTTTTGAGTATCACAGTTGGAGACGTATAATGTTACAGAGATGATGAAGACGATTAAATATTGTACTTGACATACAATGTTTTATGTTGAATGACCTAGTTTAATATAACTCAAAGAATAATCATACAATATTAATCTTTGTGATTTGTATGTTTATGTCCGTGAACTTGATTATCCCATATTTTGCCAAAAGTAAAGTCGTTCACGTATTGGTATGCAAATATTGATAAAGGAATGAATGTACTTTTGGCAAAACATAAAAGTTAAACCTATATTGTCAATTTTTGATGTAAGATAGGTTAAAATCTTTTGTGATTCAAGGATAAAGTCTATTATGTCACTTTGTGATGGAAAAATAGAATAGGTCCTTGTTTTGTAATCCACGGTATAGAGCTTAATTGTTCCATATTTTTATGTATTACCGTGAAGGTTCCATTGTTTATCTCATGTTGAGCACGATACGACCAAGTCGATTTTTTTATTGGCATGGTTGGTTGTTCTATGAGATGCTATATGGTGAGCATTAAGAACTAAAGTAATCAACTTGTGTGGTTATTTAGTTTGTATTCCATGAGTTCTCTCATGTTGAGTACATGTACGGTTGAGGTTGTCATTTCCTATGATAATCTTAGTCGGGATTCCATAATATCTTATGTTGAGCCCAAATGAACTAAATCAATCATCTAGTATGGTTATTTAGTTAGCACTCCATAAGCTTTCATATGTTGAGCATGATTGATTGAGTTAGTTATTTCATGATTAACTTAGTCATCGCTCCGTAAGATTTCTTATGTGAGTTTAAACGATTGAATTGATTACTTTTGTGATTAGTTTAATTGAGTAATCCGGTAGATTAATTATGGGTTTACTCGTGAGTAATCTAATCGATGTATTAAGTCTTCATAAGTTTTCTTGTGTTGAGCATATTTAGTCAAATTAATCTTGGTTTGCTTTGGTTAATTTGATTGAATATTTCTTGTTGGATTCCAAATTCATACTTGTATGCAATTTGTTGAGTCTAAAGAAATCCTTCTTTTCTTTTCAAATTAAGGTTGCTCTTGTTGTTCCTTAGGCAATGACATTTTATGGGGGAGAGTTCTTTTGAACTTGTGCTTAATTGCCAAATATTTGTGGGGAGTGCGGCTGTGGAATATTATAGGGGTTATCTTGCGTCTTTATACACTCCTTGATGAATGCATTTAGCTTCGGCTTTATGATTACATCTAAACAAGATGATACATATTTACCTTTGGTCATGAAATGTCTCTTACGGAAATTTCATTAGGATCCCGTTCTTGTACCTTTGCCAATTTTATTGACAAAAAGGGGGAGAATTAATTGTAGTTCACACTACAAATACATATGGTTTTCGGATCATAATGTAAGGGGGAGTGGTTTCCATGTGAGATGGAGTATTGACTAAGGGGGAGTAAAGTATCACCATAGTATTGTTGTTGAAGTTGTGATGCAATTGGACTTTGACGCTGTGTAATAATACTATGACACTGTATAACAATGATTGAGAACCGATGCTTTTCTCATTGTTATAGCTACGGATTTTCAACAACAACGATGCTAAACTTACAACCTTTGGGATCATTGGACTACTTGGAAGTGACGAAGATTTCGAGTATTTTTGAAGATTAGACATGTGGAATAGGAGTTACAAAGTTTATTAATATATTTTTTGTATTCCATATGTATTAAGAGTTTTGCCACTAAGATTGACAAAGGGGGAGATTGTTAGAGCACTGCTCGGTCGAACTCACAAGCGTTGCTATCTCAAGCATGTTTGTCAATGTTAGTGATCAAAACTATAAAGTCTTGATTTCTAGTCTACTATAGCTAAGGTCTCGGACTAGGATCGAAAGTGTAGTTGAGCTCAAGAACTCCATGGAAATTATAATACAAGACGAAGGAATAATCAAGGAACCAGTGGATCTTCATCGACTAAAAGGTATGTGGATACTTGAACTTATCTATCACTCAAAAGTCTATCTACTCTATCTTCTATCTTGAGACAAAAATCGTTTTACTATATAGACTAAAGATATGCACATGTGACATTTAAAGATGAGTATATCTCGCTTATCTATTTCTCGAAATGTGTGTTGGTAAAGCTTTCGCTTTAGCCAAGTTCATCTTTTCCTAGTGACGAAAGTCATGTTATGTTTCAATCATTTTGGAAATTTCTATGACGAAAACTAGTTTGAGAATAACAACTATATGACGTCCTCTGAAAATGTTTCAATGATTAAAATGAGAGTTTAGACAATATAACCATTGGGGGATATAAACATTGTCGTGGTAACACATATATGTATAAGTCCTTAGCACTTGAACCGAAGTTTGCGAACTTTGTTGATCAAGTGAATACCGAAACTTGAGCAGTCAACCCAGTCCGCGAACGCAGTCCACGAACATGTATAGTTCTCGAACCCGAGAATTTCTGCTGGAGTTTGTGAACTCCAACCGGTTATGTGAGTCCGCGAACTTGAGTGGTTATGTCTAAAAACGATGTTCGTGAACTTATTTAAATTATCTAAGGAACGCTATTGCAAACCATGGCTTTATAGTTCATAAATCGATTCGAGTGAATCACATCGTTTTTGCTTCAATTGTGTCTTGTGTATTACATAAGATCTCATAGCAATTGAACAACTCTCTAACTAGTTCATTTGAGTCATTTGTACTAGTTATGGTGAAAAAGAATATGGTTGATATGAAAGTTATCATTTGGCTAACCATTTGGTTGACTAATATTGAACCAACTATTGTACATGTTTGGGTACGGTTACACAAACCCAAAATCGTCAAGTACATGTGTGTATGGCAAGCTAAGTTTTCGATCTAACGGTTGAGAGATATTAGCTTGTATCTAATCAGGTTTTCATCTAACGGTGAATATTGAATGCTTTGTTACTAAGCTAACATTGATTGCAAACCCTGATTTGAAAGACTATATAAGGGAGAACTCTAGCAATTGGGAAACTTAATCCCCACACATTCTGTGTGATACTAGTTTGCTAAGAAGAGTCGATTTTCCTTTAACCTTTGGTTTTCTTCTTCTAAAACCAGGTTAACGACTTAAAGACTTCATTGGGATTGTGAAGCTTGACCGATACTACTTTTCTTGTAGTTGTGTGATCTGATCTTGCTATTTCTATCGTACGAGTACAATTGTAATATTTGGCTTGAGATTTCTATCTCCGATAGGCAAGATATAAAAGTAATCACAAACATCTTTGTCTCATCATTTGTGATTCCACAATATCTTTTTTCGCTGCGTCGATTAAGACTATTATGAGGTGATTGATAAAACTGAGCTGTTCTTCGGGAATATAAGTCTGATTTTATTGATTGGTTCCTTTTCACCTTGATTTATCAAAAGATGGAACAAAACTCATAGGTTTATTCGTGGGAGACGAATTTATCTATCTTGTAGACTTTTCTGTGTGAGACAGATTTGTTTGCTTAAGTCTTCGACTTTGTGTCGTAGCAACTCTTGGTTGTGGGTGAGATCAACTAAGGGAATCAAGTACGCAGTATCCTACTGGGATCAGAGGCGTAGGAGCATAACTGTACCTTGGATCAGTGTGACATTGATTTGGGTTCAACTACAGTCCAGACCGAAGTTAATTTGGAGTAGGCTAGTGTCTGTAGCGGCTTATTACATTGTATGTTTAATCTGGACTAGGTTCCAGGATTTTTCTGCATTTGCGGTTTCCTCGTTAACAAAATTCTGGTGTCTGTGTTATTTCTATTCCGCATTATATTTTGTTATATAATTGAAATAATACAGGTTGTGCGTTATTCAATCGATTAGAATATCCGACCTTATTGGTTGTTGATTTAAATCGATTTCCACTTGGATGTTGGTCTTTGGTACCATCCAAGTTATCTCTCTTTGATTAAGACTCTTTTTTTTAATGAAACTGACACCATTTTATTAAAAGAGCTAAAAAAAAGAAGGAGGGGGGCTAAGCCTGACCTCCAAGAACATGGAGAGGAAAAAAGAGGGAAACCAAACACAAAAACAAAGGACTATCCACCAGTTACAAATTACATGTTACGAAATCGATACAAAGGAAATTCCGAATTGTCTAAGTCACAGCTCCTCTTAATGAAGTTCGACGTATTTAACCACCACCTTGATTCAATCGTCGCGCCATGTTTCGCCAACAAATCTGCTACATAATTACCTTCTCGATAAACATGAGTGCAAACCATAGTAATAGTATCTGCAAAAGCCATACAATTTTTCCAGTGGATCAAAAGCTTCCAAGGCACTATATCCGGATTATTGATTGCCTGCAGAGCAAAGATAGAATCACATTCCAACTACATTCTTTGAATACCCTTAGAACTTGCAAATCGCACAGCATAGATCATTCCCCACAGCTCGTACAAAGAGTTAGAGATACCCAAGCTTTGCGCCAAGCAGCCCTGAACCCTCCCTTGATCATCACGGAAGACTACACCACAGACCGACAGCCCTGGGTTTCCAATAGAACAACCATCAGTGTTTGCTTTGATCCAGCCCTAGGGTGGACGCTGCCATTTTACCATCACCGCTTTCGGCATTTTAGGAGCCAGCCTGGAGACTCTAAGATTGTCCAGAATAGCCTTGTCTGTAGAGGTGTAATACGAAAACCCTCCACCATTTTTCCCTGATTCTGAAATGAGGTTAACCAACTGTGAAATAGCAAGATTGATGTGCATAGGACGCTGGTCAAACCTCAGTGAGTTTCTGCAAAACCAGATCATCTAGATAGAGGTCACTGCCGCAATCCAAAGCAGGTTTTTGATCTGCGAACATCCAGAGAAGCGTCTGATTGAAGCGAATACCGACTTCATATTCGAGCAGTGTAGTTGCAGAATAACCTACAACTACACCCTCAGTAGAATTAGTAAAACTTGATAAGTTCTTGATGTTGAATGACAACTTTTTTATTAATTCTCTCAATTGATTACAAAGAAGTATCTAAATGGAACTAGAATAGTTACCACTTTCTCTATTCTCTTTCCTAAGATAATTTCTAATACTCACCAAAAGAACCTCTCGAATTTTACATTTGAACTCCTATTTATAATGAACTTTGTACAGCTGTATATTTGTTGCGAAGTATCGCAACACATCTTCGTACGATTATTCTATCTTCGCAAATCTTCATTCTTCCATATACTTCCTCTATCTTCGTATTGTTTTGTAACTCTTTCCTCCTATATTTGTCACGATGTTCATAAGTTAATGCCTTGTGATATTCGGTACCTACATCTTGCCTCTTCTCATGTCAATTCTGCGAAGAAGAAATGATCGTGAGAACATAACCGTTACTTAGTCTTTTAGAATTTGGACACGTCTTTTGTAACCGTCCTTTTCTAGTTATTCCCTTATATAAACTCTTTTATATTCTCTTCCTTTTCTTCTTCTTATTTTCTCTTTTTACTTCTGCAATTTTGTCTTCTTATCACACTCTCCGTTACCATTTTCTCCTCCTGTTCATATCATCATGAGTTCTCCAAGGTAATTTTCTTCTATCTTCACGTTTTTCACTTGTTTTCCTCTTTGATTTCTGTATAATTTATTGTTTGATTTTGGTTTATTTCAGCAAACCTATTCCTCAGGTGAAATCTCCACCCAGAAATTCAAGCCCTAATCTTCGAAGAAGAAAATCCGAGAATCAAAAGGTAGTTAAAATACTTTGTCTTCTTTTTTGAACAATATATTGTTGCCTCAGTTTTTAATCTACATTTTGATTCGTAGGCTGATGAAAAATCCAATCCCAACAAGAGATCTCGAGTGATTAAACCCACACCAATAATTTCAATTGATGACTTCCTTACTGAGATGGATAAGGAATTTCCCTCTCCTCCTCGTGAAAATACTTCTTCGCAAACTCCTGCCTCTACTCCATTACCCAGTTTTCAATCTCCCACCAATGTCAATTTATCAACACTTCTTCCAGATCAACCCTCGCAAAATACTTCTTCAACATCTTCTCTTGAAAAGCCTATCTTGACTCCTAATCCTTTGAGTGCTATTGCTCCAGGCAATTTAAAACTTGCTCTTATTCCTTCAAATTCTTCCCCTCTTCCTCAAGAAATTCGAGATGGAATTTACTCAACTTTTCGAATGTTATCTGAGGTTTTGAATAATATTGCGAAGTCTACTAATGTTCGTTCGCAATATGAGTTTTGCGAAGCACTAAATAGTTTCATCAATCCTGATATTTCTACTTCACGCCAATCCTTGGAAAAAGAAGTTGAATTGCTTCGCCAATCTCTGAAGTCTTCAAGAGCAGAATGTGAGAATCTCCGCAAAGAGAATTATCAGCTTCAGAATGATTCTCTTGATTGTGCGATCCTTCGCAAAAGGAATGATGAACTGAAAGGTATGATTATTATCTTCATATTTTCCCCTTTTGTTTACTTTTGTTCTTCATATGTTTGAAACACCCATTAAAACCCATTCCCCTTTATAGAATCCATCCAGAAATGTAGAAGATTGGTACTTCGCCATGAATCAGATGCAACAGAATATCAAGCCAAGCATGAAAGCCTCTTGAACCAATTCTCCCATTTATCTAATCTTTATTCGTGTGCTCTTGATAATTTTGATGCCCTTTTTCAAGAGAATACCCAACTGATTTACGACCGAAATTTTTTGAATGATGACATATCTCAACTTACTTCTTCTTTAACTAAAGACGGATTGAGAGTAGAAACCTTATTAGAAGATAACAAAACCTTATCATAAGAGAAATGCTCGTATTTGAATACAATGATCGTTTCTTCGCAAAAATTAGATACTCTTCAAAATAAATGTTGCGATCAAGAAAATCTTCTTTCTTTGTGAAAAGGTGAACTTGAGGAATTAAAGAAGTCTTCAGATGCAGAGAGAAGTTCTTTTGCCGTTGAGAAGAAGTCCCTTATTAATAAGAATATAATCTTAAGTACTAAGAAGAATCAACTTGAAGAAGATTATTCTGAACTAAAAAGTCTTAATACCAAACTTGCGAAGGATAAAAATTTTCTTCTTTCTAAAGATCAGAAGCTTCAATCTAGACTTAAAGGATTAGTTGGTGATGGTTTTGATAATGCGATGGATCAGATGAAGAATTGCTGTCTATCTTTATCTCAATCTCTTATTTCTCAAAGAGAAGGTAGTCATTAAAATTTGACTGCCTCTGATGTATCTTTAAATTTTGTTATATTCGCAAATTTGACCCTTTAAATTTTGTTTTACTCGCAGAATCTGAGAACAATCTTCGCAATGCTAAGGCTGGATTAGAAGCCTCCTGTTCTGAGCTTTGTAAGAAAAATGCTTTGCTTTCTACTCGCTTAATCAACTCTCGTGATCGTGATACTCATAGATTCAACTATATTGCTTATTCCAAAGATATCGAAGATACCAACCATCAGAAAGCTATACTTCGTGAAAGTCATCTGAAAGCTCAAGTCTTTGCGAATAACATTCTCTTATCAAGAGCCTTGCCTCCTGTGAAAATTACTCCTCTGAAAATATCTGACGATGAAGTTGTTCGTGAGCCTGATAGTGATTTTGATTATGAGAGTGATGATGAAGGACTTGATGATGAAAAAGAATCTATTCCTCAAGGAGATGTTCATGTTGCAGATTCTTCAAAGGATGATATTTCGCAAAAGTCGAAAGTTGCTAATGACCCTGCTCATCTTAAAGATCCAGCACAGAGTGTTGATGAAGCATAATAATATTCTTTCTCAAATTATCATTTATTATCTTGTTCTCCTTTCCTTTGAACTCCTTCTCTCAGCTACTGTTGGTTTTATTTTTGCAAACAATTATGCCTACTATTTTTGTTCTTTTAAGAAGTATATTTGATATTTTGCGAAGGTGATTTGGCCTTTCTTGATTTGTCCTTTCTTAAGTTGAATGCTTTCCTTATTTGCATCATTTGATCATATGAAGAGAAATAATATAACTCAAAGAATATAGTTTAGTATCTCCTTTCCCCCTATTATTGCTCTTCAGATGATTAAACATTGTTGGAAGTATTAGAATATCTGCTCTAATTCAACTTACGAAGCTTCAGCTTGTTGCGATTGTGAACAAGAAATCCTCCCTTTGAAGTATAAGAAATATGAGATATGAAATATCCTTAAGAAGTATAAAATATCTTTAAAGAAGTATTAGAAGTATTCAATCCGTAAAGAATTATCCAATGTATGAAGAAGTATAATAAGTACTTAACCTTCGCAAAATGAAGTATCCGTTGAAGAAGTATAATAAATATGAGACGTTCTTGAAGAATTATAAGAAGTATTCAAGTTGTGGAGAAATATTAAGTATATGAAGAAGTATAAGAAGTATGTAATTCTCGTAAAATTTAATGAATACGAACTAGTTGTTTTTGATTGCGATCAAAATCGCATCTTTTGTTATATCTTCATGAAAATTCTTCAATAGGGCTGTCTTATTTTTTAGGACTTCATGATTTATATTCTTGTAAAAATTCTTCAATGATATTGACGGAGCTGTCTTCTTTGTCAGAACTTCATGATATATATACTCTTGTAAAAATTCTCCAATGATATTGATGGAATAATTTTCATTAATTGTTGTGGTCTTATCATGCCTTCCTAAGTAAAGGTATTATTTTTCCACCTCTTTTGTGATAATACTTTTGTATTTGCGATAATATGACAAATTTGAACATTCTTGCGAATATACAATCTCGTGACATTGTCGTCTTGCGATGAAATCGCAGGACGTTTTTACACTTTCATGTAATAACCCATTGATCTCATCTTAACTTGTTTGTTATGTTCTGCGAGTTCTCTTTGTATGTTTTGTTTCTCTCTTAGAATGCTCGCAGAAATTCAATTGTTGCACAAATATGACAAGCCTTTATGTTTTTGCAAACAAGAAGCCTCGTGACATTTGCGTCTTATAGCACGTATCATCTCCCTAATGGAGGGTGCTGCCCTTTATCTTCCCCTAGGTTGCCCCTTCAAGGAAGCGTACATCGACCATACAAGGTTAGCTCTTCCCATCCTAGTTCGCAAACAACCAACTTTTGATCGCAACCTCTTATCCTTTTTTCCTATAGGGCTTATAGTTACGAGGTTGCACCCTATGGGGTATCTTTGGGCCAAGTGCATCATTTTCCAAGACTTGTCAAAAATGGAATATGTGCTTCAAGCCCACCCGGCACTCTTGACTCAACCGTATACCTCGGCGCCTTGATCATTTTCTGCACTTCTTGGGAAAGACAGTATGCCTTAGTCGCCCAACCTAAATCATGTTACACCGCATAATATTGCGTAATGTCGCAAGATTAGGTGAGAATCCAAGGTGTCTAACCCGGATAGGTACCCCGTATTGGGTTGTAAAAGTTCCATGTACTCGTGTGCCTTGGTGGTGTTCCTGTCCCTGAGCCATGCTTATAGGTACCCCCTTAAATGACGTACTTGAGGACTTTGCCTCTTACGAAATGTTTCTTCGCGAACTAAGTTGTACGTCATAAAGGTTTGCCTGTGTAATATTTCTGCGGCTTTCTTTCTTTTTTGAAAGATGATCACAGATTGCGGTCTTTTCTTCGCAAGTTAATGTGTGCGTCTTTCTTTAATGAAAGTTAATCGCAATAAAAATTTTGAAATTCGTAATTTTTGCATATTTCCTGAGCAAACAATATTCGTAAAATTTATCATGAGTTTTATGGATAATACCTTTTCAAATACAGTCTATTCCAAGGTCTACCAAGTCTCAAACCCATGTATCTCCCTTCTGGATCCATCACCGATAAGCTCCGCTTCCCACAACCTCTTTGATAACATATGGTCCATCCCATTTTGGTGCTAATTTTCCTCCATTTTCTTTCTGATATGGAGGTGTTTCTCGCATGACCAAATCACCTGGTTGATATTCGCATTCAATGACTCTCTTGTTGTATTCTCGAGCTAATCGTTCCTGATAAATCTTCATATGGTGCAACACCTTTTCTCTTTTTTCTTCCAAATCATCCAGTTCACTTAATATTACCCCTGCACTTAAATTTCTTTCCCAAGCTTCTTTCTTTGTTGTCGGAATTCCAACCTCTTTTGGTAATACTGCTTCTACTCCATATGTTAAGCAATAAGGAGACATTCCAGTTGCCTCTCTTCTAGTTGTATTGTATGCCCAGACTGCACTAGGTACTTGCTCGGACCACCCTTTGAGATGTCCTTCTAATTTCTTTTTGATTGTATCTGCGATTGTTTTATTTGTTGCCTCTGTCTGTCCATTAGCTTGTGGATATAACGGAGTTGATTTCCCACATTTTATCCTAAAAGCACTTAGTAACATCTCTATATTCTGCCCTTCAAATTGTTTTCCATTATCGATACTAATTGTCTGAACTCCGTATCGCAAAATGATGTTCTCAAATATGAACGTAAAAACATCTTTATCACGAATATGTCAGTCTTGCTTTTACTTCATGAGCTTCGAAATAATCTGTTGCGATTATCAAATATCGCCTTTGTCCGGATCCAGGCAGAAATGGTCCAACAATATCCAACCCCAATTTCCCAAAAGGCCATCAGCTTGTTGAAGAAGTTAATGTTGCCCCTGGTGCATGAATTCTTTTACCATGTCGTTGACATTCCTTGCATCTTCGTACGAATAATTTTGCATCTGTATGCATATAAGGCCAGTAATATCCTTATATCTTTGCTCTGTACGCTAGAGATCTTCCCCCACTATGATTGCCAGCTTCTCCTCCATGTAACATCTTCAATATTTTTTCTCCTTCTTCACGAGTTAAGCACCTGAGAGGTGGTCCATTGAAATATTTTCTGTATAAAATTCCTTCTCGCAGCTCATAGTTTGTTGTACGAATCTTTAATTTATGTGCTTATAGTCTGTTCCTAGATACTTTTCCTATTGCGAGATATGCATGAATTTCTTTTCTCCAATCTGCGATGTTATTTGGTAATTCTCTTTCTACTTCCATCGCAACTGCCTCCTCAATTTCTTCTTCTTTGTTCACCGATGGGTGTTGAATCGTCTGAATTTTGATATTTCTTGTATTAGGATTTATCATCATACTTGGAATGAATGCAAAAGCATCTGCGAGTCGATTGTATTTCCTTGTTATATGCCTCCACTTTAATTTTGGTATCTTCGCAGATAATTCAGTAACAAGTTTCTTGTATTTCTTCAAGGAAGACTCATTTGTGGTATATTCCCCTTTAATTTGACAAATTACCAGCTGCGAATCACTTGTTATCCTTATACTTTCAAGCTTCTTTTCTATTGCGATCTTCAATGCGTGCACTACACCGTACTGTTTCATTGTTCGTGGATGCAAATTCTAGTCTGAATGAGAATGCTATTCTTTCTCCTTCTGGTGAGATCAACACAACTCCAATTCCATTCCCCTCACTGTTGGATGATCCGTCTACTAAAATTTCCCATCTATTTGGTTCTGTTAACAAGTCTTTTGGATTCCCAAACTCTTCTTCAACATCCATCATTTCTTCTACTGCTTCATCTTCTTCCAAAGGAAATTCTGCCAAGAAATCTGCGACAACTTGTGACTTTTGGATGATAATACTTCGTATTTTATCTTGTAATGGTTTACTTGTGCATTCCACCTTTCTATTCTCCATGACCTTTTGGTGTTCTTCATAACTGATTCAATTGGCACCTTGGTTACCACTTTTATCACATGTGCTTGGAAGTATATTCGTAACTTGAATGATGCATAAACCAGGGCTAAGATTAACTTCTCCATTTTAGAATAATTCCTCTCTGCTGCGTTAAAGTTTTACTGATGTAGTAAATGGGCCTTTCTATTCCTCAAGGCTCTGTCATAATGTAACTGCACTTAGAGCATATGGAGTTGTTGTGAGATATACCAATAATTCTTCGTTTTTCTCTGGTTTCTGTAATATGGATGTATTTGTGAGATATTCTTTGATTCCTTGAAAAGCTTTTTCACATTCATCAGTCCACTTGAATTTTTCTCCCTTCTTAAGTATGTTGAAAAAATGTTTGCACTTATCTGACATTCGCGAAATAAATCTTCCGAGTGAAGCCAAGAGTCCATTTAGCTTTTGTACTTCCTTTTTACTGTCACAAGGTGTTGGCATGTCACGAACTGCTTGTACTTTTTCTGGATCAACTTGTATTCCTCCTTTGATACTATATATCCCAAGAATTTTCCAGACGCATTCCAATTATACATTTCTCAAAGATTTAATTTGATGTTGAACTTTCTCATTTGTTCAAATATTTCCTTCAAATCTTGCACATGATCTTTGGATTCTTTGCTTTTTATCAACATATCATCTACATATACTTCCAAAGTTTTATGTATCCACTTTGCGAACACTTTTTCAACCATTCGTTGATATGTAGCGCCCTCATTTCGCAAACCAAATGGCATCTTCACATAACAATACAAACCTCTTGGAGCAAAAAAGGAAGTATGTTCTTGATCTTCTTCTGCGAGTGATATTTGATTATACCCTTTATATCCATCAAGTGAAGTGACTCTATCATGTCCTGCAGCTGATTCCACCATTTGTGGTATGTCTGATAATGGAAAGCTATCTTTGGGGCAGGCTTTGTTTAGATCAGTGAAATCTATACAAATTCTTATCCCTTTATTCTTTTTCGGAACAATGACCATATTCGCAATCCATTTTGGGTATTTTGCTTCCCTTATGATTCCTGCATCCAACATCTTTTGTAATTATTCTTCTATCTGTGCATGTTAACTTTGTGATATCTTCCTTATTCTTTGTTTGAATGGTCTTACGTTTTTTATCGATGTTCAATCTATGACACGCCACTGATGGATCAATTCCTGGTATCTCATCTACACTTCCTGCGAATATATCTTTATATTCTCGTAAGAGATCAATAGTTCTCTTTTATTCTTCTTCATCCATCTTAGTTCCAATTCGCAAGAATAAAGGCTCCTCTTTACTTCCAATATTTACTTCTTTAGTTGGTTCATCTGCAACATAGCTTGGACTTTGCTCCCCCATAGGTGTTGGTTCTTTGATTATTTTTGCTGGTTCCCCTTATTTTTCTGGAATTTCACTTGTTATTCCTCTCCCTTCCTTTGCTCTTATTGTATACACTCTGAATTCTTCTTCCTTTTTTACCTCCTTCGCAAGTTTTCTACGAAACTGTTTCTTTCTTGCTCTCCCCCCACACTGTTTTACTTCAATCTGATAACAAAATTTTGCACTATCAAGATCTCCTTTTTATTTCCTCGTATTCCATTTGGTGTAGGAAATTTGATTTTCTGATGTAATGTTGAAGCAACAGCTTTGATCGCATGAATCCACGACCTTCCTATCAGCATATTATATGGAGATTCCATATCTATCACACATAAGACTATATGTGTTTCGATTTCTCCTAGCAATATTCGCAGTGCTATTTCCCCTTTAGATTTTGTTGTAGATTTTCCTAATCCATGAATGAGACATTTTGAATTTGTGATTTCTTCATCTTTAATTCCCATCCCTTTAAGTGCATGATAGAATATGATATTAACAGAACTCCCTGTATCAACCAAGATTCGGTTTAATTTTCATTTTTCTATAGCTTTCTTCTCTTCTCGCATGACTGGAACTGTGATCACCAATGGTGAAGTGTGGTTCAAGTCTTCATTTGGAATTTCTGCTACTGAAAATGTGATTTTATGTTTTTCCCATTCTTCTAAAGTTGTTATTTTCTCCTCCTCCATGATCTTTCTTCCTCTACAATCTCGCTTGTATATCTTTCCCTTCATGTTATTATGAAATTCATCAATCACTGTCTTTGTGATCATATTACATTCTTCTTTTTTGCAATCTCCATCTACTGACTCCATTTGATCTTCAAATTTTCCACAATTCCTTCAAATTTTGGCTATCACAATCCTCAAATTCCCTGTTTCTAGCGCCAATTATGTAGTTGCAGAATAACCTACAACTACACCCTCAGTAGAATTAGTAAAACTTGAGAAGTTCTTGATGTTGAATGACAACTTTTTTATTAATTCTCTCAATTGATTACAAAGAAGTATCTAAATGGAACTAGAATAGTTACAACTTTATCTATTCTCTTTCCTAAGATAATTTCTAATACTCACCAAAAGAACCTCTCGAATTTTACATTTGAACTCCTATTTATAATGAACTTTGTACAGCTGTATATGTGTTGCGAAGTATCGCAACACATCTTCGTACGATTATTCTATCTTCGCAAATCTTCATTCTTCCATGTACTTCCTCTATCTTCGTATTGTTTTGTAACTCTTTCCTCCTATATTTGTCACGATGTTCGTAAGTTAATGCCTTGTGATATTCGGTACCTACAAGAAGTCCAGCGTATGGCGAAACAGAAGCATTATCCAATTCCATAACGACTTAGCAAACTTACAATCAAAGAACAAGTGATGTTGAGACTCAGCATAACACGGATTTGGGCAGAGGTTGCAGCAGTTTGCCATGTCAGCCCCATTGAACTTCACATTGTCGTCTGTAGAGATTCTGTTATTCATCAATTTCCACACCGTGCAAGCTCGACTAGGAGGAATCTTAATTGCCCATAGGTCTTTGAAGTCTTGTTTATCCACCTTCTTGTTCCTGTGAAACTCATAGGCATCCTTCATGCTGATGTCCCCTGAATTGTTGTCCTTCCACACGAGCCTGTCTTCCATGTGCACAGCAATCGGAGTTTCCTCAATAATCTGCTTTATATTTCCTTCTAGCTCCGGCATGCAAGACGGAAGCCTCCACTTTCCATGTTCAATAAAGTCTGCCACCCGGTTTTGCAGGTTTGAATTTTCTAGCTCAAGACAATCGGCAATCGAAATATCCATACCTGTGAACCATATGTCATTCCAGAAATCAATTGTCTTCCCATTACCCACTAGCCAAAGCATATTTGACTTGATGATTGTCCATTGCTCTTTGAAGCCATGCCAAATCGAAGACTTTTTGTAAGCTCTCCCCGCAAAGCGCGACTTGACGAAGGTACTGAATTCCGACTGAACTGTTAAGAGCTTCCACGTCATTTTCATAAGGGCTGCATCATTTAAAGTTTTCATGGATTTTATTCTCAGACCACCTTCCGCAGTAGGAAGGCACACTCTGTCCCAAGCTACAATATTTTGGTGTTGTTTGGTTATGTCCCCAGACCAAACGAAATTTCTAATCCACTGCTCTAAAGTATGAATGCAAGACCTAGGCCATTTGTAGGTATGAAATCTATACAGGGCAGAACTAGCTATGACAGATCGGACAAGCTCCACTCTCCCCATCATTGACAGTGAATTACCCTTCCAAGTTGCAAAGTTCAGCTTAATTCTATCTAATATAGCCCGAAGGTGAGCTGTTCTCGGCTTTCCTATGAATATTGGAGCCCCCAGATAACGGAAAGGGAGAATTCCCATTGGGATGTTAAACGCAGAAGCAACAAGGGATATTCTGTTGTGATCATGGGCACTACAGTATACAGTACACTTAGCTACACTAATCAATTATCCAGAGTTGTCGCCATACATCTCAAAAATATGCAAAAGGTTCTTTATATCTCTTTTAGTTCCCCTGTAGAAGACCATGATATCGTCCACATAAAGGACATGATAAGGGAATACCGTACCTCTCGGAGAAGAAATGTGATGAATCTCCCCCTGCTTGAAAGCCATTTCTATCGCATTGCTAAGAGCCTCCTCAGCCAAGCAAAAGAGAATTGGGGACATCGGATCTCCTTGCCGAACCCCACTTTTGCAGTCGAAATAACCCATCGCCTTCCCATTAATTACAATTGAGAGTCTGGCAGAATGCAAAATGGAGCTAATCCACTCTACCACTTTATCACAGAAGCCATAGCCTTGAATACATTTCAAAAGAAAATCCCAGTTCAGAGTATCAAAAGCCTTGTGGATATCAAACTTAAGGGCAATGTTACCTCCAAAGCACTTGTGGTCTATCATATTTATCGCCTTCGACGTAATTCCAATGCAGTAAAATATGCTTCTTCCTTTTAGAAAAGCTCGCTGCTTAGGATAGATTATTTTAGACACAATTGGGCCGAGCCGAGTTGCTAGAATTTTTCCGATAATTTTGAAATGAAAGTTGCTGAGGGCAATAGGATGAAACTTTTCAATCACGTCTTCTCCCGGATCCTTCGAAATTAGGATGATATTACTTGGGTTTGCATTCTGCATAAGCCACCCATTACGGAAGAAGGATTGCACCGAGTTGATCACATCTGAGCCAATGATGTCCCAGAAAGAAGCGAAGAAGATACCACCAAAACCGTCCGGCTCCGGGGCACCATTAGCATTCATATCATCTTCCATCTTGTCCAGAAGAGCAGTAAGCGCCACATTGTCTTCATGGGAGACCTTGCTGCTAGTGTTCTGCTCAACGTAGTCAGAAAAAGGGGTCACATTATCATTGTCATACAGGTTTTGAAAGTAATTAATAACATGGTTAGAGATATCCTCATGAGAGGTTAGGAAGGCATCATTTGTCTTCAGATGAGTAAGCTTGTTGGTGGCCGCTCTGATCTTCACATACTTGTGGAAAAAATCGTGCAAGCAACTCCATCTTTAACCCAACTGAGTCTTGACTTTTCTCTCCAGAAATATTTTTGAATTTTTAGAGCATCTACTAGCTTATTAGAAGCCTCCACCTCAATGAAGTGCAGCACATCCGAGTATCCCTCCTCCACAATACGATTCTGGATTTTTTCAAGATCCACAGTATCTTTATGAGCATTCAGATGTATGTCACCAAATATTTCTTTGTTCCACCGCTTCAGCTCCGTCTTCAAGTCTTTAAGCTTTTGATTAAGCACATACATTGGACAACCAAAGAATTGACGCTTCCAAATGCGAGTAATCACATATCGCAGACCCTGATGATTCAACCACGCACATTGAAATTTAAAAAAAGAAGCGAAAGAATTGTCACCCTTGGCCGCCTCAAGAAGTAAAGGGAAGTGATCAGATTTAACCCTTGGAAAAGTGATGCATATTGTAGCATCCCACGAGTCCATCCAGATGTCGTTACAGATAGCACGATCAACCCGAATCTCCGTGTTATGTCTTCCCCGCCTTCCATTATTACAGGTGAACTGAGCACCCCTCGTATCCAAATGATGGAGGTCATTCAGCTCCGAGAAGGCTAAGAACTCATCGCAGGAGATACGATTCGGAGGCGGCCCCTTTGATTTATCATGAGCTCCCAGCACCGAATTGAAGTATCCAATTAAACACCATGGGCACCGCGCATTATTCAAAGAAACTGATCCAGTTGAGACCACAAGTCTCGACGCGCGATATAGGAAGTTGCCGCATAAACCCCTGCAATATAGTAATCCATGCCACCCAGCGTAGCTTTGAATGAGATCAGCTGCGCTGAGTTAGAGATAACATCCACCTTAATGTGACTAGCACAAAGACACCATAAGTTTGACTTCCTTGCTCCCCTATCATTAAGAGCCACCAACTTCAAACCAAGCTTAGTCCAGTAATTCGCCGTGATCGAGGAGAAAGAAATCTAGGGTTCTGCAATAAAAACTAAATCCGGAGAAAAATTACTACAATAGTTATGAAACACCATCTGCGTATCTGCGTTGCCAAAGACCCGCAAGTTCCAATATATTTTTCTCATTGAGGGGGGATAACATCGATCCTTGGATGCATAGTCCAAGGTTTAGGGTGAGATACCACCAGCTCCTTCTTAGTTTTGTTTCTGTCTTTTTTTCTTTGAGACTTAGACACCACATTTACGAATTCCTTCTCCTTTGCATCTGGAGCTGTCTCTACGACTATCTCGGCATTTACCACTGCAACTCCTATCATGTCAGTGTCTTCCGCATCCATCCCCTCCTCTGCATTCTCATCTTTCGTTGTAGGTCTTACCTGGGCAGTAGAAACTACATCCGGCTCGGCCACTGTCACCGCCTTCTCCTATGTCACTGCAAAACCTGCCTAAGCAATGACTACTACATCCAGCAAGGTCTCTGCATTCACTCCTGCATGGGAAGTTGTGACTGTATCCGCATCCGAGATAGACTTTTTCACCATCACCTCTTCATTTGTCTCAGCCTCTTCATCCGTATCGTCTAAAGTTTCAACACTCACAGCGTCCTCCTCTTGTTGAATGCCCACTGCCAAATTAGCTTCCTCAATGGTAGCCTCCTTTATATAGTTAATAGTAGAGTCTTCCTGATTTTCTCCTTTGTTGGTGGAGCACCCTCCGTCGTCTCATCCCCCATATTCTTCAACTCTGAGGCCTCCAAAGTAATTGCTCCACTGACCTCCGGATTTTTTGTTTCTACAGCATTGCTTGTGTTACCCTCTTCGTAAGATTTCTTTTTCTTTTTTCGAGCTTGTCCGGAAGAGCAGTAAGCTCCACATTGTCTTCATGGGAGACCTTGCTGCTAGTGTTCCGCTCAACGTAGTTAGAAAAATGGGTCACATTATCATTGTCATAAAGGTTTTGAAAGTAATTAATAACATGGTTAGAGATATCTCATGAGAGGTTAGAAAGGCGTCATTTGTCTTCAGATGAGTAAGATTGTTGGTGGCCGCTCTGATCTTCACATACTTGTGGAAAAAATCGTGCAAGCATCTCCATATTTAACCCAACTGAGTCTTGACTTTTCTCTCCAGAAATCTTATTGAATTTTTAGAGCATCTACTAGCTTATTAGAAGCCTCCACCTCAATGAAGTGCAACACATCCGAGTAGCCCTCCTCCGCAATACGATTCTGGATTTTTTCAAGATCCACAGTAGCTTTGTGAGCATTCAGATGTATGTCACCAAATATTTCTTTGTTCCACCACTTCAGCTCCGTCTTTAAGTCTTTAAGCTTTTGAGTAAGCACATACATTGGACAACCAAAGAATTGACGCTGCCAAATGCGAGTAATCACATCTCGCAGACCCTGATGATTCATCCACGCACATTGAAATTTAAAATAAGAAGCGAAATAATTGTCACCCTTGTCCACCTCAAGCAGTAAAGGGAAGTGATCAGATTTAACCCTTGGAAAAGTGATGCATATTTTAGCATCCCACGAGTCCAGCCAGATGTCGTTGCAGATAGCACGATCAAGCCGAATCTCCGTGTTATGTCTTCCCCGCCTGCCATTAGTCCAGGTGAACTAAGCACCCCTCGTATCCAAATGATGGAGGTCATTCAGCTCCGAGAAGGCTAAGAACTCATCGCAGGAGATGCGATTCGGAGGCGGCCCCTTTGATTTATCATGAGCTCCCAGCACCGAATTGAAGTATCCAATTAAACACCATGGGCACCGCGCATTATTCAGCAAACCAGTCAGTTGAGACCACAAGTCTCGACGCGCGATATAGGAAGTTGCCGCATAAACCCCTGCAATATAGTAATCCATGCCACCCAGCGTAGCTTTGAATGAGATCAGCTGCGCTGAGTTAGAGATAACATCCACCTTAATGTGACTAGCACAAAGACACCATAAGTTTGACTTCCTTGCTCCCCTATCATTAAGAGCCACCAACTTCAAACCAAGCTTAGTCCAAAGAATTACCGTGATCGAGGAGAAAGAAATCCAAGGTTCTGCAATAAAAACTAAATCCGGCGAAAAATTAATACAATAGTTATGAAACACCATCTGCGTATCTGCGTTACCAAAGCCCCGCAAGTTCCAATATATTTTTCTCATTGAGGGGGGATAACATCGATCCTTGGACGCATAGTCCAAGGTTTAGGGTGAGATACCACCAGCTCCTTCTTAGTTTTGTTTCTGTCTTTTTTTCTTTGAGACTTATACACCACATTTACGAATTCCTTCTCCTTTGCATCTGGAGCTGTCTCTACGACTACCTCGGCATTTACCACTGCAACTCCTATCATGTCAGTGTCTTCCGCATCCATCCCCTCCTCTGCATTCTCATCTTTCGCTGTAGGTCTTACCTGGGCAGTAGAAACTACATCCGGCTCGGCCACTGTCACCTCCTTCTCCTATGTCACTGCAAAACCTGCCTAAGCAATGACTACTACATCCAGCAAGGTCTCTGCATTCACTCCTGCATGGGAAGTTGTGACTGTATCCGCATCCGAGATAGACGTTTTCACCATCACCTCTTCATTTGTCTCAGCCTCTTCATCCGTATCGTCTAAAGTTTCAACACTCACAGCGTCCGCCTCTTGTTGAATGCCCACTTCCAAATTAGCTTCCTCAATGGTAGCCTCCTTTATATAGTTAATAGTAGAGTCTTCCTGATTTTCTCCTTTGTTGGTGGAGCACCCTCCGTCGTCTCATCCCCCATATTCTTCAACTCTGAGGCCTCCAAAGTAATTGCTCCACTGACCTCCGGATTTTTTGTTTCTACAGCATTGCTTGTGTTACCCTCTTCGTAAGATTTCTTTTTCTTTTTTCCAGCTTGTTCGGAAGAGCAGTAGTAAGCTCCACATTGTCTTCATGGGAGACCTTGCTGCTAGTGTTTTGCTCAACGTAGTTAGAAAAATGGGTCACATTATCATTGTCATATAGGTTTTGAAAGTAATTAATAACATGGTTAGAGATATCTCATGAGAGGTTAGAAAGGCTTCATTTGTCTTCAGATGAGTAAGCTTGTTGGTGGCCGCTCTAATATTCACATACTTGTGGAAAAAATCGTGCAAGCATCTCCATATTTAACCCAACTGAGTCTTGACTTTTCTCTCCAGAAATCTTATTGAATTTTTAGAGAATCTACTAGCTTATTAGAAGCCTCCACCTCAATGAAGTGCAGCACATCCGAGTAGCCCTCCTCCGCAATACGATTCTGGATTTTTTCAAGATCCACAGTATCTTTGTGAGCATTCAGATGTATGTCACCAAATATTTCTTTGTTCCACCGCTTCAGCTCCGTATTCAAGTCTTTAAGCTTTTGAGTAAGCACATACATTTGACAACCAAAGAATTGACGCTGCCAAATGCGAGTAATCACATCTCGCAGACCCTGATGATTCAGCCACGCACATTGAAATTTAAAAGAAGAAGCGAAATAATTGTCACCCTTGTCCACCTCAAGCAGTAAAGGGAAGTGATCAGATTTAACCCTTGGAAAAGTGCTGCAGATTGTAGCATCCCACGAGTCCATCCAGATGTCGTTGCAGATAGCACGATCAAGCCGAATCTCCATGTTATGTCTTCCCCGCCTGCCATTAGTCCAGGTGAACTAAGCACCCCTCGTATCCAAATGATGGAGGTCATTCAGCTCCGAGAAGGCTAAGAACTCATCGCAGGAGATACGATTCGGAGGCGGCCCCTTTGATTTCTCATGAGCTCCCAGCACCGCATTGAAGTCTCCAATTAAACACCATGGGCACCGCGCATTATTCAGCAAACCAGTCAGTTGAGACCACAAGTCTCGACGCGATATAGGAAGTTACGCATAAACCCTCGCAATATAGTAATCCATGCCACCCAGCGTAGCTTTGCAAGAGATCAGCTGCGCTGAGTTAGAGATAACATCCACCTTAATGTGACTAGCACAAAGACACCATAAGTTTGACTTCCTTGCTCCCCTATCATTAAGAGCCACCAACTTCAAACCAAGCTTAGTCCAGTAATTCGCCGTGATCGAGGAGAAATAAATCCAGGGTTCTGCAATAAAAACTAAATCCGGCGAAAAATTACTACAATAGTTATGAAACACCATATGCGTATCTGCGTTGCCAAAGACCCGCAAGTTCCAATATATTTTTCTCATTGAGGGGGGATAACATCGATCCTTGGATGCATAGTCCAAGGTTTAAGATGAGATACCACCAGCTCCTTCTTAGTTTTGTTCCTGTCTTTTTTTCTTTGAGACTTAGACACCACATTTACGAATTACTTCTCCTTTGCATCTGGAGCTGTCTCTACGACTACCACGGCATTTACCACTGCAACTCCTATCATGTCAGTGTCTTCCGCATCCATCCCATCCTCTGCATTCCCATCTTTCGCTGTAGGTCTTACCTGGGCAGTAACAACTACATCCGGCTCGGCCACTGTCACCGCCTTCTCCTCTGTCACTGCAAAACCTGCCTGAGCAATGGCTACTACATCCAGCAAGGTTTCTACATTCACTCCTGCCTGGGAAGTTGTGACTGTATTCGCATCCGAGATCGACTTTTTCACCATCACCTCTTCATTTGTCTCAGCCTCTTCATCCGTATCGTCTAAAGTTTCAACACTCACAGCGTCCTCCTCTTGTTGAATGCCCACTTCCAAATTAGCTTCCTCAATGGTAGCCTCCTTTATATAGTTAATAGTAGAGTCTTCCTGATTTTTCTCTTTTGTTGGTGGAGCACCCTCCGTCGTATCATACCCCATATTCTTCAACTCTGAGGCCTCCAAAGTAATTGCTCCACTGACCTCCGGATTTTTTGTTTCTACATCATTGCTTGTGTTACCCTCTTCGTAAGATTTCTTTTTCTTTTTTCCAGCTTGTCCGGAAGAGCAGTAAGCTCCACATTGTCTTCATGGGAGACCTTGCTGCTAGTGTTCTGCTCAACGTGGTCAGAAAAAGGGGTCACATTATCATTTTCATACAGGTTTTTAAAGTAATTAATAACATGGTTAGAGATATCCTCATGAGAGGTTAGGAAGGCATCATTTGTCTTCAGATGAGTAAGCTTGTTGGTGTCCGCTCTGATCTTCACATACTTGTGGAAAAAATCGTGCAAGCATCTCCATCTTTAACCCAACTGAGTCTTGACTTTTCTCTCCAGAAATATTTTTGAATTTTTAAAGCATCTACTAGCTTATTAGAAGCCTCCACCTCAATGAAGTGCAGCACATCCGAGTAGCCCTCCTCCGCAATACGATTCTGTATTTTTTCAAGATCCACAGTAGCTTTGTGAGCATTCAGATGTATGTCACCAAATATTTCTTTGTTCCACCGCTTCAGCTCCGTCTTCAAGTATTTAAGCTTTTGAGTAAGCACATACATTGGACAACCAATGAATTGACGCTGCCAAATGTGAGTAATCACATCTCGCAGACCCTGATGATTCAGCCACGCACATTGAAATTTAAAAGAAGAAGCGAAAGAATTGTCACCCTTGGCCGCCTCAAGCATTAAAAGGGAGTGATCAGATTTAACCCTTGGAAAAGTGCTGCAGATTGTAGCATCCCACGAGTCCAGCCAGATGTCGTTGCAGATAGAACGATCAAGCCGAATCTCCGTGTTATGTCTTCCCCGCCTGCCATTAGTCCAGGTGAACTGAGCACCCCTCGTATCCAAATGATGGAGGTCATTCATCTCCGAGAAGGCTAAGAACTCATCGCAGGAGATACGATTCGGAGGCGGCCCCTTTGATTTCTCATGAGCTCTCAGAACCGCATTGAAGTCTCCAATTAAACACCACGGACACCGCGCATTATTCAGCAAACCAGTCAGTTGAGACCTCAAGTCTTGACGCGCGATATAGGAAGTTGCCGCATAAACCCCTGCAATATAGTAATCCATGCCACCCAGCGTAGCTTTACAAGAGATCAGCTGCGCTGAGTTAGAGATAACATCCACCTTAATGTGACTAGCACAAAGACACCATAAGTTTGACTTCCTTGCTCCCCTATCATTAAGAGCCACCAACTTCAAACCAAGCTTAGTCCAGTAATTCGCCGTAATCGAGGAGAAAGAAATCCAGGGTTCTGCAATAAAAACTAAATCCGGCGAAAAATTACTACAATAGTTATGAAACACCATCTGCGTATCTGCGTTGCCAAAGCCACGCAAGTTCCAGTATATTTTTCTCATTGAGGGGGGATAACATCGATCCTTGGACGCATAGTCCAAGGTTTAGGGTGAGATACCACTAGATCCTTCTTAGTTTTGTTTCTGTCTTTTTTTCTTTGAGACTTAGACACCACATTTACGAATTCCTTCTCCTTTGCATCTGGAGCTGTCTCTAAGACTACCTCGGTATTTACCACTGCAACTCCTATCATGTCAGTGTCTGCCGCATCCATAACCTCCTCTGCATTCCCATCTTTCGCTGTAGGTCCTACCTGGGCAGTAGCAACTACATCCGGCTCGTCCACTATCACCGCCTTCTCTTCTGTCACTGCAACACCTGCCTGAGCAATGGCTACTGCATCCAGCAAGGTCTATGCATTCACTCCTGTCTAGGCAGTTGTGACTGTATCCGCATCCGAGATCGACTTTGTCACCATCACCTCTTCATTTGTCTCAGCCTCTTCATCTGTATCGTCTAAAGTTTCAACACTCACAACGTCCTCCTCTTGTTGAATGCCCACTGCCAAATTATCCTCCTCAATGGTATCCTCCTTTATAGAGTTAATAGTAGAGTCTTCCTGATTTTTCTCCTTTGTTGGTGGAGCACCCTCCGTCATATCATCCCCCATATTCTTCAACTCTGAGGCCTCCAAAGTAATTGCTCCACTGACCTCCGGATTTTTTGTTTCTACAGCATTGCTTGTGTTACCCTCTTCGTAAGATTTCTTTTCCTTTTTTTTTTTTGGGAAAATTATTTTTCTTTGTCTGAACTGTAGTCTCCTTGTTCAACCCAACGGAATTGCTCTGCTGAGAAAGTTTTTTTTTGCATAAACCTTCTACATGACCTATTATTTTGCAAAATTGGCAGTAGGAAGGGACTTTTTCATAAGTAACTTTTGTGTCGAAAAAATGTTTTTCTCTCTCGACACGAATTTCGTTTATCTGCTTGACTGATATATCCATCTCAACTAAGACTCTAGCATATAATCCAAAACTTCTTGATAAAGTAGCTTTATCAATATACAGGGGATCACCTATAGCGCTAGAGATTTCAAACAGGGTTTTAGGACTCCAATATTCATTACTTAAACCAAAAATTTGGATCCAAACCTGAGCCAGAGATTGGTTTTGAGTATTAGGATTGAAATCAGGAACCCATTTTATGAAGTGGATGATACCTGGTTTGATATTGCACGGTCCTGCAGATCACACAAAAGCAACATCTCCCTCACAAGCGAATTTGAAGCATAAAAATCCTTTTCCTAAAGTAGAGATCACCCAATCTTTGATATTCCAGGTAGTGGAGAGTCTTTCATGGATCTGAGGCATGTTCAAGGTATCCGATCCCTTCGGCAGCACCAATCTTCCTATTAAGCAATTCTTACAGTCTTGCACCCCTTGTTGATATTCCTCTTCCGATATACGAATCGATACTTTAGATCCGTTGAAGCACGGTTTTTCCAGAGTTGAAGAATCAAAGTCCATTGATTTGAAGTTTGAGACAATATTAGCGTACGATTTGGTTTTTACCTTATCGTGAACAACCAATTCTTGTTCCTCATCAGGGATCTGACCTTTGTTCTTCGGAGTCTCGGGAACAGAGACTGGTATATCATTATTAAGAAATTGGAAATAGACACTCGATTTAGCCGCTAATCATTGAGATGAAGCCTTAATTATATTATGATTATGCTATAATGAAAACCGTATCCAGTATCGATAGATCTTGTACTGAGTTGCTCCGTTCCGATCGCCGAGTTTTGCGCTGATTTGCAGAGCTCCATGTTATAAGGGGATTCCACTGTTAGCCTTTGATTAAGACTCACGAATCCTATTTGCTTGAGTAAATCAAGTCGAGAGATTGATATAATAACTCCTTGAGATATTTTCTATTGATTGAGTCTAGTTGATTCTGTAGAAAACAACTCGGAGTTGTGCATTCAGATTGCTAATCGAAATATTGGGTGAGGTTGTTAGACCCCCGCTTTTTCAATTATCGAGTACATCTGCACCATTTTGGTTGGAGCTTACTCAAAGGTACCTCAGATGCCCGTGTGTTGAATATTTATTACTAACCTATGAAATTCTGTTGGGAAGAACCATAAATTGAAGTAACGAAATATTATGAAAAATATTGAATATTTTTCAGGGATTCAGTTAATGAATCTAATTATTTTAGGAGTAATTAATTAATGGCTCTATACTAGTACAGTTATCTAGGAGCATTAATTATTCATGAATTGAGTGTTATGAGCTTGTTGAAGCATCATATTTCTTTCATATAGTCAGGAAAAACATTGTTACATCCTGAAGACGTTATTGCTCTATGCTAGCAGGCAAGCTGTCTAGGAGCCGTCCAATATTTCGATTATATGTAGAAGTAATTACTGAAATTGCTCAGTATTCACGAGATATGCCATTGCCTCAGCTGAGAGACTACATATCTGCTTATGCTCTGAGAGACAGTATTCTCAGTCAGTGATTCTTGTGGCATGATCTTTCATGCTTTCGATAAGAGACATGAGCCTCAATATTCATCTGATTGCTGGATCAGGAATACGTACAATTATGGATTCACGATTTTAGCCCTTGTTGAAAATCCACCATTTATATTAAGTCCCCTGCTTAGTGAGGGATAGTCATGTTCCTCAGTCATCACTGAATGGTGATTTTCCGGTTACAAATAATATGAGTAATTGAACTTAGTCATAGAATAAGATGTTACCGGATTTTTGGTAGTACGAGCAAACCACGACTTGAGTGAAGATCCAAGTGGCATGGTAAAGCATTGTCTAATGAGCATAAAATGGTTTTGAACCGCTGATTTTGATGACGGGACCTTGGTCGCTTTAGGATTCACGGGCCGGGCCCAATAAGGAAATCCTTGTAAAATTAGGTTTTGGAAATAAAATTTGATATAAAAGGGAATTAACCCCTTCTTTTTTATTTCACCTTGGCTGACCACCACCTTCATCAACTCATCATCTCCTTTACGTCAGAGCACATGAGGAAACAAGAGGAAATTTTCGCCGGAGCGCCACCGCCGTCCGACCAGAGCAATCACCGTCCGACCAACTTCCGGCAGGCGCCGACTAGGTACGCGAGATTTTTTTTTATTTTTCATAAGTTTATATTTTGTTCATGACTTGTTCATGTTGATATCATATACATGTGTATGTATGAGTGTGACCAGATACGTATGTTCGTTCGATCGTTAGTTTAAGAAACCATTAATAATCCCTGACCTATGAGAGATTTTCATGTATAGACTTGTGTCCAGTGAAAAAATTTTGTTCATGAGCTTTCATGAAAACCAAAACTTTATCTTGAAACGATGTGAGCTTGCACAAAACCGAAATAAACCCTCGTTTTAAAGAAAGACGATCGTACGAAGGAAAAGAGTTTTTTTTTTTTTAATTAAATCCATGGTCTGTCCATGGGATTTTTTTTTATGAAACCGTGGGATATCCCACGAATTTTATTTAGTGAGTCTTGCTCACGGAATTTTTTTTTTTATTTACGTGAGTTAATCATGTTTATATATTGTATGATCAGAATATCGCCACAACAATACTCTTGTAAAATTCATAACGACATTTCTGCGAGCTCTTCAACAACACATTGCAAATGTCGCAAATTAATGATGTAATAGATAATGATAGCATAAAACACGAGAAAGATGTGAAGATTTTGCGGTTGTAGAGAAATCTCGAGAGAACAAGGCAGGAGCTCGAGAGAATATGGAGAAAGCTTGCGAAAGTGTGGAAAGGGATCCTAAAATAGGGGAAGTGTGAGCTGACATCCATTATGTAAACACCTATATAAAGAGGAGAGCAGGAAAGAGAAAAGGGGGGAGACAATTTTAGTAAGAGAGAGAGAGATATTTTTAGAGAAAAAATGTATTTTTCTTTATCATCTTCTTCCCCAAAACTAGATGTAGAACTCCATTAATGGAGATTATCAATGTAAATCAAATGTAAATTTAAACAATCATAGTGAAGAATCATGGATGTAGATCAAATTGATCGAACCATGTAAAAATCTGTGTGTCCATTTACAATTTTAGTATTTTAATCATCATTTTCATATCAAATGAGTTTAGATCAAGAAATTATTATCAATATATTATAAGGGGTGTGTTGTGGGAATTCCTGCAACTACATTTTGGCGCTAGAAACAGGGACTACTGCTTGTTAGATTGAAGGAAATTAAAGAAGTCAGCTACTGTTGGTGACAGATCTCATTGAATTTTCAGCGTTAAGGACGAAAATGGAAGTTCCAATGAAAGAATCTAGGCTTCAGGTAGCAAACATCATCAAAATCCCAGGACAACAATTCGAAGAAGGACGACAGAGTTGAGAAGGACGAAATTAGTACAAAGCTACGGCAACAACTAAATTTAAAAGGGAAGAATTTTGTTCCAATTATATGATTTTAGTCTTTATATTCTAAAATGTAGTGATTTAAACCAAAATTTTGACCATATTTTTTCCTGATCCTTAAAACTGCTTTTCACCAAAATTTTGATTTCATGAGTAAAAAGCTTGATTCAAAGTGATTTTTGTTTACAGATTTACAACTTACAAAACTTGATTTACAAAGACATTTAAATGAGTTTCAGAAACATTGAGTATCAAAAAATTTCAGCTAAGTTGGAGAATTTTCCCATGAACAAAACTAGACGAATTTTGGATGATAATTTCATTCTCGACAAGATAAGGCTTAGCACAGACTTCTCTAGATTTTTCACTGAATTGTTTTGTTGTTCACAACAATGCATGATTGGAGATCTTCGCAACATAAATTATTAATACACGAAGAAGAATACAGCCCACCAAAAATATGCAAAGGGAGAAATAGTAAACAAAAATATGCGAAAATTTTCTTCGCAAACATTTACCTTGCCAACATTCGCAGACACTTGTTGATACAGGAGATTTCAGTACACTTCATCAAAACTTCACTGGAAGCAGAGGAGGCAATTGAATCTCATCAATCTAGGGACAAGCTTTCACAAGGATGAAATACTATGTAAATATACAAACAACGAAATTGGTGATGCAAAGAAGTAAAGATGCAGTGGATGCCGTCAGCTATTTTGTCACCAAATATATAATGATGAACATATAACACCTTAGAGCAACCACAATCTTGGACCAAAACTAAAAATTTATTCGAAACACCAGGCGCTACGAGACGGAGTAAAGACCAAATACCAGATTAAAACTAAAAACAAGAGTATATTTGGTCTTTGGTTTGGTTATGGTCGGACGTAATTCACGACTACGCCTGATTGGGACGGAATTGCAGGTTATGCCTCACGGAGAGGCGGATGTAATATTTGCGCCCGGTTGGGGCGGGAGTGCAGGTTACGCCCGACGGGGCATAATTTCAAGTTGCGCTTGATGCCAGGCGGTTTCATCAGGTTACGCCCCATTCAGGCGTAATTAAACGTTACTCCCCATCTGGCGCAGTTATAAATACCTCCCGACTCCTGGCGTAATCACAGATTACGCCTGATGTTGAATGGGGCGCAACTACATACGACGCCTGTTACTCATGGGGCGTAATTTAAATGTACACCCCATTCTTTAACCCATTTCATCGGTTTTTTGAAATTATGTATAATACAGGGTTAGGTTGAGCATAATTTCATACATGTTATCGTACGCAATATCAAATGCCTATTTAACCGCTGAATTAAGTTGTGGCCACATCAAAGGAAAATGATTAACCGTTGTAGTCTTATATAGCATCAAAAAAAAAAAACAATACGCTTTGATATTACACATAGTTTCTCGCAAACAACAACAAAATTGGTATTCAGTGAGGCGCAAGTTTTGTTTACGTCCCATCAGGCGTAATGTTGGGATCACGCCCCATCGGGCGTAATTTGGGATCATGCCCCATCAGGCGTAGTTTTAAGTTGCGTCTCTCCATGGGGCGGTTTTATATATTACGCCCCACACCAAGCGTAATTTATACCTACGCCCGACACCAGGCGTAAATTACAATTACGTCCCATCCAAGCGTAATTTATACCTACGCCCCGTATCGGACGAACCTGTGTAACTCCGCTCCACCAAATTTACTCCTCCACCGTAGCGTCGCTGGATGGACTAAGCCAAATTGTCTTACTTTTGTTAGTCTTTAGTCTTTAGTTATACTCCCATGACTGCAGTTTCTCTTACCACCTTACTCCATTTTACTACATTTTTAATTTAATATATACTACTCATTGAGTTAATTATTATACTTCTTGTGGCATAGGTTCTTCTTCATTTAAGTGCTTATGAAGTATCTGTCCTTCACAACACATTTCCGCGAAGTTAACAATTAGCAAAATCCCATTAGCGAAGTTAATATTTAATTTAAGTGTTGTTGTTGTTGTTGTTGTTGTTGTCGTCGCAAGTGTTATCCTTGAAGTTAACATTTCTGCGAAGTTAACTAGCGATGATCGCCAGTCCTTACTAGTAAGAGAAAAAAGTCAACTTCCCACATGAATTTCGCAAACAGGAGAAGAGAGTTGGTGATTATTTTGCAGAGATATTTCTCAAGAGAAGATTAGCCCAGTCAGTATGGTGCGAGAGTATGCAAGAGGAAGATCAAGAGTTCATTTCTCATTTCACAAGCAAATCATATACTTCGCGAGAGACGACAGCAACAGAAAATCACATGAAAGCTAAGTACCACTTTCCTAGAATATTTTATTTACAACAGATAAATTTTTTTTTTGATTTAATTTACAAAAAACGATTCAATCGCAAGATGTCAAACAAGATTTCCAAGATTTAAAAAAAAATGATGAAACTTTACTTCGTCAAAAATTTCGAGGAACAGTTAATTTAATTATGAGATTAATTTCGCAGACAACATTTCTCTTCGCAGGTGATATTTATCAGACGACATTTCTCTTCGCAGACATTTTCTTTGCAAACATTTTCCATACAAGAATTTTATTCGCAAACATTTTACTGAGAGTAACATAAGCAGCAGACTACTTCGTGATATTTACTTCGCAACAACGGTCCAGTACGTAGAAAAAAAAAGGAAACAATGGAAAGAGAAGCAACGAAGTAAAGAGAGGTGGTAGTCAAATTCATTTCATTAACATATATCAGCGAACAAAAGAATGATAAAATGTTAAGAGGAAAATTCATGGGCCCAATTTCAACTTTTAGCGAACAAAGGAATGATAAAGTGTTAATATCTTTATTTCTAGCGAAGACTTAGCAGCAATAAGGAAGTTGGAACAGATGTTAAGGGGAGTACTGAATAAGCTTGAGATCATGCTGTCGATTCCCAACAAATGCATATTTTTTCGCACATTTTTTATAAAGACAGAGAGAGGATAGTAATAAGAGAACGAAAGTATGGCTTACTTTCGCAAGCAGAAGCTAGTACAGATGGTTCGAGGTGGAGAGAACAAGCAAAAGGTCGCAGGTTCGATTCCTTATCTGCGAAATTTTTGATTAAATGCCAAAGGAGAATAAGATAACAAGAGAAAAATGTTATGCGTTAATTTCGCATAGTAGTTCTTGAACAGTTGGTTAAGGAAGTGGAGTATTGCGAGTTAGAGGACTTGAGTTCAAATCTCCCCATTCACAGGCAGAATTTTTATCCTTCACAGATAGAATTTTTGCCCTTCGCAGATGATGTTCGTTTACTTCATGCAAATGTTTACTTCGCCAGATATTTGATTATCTCGCAAAGAAAAGAGTTGATGATTATTTCGCGAAGATATCTCGCAAGGAAGTAACAGAAATAAAAGAATGGATGGAAGAAACGAAAGAATGAAAGAATAAAGAAACGCGAAAATTTCTTAGAGAAGCGAATAAAATTTCGCAGAGACATAAGAATGGGACGAACCTTTATGGCGTACACCCTAGTTCGCGAATAAAATTTTGCAAGAGGCAAATGTAAGACCTAAAGTGTGTCATATAAGGGCGTATCTCTTTGCATGGCTCAGGGATAAGGTTATACCGCTACTAGAACCTGAGTCATGGAGATGTTGGGGTTAAAGAAAACCTATCCGGGGGAGGTACCTTGGACGACTGAGGGTCTCTTCTAAGGAGTGCAGAGTATGACCAAGGCACCGAGGTACACGGTTGAGTCAAGGGTGCCCGGGGCGTACGAAACTACCCTGGACATTCTTGGCAAGTCTTGGCTATGATGCACTCGGCCCGAAGAAAACCTCACTTAGAGTACAGTCTTGTAACTATAAGCTATATAGGCATAAAGGACAAGAGTCTGCGAAAATAGCTGGTTGTTGTTAAGACCGGATGGGAGGAGCTAGTCTTGTATGGCCGATGTTCCCTCCTTGAAGGGGCAACCAGGGGGAAGATAAGGGCGACACCCTCCATTAGGGAGCTGATAAGTGTCTAAAGACGACAATGTCATGGGCTTTACGTTCGCAAGCACATTTAGGCCTATCATATTGTCGCGTGACAAATATTATAAAGAGGCAAAAATACATGAGAAAAAGATAAGATGAGATTAATGGGTTTTTACATGAAAGTGTAAAGACGTCCTGCGATTTCATCGCAAGACAACAATGTCATGGGCTTTGTTCTCTCAAAAAAACTTAGGCATGTCATATTGTAGCAACAAAATGACAAAAAAATGATAAGGCAAGATCAATGGGTCTTTACATGCGAATGTAAGGACGTCCTGCGATTTTGTTGCAAATACAAAAATTGGCAAAATAAGACCTTTAACTAGGAAGGCAAAATAAGACCAATAGAATAATCTCAAACATTAACTATTTTCTTTTAAGAATGCAGGAAAGATTTGTTCATCGCAAGAGAGATAGCAAGTACTATTTAGAATCTTTCAGAAATACTATTCATAATCTCTCAGAAGTATTATTCATAATTTCTCAGAAGTATATTTCAGAGTCTCTCAGAAGGATTATTTGCATTTTCGCAGCACTATTCATAATTTTACAGTACTATTCGCAGCACTATTCACGGCACTATTTCAGGAGCACTATTCATAATTTTGCAGGGTTATTCATAAACTCGCAGATTATTCAGAATCTTGCAGACTCATTCAGAATCTCGCAAACACATTCAGAATCTCGCAGGAGATGTGATTATTTCTCAGAATGTGATTATTTTCTTAAAAGATTATCGCATGAGTCAAAGGCAAGATAAGAATAAGAAATAATTCGTTTATTTAACATTTTCTAAAGGATTCTACCTTCATAGATAAAGAACAGAGGCAACTATGGATTACCAAGCAAACATTTTATGTTCTTTATCTTCTCGGCAAGAATCATTTCCAAAATGGACAAGAATTTTCACCAAAAATGAAGTAATAATTTCGCATGAATAGAGGCAATACTTATGACTTTCATTCAAGGACGGATACTTCTTATATTATGAGGATTGAGTACTTCTTATATTTCTTCAAGGATATTTCATAATTTGTATACTTCAAGAGTTGATACTTCTTATTTACTTCGCAAAGATCTGGAACTTCACAAAAGAATAGAGGCAAGTACTTACTTTTCAAGTCCAATATTATTTCGCTCGTTCCGTCATCAGCAAAGATCAAAGACTACTACAACAACATATATTTTCTTAAAGATTGCTTTTCAAGCAATATTCAATAAAAAAAAGGCAAGATGTAGGATCAGAATATCGCCACATCAATACTCTTGTGAAATTTATAACGACATTTTTGCGAGCTCTTCAACAACACATTGCAAATGTCGCAAATTAATGATAATATACAACGACAACATAAAACACGAGAAAGATGTGAAGATTTTGCGGTTGTAGAGAAATCTCGAGAGAACAAGGCAGGAGCTCGAGAGAACAAGGCAGGAGATCGAGAGAATATGGAGAAAGCTTGCGAGAGTGTGGAAAGGGATCCTAAAATAGGGGAAGTGTGAGCTGTCATCCATTATGTAAACACCTATATAAAGAGGAGAGCAGGAAAGAGAAAGGGGGGGAGACAATTTTAGTAAGAGAGAGAGATATTTTGCAGAGAGATATTTTTAGAGAGAAAATGTATTTTTCTTTATCATCTTCTTCCCCAAAACTAGATGTAGAACTCCATTAATGGAGATTATCAATGTAAATTTAAACAATCATATTGAAGAATCATGGATGTAGATCAAATTGATCGAACCATGTAAAAATCTGTGTGTCCATTTACAATTTTAGTATTTTAATCATCATTTTCATATCAAATGAGTTTAGATCAAGAAATTATTATCAAGATATTATAAGGGGTGTGTTGTGGGAATTCCTGCAACTACATTTTGGCGCTAGAAACAGGGACTCATCGCTTGTTAGATTGAAGGAAATTAAAGAAGTCAGCTCTTCACAGGTGACAGATCTCATTGAATTTTCAGCATTAAGGACGAAAATGGAAGTTCCAATAAAAGAATCTAGGGTTCCAGGTAGCAAACATCATCAAAATCCCAGGACAACAATTCAAGAAGGACGACAGAGTTGAGAAGGACAAAATTAGTACAAAGCTACGGCAACAACTAAATTTAAAAGGGAAGAATTTTGTTCCAATTATATGATTTTAGTCTTTATATTCTAAAATGTAGTGATTTAAACCAAAATTTTGACCATATTTTTTCCTGATCCTTAAAACTGCTTTCCACCAAAATTTTGATTTCATGAGTAAAAAGCTTGATTCAAAGTGATTTTTGTTTACAGATTTACAACTTACAAAACTTGATTTACAAAGACATTTAAATGAGTTTCAGAAACATTGAGTATCAAAAAATTTCAGCTAAGTTGGAGAATTTTCCCATGAACAAAACTAGACGAATTTTGGATGATAATTTCATTCTCGACAAGATAAGGCTTAGCACAGACTTCTCTAGATTTTTCACTGAATTGTTTTGTTGTTCACAACAATGCATGATTGGAGATCTTCGCAACATAAATTATTAATACACGAAGAAGAATACAGCCCACCAAAAATATGCAAAGGGAGAAATAGTAAACAAAAATATGCGAAAATTTTCTTCGCAAACATTTACCTTGCCAACATTCGCAGACACTTGTTGATACAGGAGATTTCAGTACACTTCATCAAAACTTCACTAGAAGCAGAGGAGGCAATTGAATCTCATCAATCTAGGGACAAGCTTTCACAAGGATGAAATACTATGTAAATATACAAACAACGAAATTGGTGATGCAAAGAAGTAAAGATGCAGTGGATGCCGTCAGCTATTTTGTCACCAAATATATAATGCTGAACATATAACACCTTAGAGCAACCACAATCTTGGACCAAAACTAAAAATTTAGTCGAAACACCAGGCACTACGGGACGGAGTAAAGACCAAATACCAGACTAAAACTAAAAACCAGAGTATATTTGGTCTTTGGTTTGGTTATGGTTGGACGTAATTCACGACTATGCCTGATTGGGACGGAACTGCAGGTTACGCCTCACGGAGAGGCGGATGTAATATTTGCGCCCGGTTGGGGCGGGAGTGTAGGTTATGCCCGACGGGGCAGAATTTCAAGTTGCTCCTGATGCCAGGCGGTTTCATCAGGTTACGCCCCATTTAGGCGTAATTAAACGTTACACCCCATCAGGCGCAATTATAAATACCGCCCGACTCCTGGCATAATCACATATTAGTTTCTTAGTTTCATGCCTATATAAGAAGCCGAATATGCATAAGGAGAGAGAGATCTTTTTCGTTTGTTGAGCAAGTCATTAGGAGAGAGAAAGTCCAGAGCAGTTGTTAATTTCTTAGTTTCATTTCTTTTCTTGTAAAATTCAGAAGATTAATCAATAAATATTGTGATTGTTCATCTTAAAATGATTTAATTGTATGAATTCTTGTGAGGGGTGTAGTGTGGGATTTCCTGCTACTACATATTGGCGCTAGAAACAGGGATTGAAATATGAAAATTGTGAAGATCGTTGTAAAGATTGTTCAAATCAAGAAAATGATGAAAGAAAACAGCAAAGTGGTTGAGGAAGAGACAATCTAGATCAATGAAAGTAAAAGAAGGTTGGAGTGTAGCGTAATCACAAAAAAAATGATTAATGAATTTCATGAGAACATTAGAGGAAGGATACATAAACGAGACTTTGAAGGAAAGAAAATTATGACAGTAGAGAAGATATTGCCCTTAAAAGATTGGGAAAAGAAGAAAATTACATTTACAGCAGCAGAAATACCAAGAGAAAATTTGAACCACACATCTCCTTTTGTAATCACGGTAACCACACGGAAAGAAAAGAAGAAATCCGCAAAAAACATGGAAGAATGGGCGGTGAATAGAAATTTAGTAGATACAGGAAGTTGAGTAGGTATAATGTTTTATCATGCATACAGAGGGATGGGATACAAAGATGAAGAAATGACTCATTCAATGTATCATATCCATGGCTTTGGAAAATCCATAATACAAAACCTAAAGGAGAAATAATGATGTGAATTTCGCTAGGAGAAATTGAAACACAAATAACACTGTGTGTGGTGGATGTAGAATCACCATATAACATGTTGTTAGGAAGGCCATGAATACACGCAATTAAAGCCGTAGCATCAACATTACATCAATGCATTAAATTTCCAATACCAAGCGGAATTGGTGAAATAAGGGGAGATATTGATAGAGCAAAATCATGTTATCAAATTGAAGTGAAACATTATGAAGAACGTCCAAAGAAGCGAAAGCTTCGCAGAAAGATGACGAAAGAGGCAAAGAAAGAGGAAGAGTTTAAAATTTACATGATTAGAGCAAAAGAAGGGAAATCAATACCCAGCAAAATTTCAGAAGGAGGAAACGAACTTGCGAAAATGATAAAAGAACCAACACCCATGAAAGAACCTAAGGCCAGTTACACCGCAATAGAACCAACAAAGGAAGTGAATGTTGGAACTAAAGAAGAACCCAAAATACTAAGAATTAGGACTAAGATGGAGGCAGATGAAGAAGGAAAACTGTTAATCTTTTGTGAGAGTATAGAGATATTTTCGCATGGAACATGGATGAGATGCCTGTAATAGATCCGTTTATGGCGTGTCATAAGTTGGAAATTGACATAGGTGCAAGACCATTTAAACAAAGAATAAGAAAGATCGCAACAACATATCACTCCCAAATAGAAGAAGAGTTGCAGAAGATACTTGATGCAGGAATTATAAGACAAGCCAAATATCCAGAGTGGATAGCAAACATGGTTGTAGTCCCAAAGAAGAATAAGGGGATAAGAATTCGTATAGACTTTACTGATCTAAACAAAGCTTGTCCGAAAGATAGTTTTCCATTACCAGATATTCCACAAATGGTTGATTCGGCGGCGGGAAATGATAGAATATCTTCTCTAGATGGGTACAAAGGTTATAATCAAATTCCTCTTGCTGAAGAAGATCAAGAACATACTACTTTTTTCGCTCTAAGAGGATTATACTGTTATACAAAAATGCCATTTGGTCTGAGAAATGCTGGAGCGACATATCAAAGAATGGTGGAGAAAGTGTTCTCAAAATGGATACACAAAATGTTAGAAGTGTACGTAGATGACATGTTAGTAAAAAGTAAAGAAGCTAAAGATCATTTACAAGATCTAAAGGAAATTTTTGAACAGATGCGGCAATTTAATATCAAGGTGAATCCTGAAAAATGCGTTTTTGGAGTTGCATCAGGAATTTTTTTAGGTTATATTGTATCCAAAGAAGGAATACAAGTTGATCCAGAGAAAGTGCAAGAAGTTCTTGACATGCCAACACCAGCGACGGTGAAGGATGTACAAAAGTTAAACGTACTCTTGGCTTCGCTGGGAAGATTCATTTCGCGATCATCAGATAAATGTAAACATATCTTCAACATACTCAAAAAGGGTACAAAATTCAGATGGACAGATGAATGTGAGAAAGCTTTCCAAGGAATAAAAGAACATCTGATGAATATATCTATTTTGCAAAATGCGGAACCAGGAGAAGAATTATTAATTTACCTTGCTACAACTTCGCATGCATTAAGCGTTGTGCTATTGCGAATGGACGAAGGGGTTGAAAAACCAATTTATTACATTAGCAAAACATTCAATGCCACAGAAAGAAATTACTTAAAGATTGAAAATCTAATTGTAGCATTGGTATATGCAACATTTAAACTTCGCATATATTTTCAGGCACATAAAGTCAAAGTATTGACAAAGGTACTGTTTATGGGTGAAAACTACTCCTGCCGGTTTTGGTAATTTGGGGTGTGTGGATGAGGAATGAATTTAAACCCTAAACAAATGCACTACGCAGTGAGTGCTTGTAAATTCAGGAGATCAATCTGTGCAAGTCCGGCCTAAACAAAGAAATTGCCATTCCAAACTTGTTTCGGTCATAAAGTGAAGGAGATGTGGTTGATCTTAGGGAGGGAAGCAAAGAAGGTGTTGATATTGTGAAGGTTTTGGCTATGTATGACTTGTATCAGAAAGCTGAACTGGCTTGTAGGATGTAAGCTATCATTTCCGGTGTTTGAATACGATTGTATCAACACTTGCCTATGTTGTCTTGTCTTGTTTGAAAAATAGGATGGAGAACCTATTTATACAAGTCTTTTAGCCTAACCCTCGTATCTCGTGGGAAGTGGAGAAAGTGGGATGATGGAGTAGTGGAGTAATGTGTTAGTGTCACACGACCAGGCTTGCCCACTTCTCCCATTATCACTAACTGTCCATGACTTCCTGACATGTTCTTGTGATGGCGCGTTGTACGTTGCACGCTGTAAACCGCTAGACCAATACCCCAGTATGTATCCCCCAGTTTGTGACATGATTGATGTCTCGAGTGTGTAGATCGTGGGACCCACATAAAATAGCATGTAATGCTAGATTGAATAAATATGTTATTCAGGAAGTCGATACTTGTGAAGTATCGTGCGTATTCTATGCAGGTACTGCATCGATTTCATCCAGCATGTATGAAACATTGCTGATTGAGCATCTCAAAATAACCTCATATCCTACCTACTTCATGTGATGGTTTGGAGGTTGCGCTACCAAGTCCTTCCTCGACCGACCGCATGGTGTGGTAGAGTGACGGATGATGATCACCATGACGCCGCACTGACCAATTAACTCCTGACCAGGGCTGTACAACCAATCCAGTGAAGTTGGACGGACGATATGATCTTTGAGACACTCATCTGCGACCGTTGGTGAAATTAAGGTTTTTGGGAAAAAGGTGCGCAACCACCACTTTTCAGCTTGGTCGAATCCAAGCTTGGGACACGGTTTTGGTATGGACGATCGGTCATGTATGTTGACGGCATGCCGATATACATGTTCATACCTCATTGTCCCGTGGAAGTGTGATATGGGCCACTCAATTTATCCGGCAAAGTTGAGTGGTCGATATCAATTTGCGACAGAAATCTGGTGCCGCAAAAGCCGCGCATCATGCCAACTTCAGGCGCGCGTTTCAGGACAACTAGGCTTGGTCGGTCTCGACCGATCGGTTCGGCATGTAGGTGGTAGGCTGGTGTTCACGCTTATACCTGACTGCCCCATGAAAACGTGATCTAATCCACTCAAATTGTCCAGCGAAGTTGAGTGGTCGAGATCAGTTTGCAACTGGGAAGTGTGACCATGCTAGTTTGGGCGGGTGATTTGGGATAACCAGGCATGGTATGCCTTGGCCGATCAGGTGAGGGGATAGATGGGTCCACGGTGGTCATGTTGGTATGACCGGACATGCTTAATCTAATCTTGGACCCTTCATTCGTTCCGGAGAAAATGGACGCTCGTGATGTTCAAAACCCTAATTTTGGGTTTCACGACCATGCGTCATGCTCTGTTCGGGCGTACGAATTGGGATGACCAACCATGGTTGGTCCTGACTGATCGGTCAGGTATGTAGGCGGGCCCATGATGATTGTATTGACATGCTATGGGCCCTTTGAATCTACATCCATACCCTCCATCTATACCTGCGAAGATGGATGGTTGAGACTATTTTGCGACACATGTAATGTGTCGTAAACCCTAATTTAGGGTTTTCCATCCATGCTGCTTTGGCTTAGACGTTTTGGAAAGCTATGCCAATATTTTGGGGGAGGCCGACCATGCGGGGCCCGCATTGGTTCGGCAGTGAATATTCCATACCTGCTTGGGGTTATGGAATCAATCTGGGCTATCCAATCATGCTAGTGGAGTTGGATGATCGTGATCATTTCCAGACTGATACGGACAGTCCGGATGCTCAATCGGGCTAGTATAACACACCGAGAGTTCCTCAATCGGGCTAGTATAACACACCGAGAGTTGCAGCATGTACGGGTATTTCGTACATGCTTTTATTATAATGCTTGGAGATTCGTGTTGCTCTGCTGAGAGAAACACTCAGTCGTCATGCCGCACTGATAATGAGTACATGAAATACAAGGCTGGTTACGCATTAATTAATAATGTTGTAAATTCACATGCTATATGGGATTGTTGCTACATGCTCCAACCTGGATGAATTTCGTGTATTTAATTCACAGACCGAGATTGTTGCCACATGCTCCATTCTAGGTGAATTAGTAAAGTGAAGAAGTATTCATCACTTATTAATGGCTTTATCTTTTACAAGATGTTAGCGCATAATTTTTTTGGATTTTACAATTTTAGCCTTAAATGAAAATCCACCATCAACATTAAGTCCCCTGCATAACACATAATGGTTACATTATTGTGGGGTAGGCATATGATGGTGACAGTTAAAGATAAAACTTAAGAGACAAAGTTAGATGTTACCAGGAGAGACGGGTCGTCCCGTCCTTCGAGCATGTCACGTTCAAGAGACGTCCAGGCGAGCGTTCCCTTAGCATAATGTCGGTATTTCCTGCTTTGATGGACTGTTACGCATGTTTCTTTCGTGGGGCTACTGTGCTTGCTTGATCGAACGTGGGCTTGATGTGCTTGTTTCGTTCGTGGGGATATGCGCCTGCTTGATCGAACGTGGGCTTGATGCTTTGACCAAACACCGGCCTTGTTGTTTGCTCCGCTCGAACGTGGGACCCGATGTGAGCATGCTTGTTTTAAAAAAAATGAACCTTGTGTGCTCAAATATAAATGTGAGTCCTGTAGAAAGTGTTGAAGTAGCTTCTGGAGCAGGCCCGGGAGAGCGTTGAAGTGTTGGAGCTGAAACGCCTTCTTTTGGAGAGAGAGCTTTGATTGGGGATGGCTGTGTCTGCTTCGAACAATCTTGGGATGGGATCAAGTGGGACCCGCCGTATTCCTGACTGAACGTCGACCCTGTGTTTTGACTGAAAACCGGCCCTGCTGCGTGCGCTCGTTTTATTCGAATACCAGCCTTGTGACTTTGATCAATACCAAAATTAAAACTTGAGCAATACCGGATTTGTGACTTGATCAACACCGGACTTGAAATTTGAGCAATACCAGACTTGTGATTTGATCAACACCGGACTTGAAACTTGAGCAATACAGGACCTGTGACTTGATCAACACCGGACTTGAAATTTGAGCAATACCGGACTTGTGACTTGATCAATACCGGACTTGAAATTTGAGCAATACCGAACTTGTGATTTGATCAACACCGAACTTGAAACTTGAGCAATACCAAACTTGTGACTTGATCAATACCGGACTTGAAATTTGAGCAATACCGGACTTGTGATTTGATCAACACCGGACTTGAAACTTGAGCAATACCGGACTTGAAACCAATACCGGACTTGAAGCTTATACCGGACTTGAAACCAATACCGGACTTGAAGCTTATACCGGCATTTGGACTCCGGCCTTTTGCATTCCAAATTAAACGTGTGTCTTGTCGTGTGTGACTACTTATCTCGTGCGTTTTCATACAAGTACCGACTCCTGTCTTTTATTGTAGAATAAAGAAAAGAACTCATGTTGAGATGTCTTCTCGGGATAATGCTGGTGCCAAGTCAGGGGGTGTTGACAACTTCAAAGATATGCTAAACATTGATAATGAGTTGTTCACCGCGCCCTTTCAACTATATAAAAATATCCGTTCCACAAGATAACCCTTCTCCTATCGACTTTAAGGTTTTTCATGCTCCACTGGGCCCTCATGAAGGATGGATGAGACGTATGTTGAGCAATGAGTACATCAAAGATAACTTGACCAGAGCGCAGATTATTGATGTAGCTTGAGTGTTGAAACGGCTCGAGAGGATGTTAAAGTGGCTTCTGGTGCGAACGTTGAGGTGGATCCTGGAGTGAGTGTTGAAGCAGGATTCAGAAGCGAATGTGGGTCCCGGAGAGAGCGTTGAGGCATCTCTTGAATAGACCATTGAAGCAGATTTTGCTGGAGGGAGCGTTGAAGTGGCTTCCTCTTCGGTTCGATTTACCCTTGCGAATTCCATGCATCTTGACTGACCATCTCTCTCATGTTGAAGAAGTCCTTAACTTCCGGTGAAGGAACTTCATGCTAAGCCTCAGTCCCCAAGCGTGGTTTACATGGTTTGTTCAGAGTGGTTGTTGTCGAGCCAGGTATGGAATATCTTGGACTTTGTTTCATCATTGTGGGAGTCATGCATGTGGTACTGGAGTTGGAGTTGGCGGACGCGCAGGGTGTTTTATCTCGGTAGTTTTCCTCTTGCTGCTTCATGGAACTGCTTACAGAAGGCTGAAGGTTGTATCGACTATTGGTGAGATATATTCCCCTACAAACATTATGAGGCTCTTCATTACCGGTAGGCATGGTTCTTTCTATCAGGGAATATGTCCTTGTAGATGAGCGTTCAACAGATCCAGAGGATGACCAAAAACGCAGATTCTCCAACATAACATGATGGATATGTACCACTGTCTGATAAAGTGACTCGCCCGGATCTTGTTCGACCACTGTCTGATAGAGTGACTCGCCCGGATCTTGCTCAATATGACGCGTGAACATCGTTATCTTTTTGAGGCTGTTCCCTTGAGGAATCGGCTCCAGTGGAAGATTGCCGTCAAAAACTCGCAGATGCTTATGCTTTCATTTCAAGTATGATGACAGATCCAACTACGAGATTCACAAAAATCTAGACACTTATATCACCATCAATCAATAAACAAGAGGAAAAATAGGTAGATGTAATGATAATAGAAGGTGGTGAATACAATATCGCATATTGGAGAACAGAACTTCATGCATATTTAGCAAGAGAGAAAACACCAAGAAACATATTGGAGGCACACAAATTAAAGAGTCGTGCAACAAATTATGAACTAAGAGATGGGATGTTATATCGAAAATCATTTAATGGACCATCACTTAGATGTTTGGCACGAGAAGAAGGAGAAAAGGTGTTAAAAATGTTACACATCGGAGATGCTGGCAGTCACAGTGGAGGAAGATCTTTGGCATATAGAACAAAAATACAAGGTTATTATTGGCCATATATGCATGAAGATGCAAAGCAAATATCAAGACGTTACGAAGATTTTCAGCGGCACGGGAAGAAAATACATGCACCTGGAGCACCATTATCATCTTCAACAAGTGTATGGCCCTTTGGAAAGTGGGTCTTAGATATTGTGGGACCATTTGTACCAGGATCTAGACAAAAAAGATACTTAATTATCGCAACAGACTATTTCACAAAATGGGCAGAAATAAAGGCAGTACAACACATTCGCGACAAAGACATCTTTACATTCATTTTTGAAAATATCATTTGCAGATTTGGAATTCCAGCACAATTGGTATCTGACAATGGGAAATAATTTGAAGGACAAAACATAGAAACGTTACTCAATGCATTCAAGATAAAGTGTGGAAAATCAACCCCCCATATATCCACATGCCAATGGACAAGCTGAAGCAACAAATAAGAAAATCACAGGCATATTGAAGAAAAGTTAGAAGGACATCATAAAGCATGGTACGAACAGGTACATAATGCAGTCTGGGCTTACAACACAACTAGGCGAGAAGCTATAGGAATGTCTCCTTTCTGTTTGACATATGGAGTTGACGCAGTGTTACCAATAGAAGTTGCTATCCCCACAACAAAGGGGGAGGCTTGGGAGAAGAATCTTAGCGCTGGCATGATCCTAAACAAACTTGATGAGTTAGAAGAGATGAGAGAAAGAGATTTACAGCATATGGAGAATTATCAGCGAAGATTAGCTCGAGAATACAATAAATGTGTCAAAGCACGTGAATTTCAACCAGGTGATTTAGTTCTTCGCGAGACACCAATTTACCAGCGAGAAGGTGGTGGGAAACTAGCGAAAAAATGGGATGGAACGTATGTTATAAAAGATATAATTGGAACGGGGGCATACAAATTGATGGATCCAAAGGGTAGATATGTTGGTCAAAGACTTGACAGACCGTGGAATAGATTATATTTAAAGAAATATTACCCGTGAAGGACTTTGAGAAACCTTAGATAATGAAATAATGTATGATGCGATAAAATTAATATGAACAAATTTTTTTATGAAAGAGCTACTGCGAGATTATTCAAGATTAAGATAAAATGAGAATGTGCGAAAATTTCGCAAAAGAAAATCAGAAAATAATGACATATTAGAATGGGATGAACCTTTATGACGTACACCCTAGTTCGCGAATAAAATTTCGCAAGAGACAAATGTAAGACCTAAAGTACGTCATAGAAGGGGGTATCTGTTGCATAGCTTAGGGATAAGGTTATACCGCTGTTGGAACCTGAGTCATGGAGATTTGGGGTCAATGAAAGCCCATCCAGGAGAGGCACCTTGGATTCTCAACTTGAGCATATGACTTAAGTTGGGCGACTAAGGAAATAAGAGCTCTCCTAAGGAGTACAGAGTATGATCAAGGTGCCGAGGTACACGGTTGAACCAAGAGTGCCCGGGGCATATGAAACTATCCTGTCAAGTCTTGACTATGATGCACTCGGAACTAATAAAACCCTACTTAGGGTGCAGTCTCGTAACCATAATCCATATAGGAAAAAGTGATAAGAGACTGCGAAAACAACTGCTTGTTGTTAAGACTGGATGAAGGAGTTAGTCTTGTATGGAAGAAGTACGTCTCCTTGAAAGGGTAACCAGGGGGAAGATAAGGGAGGCACCCTCTATTAGGGAGATGATAAGTGTCTTAAGACGCAAATGTCATGAGGATTTTTACTCACGAGAGTATTAAGACTTTTCATATTTGCACAACAATCCTGAAGAGCCAATAATACAAAATAAAAGATAAGACGAGATCAATGGGTCATTGCATGCAAGTGTAAAGACGTCCTGAGATTTCTTCGCAAGACGACAATGTCATGGGACTTTAATTTCGTAAGAAAGTTTAGGCCTATCATATTGTCGCAACAAAAATCACAAAAGAACAAAAAGTTAAGGCAAGATCAATAGGTTTCTTCATGAAAGTGCAGAGACGTCCTGCGATTTTGTCGCAATGACAAAAGGTGTCAAAATAAGACCTTTAATTAGGAGGGAAAAATAAGACCACATGACATAATAAGAATTTTATAAAATACTAACCATTCTTCATGCATATCATTCATCACAAGAAAGATAATGAGAGGCAAGTATGGGAATTAATAAACAAGATGTCATTATCTTTCTCACAAGTACTTAAAATATCAGAAGTATAACTGAATCCCAAAGTGGTCCAGAGTACATTACTTGCAAGAAAAGAAAGAGAAAAAATAGCTCAAGAAAATTTAAAAAAAACTCATACTTCAGTATCCTCTTCGCCAGCTTTACCATCTTCGCCAATTTTATCATCTTCACCAGGTTTATCCTCTTTGCAAGTATTCTACTTATTCCGGTCAACTCCAGCTTCTTCTTCATTTGGCTTATCGCCAGCAGTTGTTTCATCACCAACAACTACTTCTTTAAGAGGGATTTCTTCTTCTTCTCCTTCTAAGTCTTCTTGAGAATTACTATCTTCACCACTTTCATAATCACAATCACTATCGGCAGCACGAGGAATTTCATCATCATCTACTTCCAGAGGTTTGATTGATACATGAGGAAGATATTTGGACAGCAAAATGTTGTTCACAAGAACTTCAGCACTAAGATGAGCTTGGCGATGGAAATCTCTATCACGGTTTCTAATCTCCATGTCTTTGAAATAATCAAGGTAGTCATATCTTCTTTCTGCTCGATCGGGAAAACGGGCAAGGTGAGCAGCAAGTAATCCATTCTCTTTGAAAATCTTGTCAAGTTTAGAATCCAAAGTAAAAATGGAGGAATGAAGATTTCTCTCAGATTTTGCGAAAAATAAGAACAAATATTATTCGGGAGAATATTTCGCAAGGGAAATATTGCAAGGAAATTCAACAAAGAAGAAAAAATGGTTGAGGCAGTCAAAATGACTACATTCCTTTTGCGAAATTAGATTTTGAATTAGTGCCAACCAAGTATTCTCCCAATGGATCATTTCATCATCAAATTTATCTCCAACTAAACCCTTCAGGCGAGATTTTAAATTCTTTTCTTTAGAGATGAAAAAAGTGTTTTCCTTCGCAAGTGAAGAGTAAGATTCTTCTAATTTGGAATATTGTTCTTGGAGCTGACTTTACTTTACACTTAAAGTTATCCTACCCTGGATAAGTGTATTTTTCTCAGCAATAGATGATTCAATTACTTCTTTAAGTTCATTTTTCAGCGAATGAAGAGATTGTTCTTGGTTATCACACACTCTTTGAAGAATATTTATTTTCTACGAAGAGATCGCCACCGTGTTTAAGAGACTTCGCTTTTTCTGAGATAAGGTTTTACTGTCATATGATAAAGTTTCCATCGCCAAGTTAGCTTTGGTTAAAGAATAAGAGAGGCGAGAAATCTCATTACTTAATAAATTTTGCTTTTGTACTAATTGAGCATTCTCTTTGGTAAGATTATCTATTTGATCAATGGAATATGTATGAAGATTATCTAGTTGGTTATATTGATTCATCCAAATGTCTCTGTCCACACGAACTTCTTTCGCGATAGATTCAAATTGGTATCTCTCCATTATTCGTTGTTGGTTTAAGAATTAAAGGGCGAACAAAGGATTTTAAGAAAATAGATTATAGAAAGGATAAAATTACTAAAAGAGGTGAATATGAAAGGTAAATACAATCCAAGAGAAGTTATACCTTTTAATTCTTTATTCTTCTTGCGAAGATTCTCACAGTCTAGCGAAGTATTTTGAATATTTTGATTTTCAAGGAAAAGAGTTCCACATTCTAAAGTCTTGATTTGGAGACTCCCCTTCAAAGCTTCAATTTCTTTCTCTAAGGATGTTTGCGAAACCATCCTATCAGAACCAAAATATTTACCCAAAATTTCGCAGACACCAAATTTGACAGGATCCACAGATGATTTCTTGACATCATCTAAAATATCAGATTAAACCTTGAAGGCAATATCTATTCCGTCTACAGTTTCTTTAGAAAAATGGAGAGACTAAGACGAAGTAGTAGTGATAATAGAAAGTTGATCATCATCATTATTCGCTAAAGATATGTCATTTGAGGGTGAAGTTTTAGGAAGATCAATGGTTGGGGTTATGATAGAATTAATTTGAGAAGTATTGGTCACAGGAGAAGAAAAAGTTTCATTCGAAACAAGATTTGCAGAGGGGGTTTCATCCATAGAAATATTAGGAAAAATACTAGAACCTGTTGCTACATTGTCGCAGACAGGAAGCAGAGGTTCAGTTTGCGAAGATTCAGGAAATAAAGCAAGTCTGGGAAAAGAAACAGAAGTTCCAATGGTTTTAGGTTTGCTAGATCTTTTGGGAGGTTTAGTGGAATCTCCATCACCCTGCGAATCACAACTCAGATAAGAAACAAAGACAACAATATTGTTATTAAAAATAATAGTGTTTCTTACTACCTTGTCATTCGCAGACTTTCTCTTTATCGCAAGAACCTTGGGATGCAACCCTTTGGGAGCATAAGGGTTTTGAACTGTAAATTTAGTATTGGAAGTGCTTTTGATGAAACAGAAACATTATGGGAATTACACAAAGAACAAACAAGATGATTCCAGTAAAACAAAATCAGTCTCAACAAAAATCAAAGGGAGAAAAAGAAAGGAAAACAAATCTTGGAGATTCCATGGAAGAAGAAAAGATCAGTAGCAGGAAGATGAATTCAATAAAAATGGCAGACAATGAAGATTTGCAGAGAATATAAAGATGAAGAAGATAAAGACGAAGTAAAAGAAGAAAGTTATCTTTCCACTAGATCCCTCTTTAAATAGGAAAAATAAGATGACCGGTTAATGTTAAACGTGCCGGTGAATAAAGGAATATTCAACATGTGTAGACAATCATGCTTAATTCACGGAACCTTGTGGGTATAGAAAGATGAAGAAAGAAAAGATGGACAGTTGCGGCATTTTTAAGAATGGTTTCTCATGACATTCTCCCCTTCGCAGAGAAGACATGAGAAGAGGCAAGATGTAGGATCAGAATATCGCAAGAAAGACACATTTGCGAAGTTTGACCAACAACATATTGCGAATGTCGCAGGATGATTTGAAGAATGACGTAACAGATGACGATGGCAGAAAAATGAGAAAAAGTGTGATGATTCTGCGAAGTTTAGAGTGTTCATGAAGATTAACATTAGAAATCTTGCGAGAACACCGCAAGTCAGATCCGAAATTAAAGGACAACTTATCTGTCATCCACTATGTATTTATCCTATATAAGAAGCCGAATAGGCATTAGGAGAGAGAGAGAGATCTTTTTCGAGTGTTGAGCAAGTCATTAGGAGAGAGAAAGTCCATAGCAGTTGTTAATTTCTTAGTTTTATTTCTTTCCTTTCTTGTAAAATTCAGAAGATTAATCAATAAAGATTGTGATTGTTCATCTTAAAATGACTTAATTGTATGAATTCTTGTGAGGGGTGTAGTGTGGGATTTCCTGCTACTACAATATATATATATATGTAAATATATATACTATTCTCTTTGAAAATCAAAACTTGAGTTTTGTGTAATCTTTAGAAGTAAACAATTATTTATGATGAAATAATGTTTTAGTTTTCATAATCCCATGGTGAATGTTCACGCAGTAGAGATATTCATGATTTTATGAAAATATGAGTTTTGCCCGTCTTTTGTAGGTTCGAAGAAGCGACCAAGTTTTGAAGTGTTAACTCTTATGTTGCAATCACTAATAGTTAGAAGAATTGTAAAAGATAAGAATTAACAATTACCATTTTGTGAAATTGATATATGCACATCCGTAATTTTGTGTCTCTGGTTCCAGACAATGGTGTCCTCCAGCAGTGATTATTCTTCCAGCTCCTGTGAAGAGGATTCGAGGGTTTCTGAGGCGAAAGCATGCGCCAACATAGATATTGATCTACTGGCGAATAACATATCTCTTGATAGACTGAAAGCTGATCGTGACGAGCTCTTGAAGATGAATGAATGGGAGGAGATACTTGCTGAGTATCGAGAGAAAAGGCGTAGAATTCAGCGAAAAACACAAAAAGCCGAGGAGAGACTCTGATCCCGTCCTTATGGTGTAGCTTCAGATTCAGATGATGAGGATGAAGAAGAAGAGCTTGTGTGGAATTTTACAACACGCAAAAGTAAGTAATATCCTCCGCATAGGAAGATTGAACGATAGGTTAAGGCTGATCTCCAAGCTGAACGTGACGATGAAGATCTACAGGATGCAATAGATGGTGATATCGAAGAAGACGAATTCTCTGATTCGGACAGTGACTCCGAGAAAGAGTCTGAAGAAGATTCTTCAAAGGATGATAAGGATGATGATGAAGACTGCGAATTGGATGACTCTGATGACTAGCCTTGCTCATGATGTTATTTAAACATTTGAATGTTTTTTTTTTAAATATTCGTAGTAGATATTTCTTTGATGGTCCGAATATCTTCTCCTCTGAATTAGGATTTTCTTTTGAATGAGAAACCCTTTTATTAATGTTGATTCTTCCTGAGTTAAATAAAATGGACCAATGTTCATGCCTCAAAATTTATCATGATCGCCTTCGGCTTGCATTGGTGACTTTCATTTGAGGAAAATACTGGGATATGTTGCGTGGGCTGAGAAAACATGCGTCATACACAAACCCGTGTAGTTTTCGCTTCTATCAGTCCCCAGTTATTTTTCCTCCGCATTTCCAGTATTGGCCTTGTTTGAATCTTAGTGTTTCAGTAAAAACCGCAACTGAACTTGACTATCTGCATAAGATAAGTATCCGATGTATCTTGTATATATCTCAAAGACTTAAGGTTTAGTATTTATGCAAATATTTCTTCCATTCCTAAGTCAGTTTCATCGTGCAGAGGAAATCTTGATTATCATACCTCTTCATCGCTATGTCAAGCATTGGTATTTCTTCTCGAAATGAATATCAATTAAAGCATGAAGTAGAAGCGTCTGTCTCAGTAAGTTGTGTATTTTTCTTCATCTCTGTTTAGAAAAATGATTTGTTGCCGAATAATCAGAATAATCCATCTTATTCTCATAATTCAAGGCCCAAGCGGACTGTTAGAGCCCCTGATCGATATAGGTCATGAAAAAGTGGGGGTCTAACAACCACACCCAATATTTCGATTAGCAATCTGCATGGACAACTCCGAGTTACTTTCTAGAGAATCAACTAGACAGACATACTCAATCAATAGAAAATATCTCAAGGAGTTTATTATCCCTATCTCTCAATTTTATTTACTCAAGCAAATACAATCTGCGAGTCTTAATCAAAGAGAGATAACTTGGATGGTACCAAAGACCAATATCCAAGTATCAATCAATTTAAATCAACAACCAATAAGGTCGGATATTCTAATTGATTGAGCAACGCACAAACTGTATTATTTCAATTATATAACAAAATATAATGCGGAAAAGAAATAACACAGACACCAGAATTTTGTTAACGAGGAAATTGCAAATGCAGAAAAACCCCAGGACCTAGTCCATATTGAACACCATACTGTATTAATCCGCTACAAACATGAGATTACTCTAAATTAACTTCGATCTGGACTGTAATTGAACCCCAACCAATCTCACACTGATCCAAGGTACAGTTATGCTCCTACGCCTATGATCCCAGCAGGATACTGCGCACTTGATTCCTTTAGTTGACCTCACCTACAACCAAGAGTTTCTACGACCCAAAGTCGATGACTTTAATAAACAAATCTGTCTCACACAGAAAAGTCTACTGGTAATAGATAAATTCATCTCCCACGAATAAACCTATGAGTATTGTTCCGTCTTTTGGTAAATCAAGGTGAACAGGAACCAATCAATAAAACCAGACTTATAATCCCGAAGAACAACTTAGTTTTATCAATCACCTCACAATAGTCTTAATCGACGCAACGAAAATAGATATTGTGGAATCAAAAACGATGAGACGAAGATGTTTGTGATTACTTTTATATCTTTCCTATCGGAGACAAAAATCTCAAGCAAATTATTATAATTGTACTTGTATGATAGAAATAGCAAGATCAGATCACACAACTATGATAAAAGTAGTATCGGTCTGGCTTCACAATCCCAATGAAGTCTTTAAGTCGTTAACCTGGTGTTTATAGGTCAAAATGGTTTCTATTGGTTTTGGTAATTACGGGTGTGAAAGTGAGAAACAATTTAAACCCTAAACAATGTACTTCAAGGGAGTACTTTAGGTTCGAGAGATCAATCTGTACAAGTCCGGCCTAAACCAAGAAATGGTCGTTCCAGACTTGCTTAGGACACAAAGAGGAGGAGAATTGGTTGGTTTTGGGGAGGGAAGCAAGGAGAGTGGTGAGACCAGAATAATTGATTATGAAGAGCAATTGGGTTTCTACGACTTGTTATTAGAGAAATCTGAGAGCTCACGGGGAGAGATAGCAGGTAAGTACTTCTGAGTGTTGTCTGGTCCGAATGAACTTGTTGTCCAAATGGAAATAGGTAAGACCTATTTATACAAGTCGAGGTAGAAATGTACCATGGTCTCATTAAGGAGTGGGGAAGTAAATGTGAGGAGGTGGTAATTGTATGCATGGACTTGATGTCCCATAAAGTGGTTAACGCATGAAATTGTTTTTCATGAAACTGTTAATGTTATGGAATTGATGTTCCATAAAGTTTGTTAACTCACGTCTTTATGTCCCATGAACGTTTCCCACATAACTCCTGTATTTACTAGGCGCCTCACCCTTATGATACTTCCTTAGGAGGGGCGTAGTGTACGCCGCACGCTGTAGACCACCAAACCAATACCCAAAGAGAATCCCCCTATTTGTGTTAATGTCTCGAATGTTTTGGAAAACATGTAAAACATTGTTGTGGCTTGGAAAGTCGATCTTGGGGAACTTGCTAGCCAGGTGACCTTCGACGGTTGATATGTTGCATCTTGAGAGGAGGGGCAACCGTTGATCGTTACGTGCCTTCATTTTGGTAGCCGCGTAGTGAGGTCCAACAGGGTGGCACGGCTAGGGTGTGTTTAGACTTGGAAGGAGGAGCAAAGGGTTTGTCATGGGCGTATGGCATGGATAGGACAAAGGCGAGGGCACTTGGCTTGTCATGTCGTGACTAGCATGGCTAGGGCCAAGGCAAAGTGTGTTTGGTATGGTGTGACTAGCTTGGCTAGGTTAGGTTTGGCTTGGCATGTGGGTCCAAGGGGTAGCCATGGGCGCATGGAGTGATTAGGGCCTAAGGCAAGGGCGCTAGGCTAGTCGTGGCATGACTAGAACGGTTAGGGCCAAGGCATGGTGCGGCTAGCTTGGCTAGGTTTGGTTTGGCTAGGCATGTGGGGCCAAAGGGTATCCACAAGCACATGGCGTGACTAGCCTGGACTAGGCGCGTGACCAAGCTAGGGTTTCGGGTCTAAGGTAGTGAGGGGACTTTAGACGTCCAGGATTTGCTCTTGGGATTGAAGGGAAACCGTTGATTGTTGCCTGCCTTCAATTTGGTAGTCGCATAAGGAATGCCAGCATGGTGGCGCGGCATGAGGGGCCATGGAAAGATATGTTTGGCATGGCGCAGCTAGCTTGGCTAGGTACGTGACCAAGCTAGGGTTTTGGGCCTAAAGTCGTGAGGGGACTTTAGACATCCAGAATTTTCTCCTGGGATTGAAGGGCAACCGTTGATTGTTACCTGGCTTCACTTTGGTAGTCGCATGAGAAAGGCCAGCATGGTGGCGCGGCATGAGGGGCCATGGAAAGACATGTTTGGAATGGCGCGGCTAGCTTGGCTAGGTACGTGACCAAGCTAGGGTTGTGGGCCTAAAGTTGTGAGGGGACATTAGACGGCCAGGATTTTCTCCTGGGATTGAAGGGAAACCGTTGATGGTCACCTGGATTCACTTTGGTAGTCACAAGGGTAAGGCCATCATGGTGGCGCGACATGAGGGGCCATGGAAAGACATGTTTGGTATGGCGTGGCTAGCTTGGCTAGGTACGTGACCAAGCTAGGGTTTTGGGTCTAAAGTTGTGAGGGGACTTTACACCGCCAGGATTTTCTCCTGGGATTAAAGGGCAACCGTTAATGATCGCCTGGCTTCACTTTGGTAGATGCATGGGGAAGGCCAGCATGGTGGCGCGGCATGAGGGGCCATGGCGAGACGTGTTTGGCATGGCGCGGCTAGCTTGGCTAGGTACATGACCATGCTAGGGTTTTGGGCCTAAAGTCGTGAGGGGACTTTAGACGGCCAGGATTTTCTCCTGGGATTGAAGGGCAACTGTTGATGGTCGCCTGGCTTCACTTTGGTAGCCGCATGGGGAAGGCCATCATGGTGGCGCGACATGAGGGGCCATGGCGAGACGTGTTTGGCATGGCGCAACTAGGGCCAAGGTAGGAGCGTTTGGCTTGGCTTGGTGTGACTAGCATAGCTAGGGCCAAGGCAGAGTGCTTTTTGGCATGACACGACTAGCTTGGGATAGGTGTGGATGGTATGGTTTGCCATTGGCACGGAGGTGCGGCTAGCATGGTTGGCATATTTTTGCGCAATTGGTGTGGCTGGCATGATTTTCCATTGGCACAGAGGCGCGCCTAGCATGGTTGGCATGCTTTGGCACAGTTGGTGTGGCTGGCATGATTTTCCATTGGCACAGAGGTGCGTCTAGCATGGTTGGCATGCCTTGGCGCGGTCGGTGTGGCTGGCATGATTTTCCATTGGCATAGAGGTGCGGCTAGCATGGTTGGCATGCCTTGGCGCGATCGGTGTGGCTGTCATGATTTGCCATTGGCACAAATGTGCGGCTATCATGGTTGTCATTCCTTGGCACGGTCGGTGTGGCTGGCATGATTTTCCATTGGCACAGAGGTGCGGGCTAGCATGGTTGGCATGCTTTGGTGCGGTTGGTGTGGCTGGTATGATTTTCCATTGGCACAGAGGTGCGGCTAGCATTTTTGGCATGCCTTGGCGCGATCGGTGTGGCTGTCATGATTTTCCATTGGCACATGAGGTGCGGCTAGCATGGTTGGCATGCCTTGGCGTGGTCGGTGTGGATGGCAGGATTTTCCATTGGCACATGAGGTGCGGCTAGCATGGTTGGCATGCCTTGGCGCGGTCGGTGTGGCTGGCATGATTTTCCATTGGCACACGTGGGAATTAGGGTTCGGTTCGTCGTAACCCTAGTTTTGAAAAATATATACCCGGTTAATTATTTTAGAGACACATTAAAAGTTTCAGTAAATGGGCCTAGTAAATGCTTATTGCTTTAAATGTCGTGAAATTTACTGTCTATTAGGGTTTAGTGTTTTACGATTTTAACCCTAGACTAAAAACCACCATCAACATTAAGTCTCATGCTTAGGTCGGAGCAGGTGCCTTGTTATGAGGTAAGCATATGGATGGTGACAGACGAGGACGGAATCGAGGTGTAAATCACTTCAAAGATGGTCAAGAGAATCCGACTAACCTTTTTGAGTGGTAAAGAGAGTTTTGACTTGCGGCCCTGCATACGTTGTACTGGGAATTGAGACCGTGGAGCTGTGAGGAGAAAGTTACCATCTTGGTATGGTCGTACACCTCTAAGGCTAGGGGGTGCGTTTATGGAGGGAAGAGCAAGTGGACGACTTGTCTTGAAGGGCCAAGAGGTGGCGTGGTCCTGGCCACGGAAATGGCATGGTGAAACATGCAGGGGCAACTAGGCGTGGTGGGGACGCAGTGATGGAGCGAGGTCTTGGACGGATCCATGGCAGTGGCTGGGCGCAGTGGGGCCGCGGTATGGAACGAGGTCTTGGACGTGGAGATTTCCCTTTACTTGGACCGGTTTCCTCTTTTCCCTTCTTGGCTCAAAATAGGAAATCCTTTCTTTGTTCAAACTCCCACATACCATGTGTATATAAAAGGAGGGCCAGCGATCTCTCTGTTTTACGTCTACTTATTCCTACCATCCATGTGATAGCCATAAAGCAGAGCGGACTAGTGAATCCCAGGTACACTTTCCAACACTTCTCTTTAACTCATTCTCTTTTTGTTCTGGTGTAAACCCTAGTTGTAGGCGCACCTTTTCATGACCCTGTGGAAATGTTGGCGTGAATCTTATGTATTTTTTGCCCTAGCTTGTCATAAAACTTAGGCACGGATACCACAGTTATGTTGACCGCCCTTGCAAGGCAGGTACGTGATAGCAATGGCCCTGTCTTCTCATGAAACCCTAGCTTTTTAGCGGTTGATCCTCGTTTTGGTGTGGCCGTGTGTACGGTTTCCCTGGTGGGTCATTCCTCCTCGGTTGGACAAGAATTCTATGCCATAGGGTACAGTCTTGAAACAAATTGGTTTGCATCTTGGGTGAAAATAAATTTTGTGCACCTTCTGTAATAACGTCCCTTCGCATTGCTCCATTGTAGTTGTTTGAGAAAAATATTCATTATGATGTCACTTGAGGAGAGTTCCGCGAAAGATGTTGGTAACTCCAAGCCTAACTTGGTTGATGAATTTTTCACGATAATATCCGCTAGGAGGAGTACCCTTAAGCATGTGCCGCTACTTCTGACCGGCCTGGAGAGTGAGGGAGGGGATCGTTCGGTTTCTCCCAAAAATATGATACGGTTTTGTCTTCATAGGGGAGAGTATTCTGCTTTTTTTATCGATTTCAGGGCCCCAGTGAGTCCATTGCGTTCCTTCGAGAAATGGATGTGGTTCATGATGAGCCAAGATCATATAAGAACTAATTTGTCCAAGGCGCAGATCATTGATGTTGTTGCGGCTTCCGCAGTGCTTCAGATTAGGAGAGATATTCCAGTCTTGGTCACTTTTGTTTCCAGATGGTGTCCGGACACCCATACGGCCGTATGTAGATGGGGTGAAATGACTATTTCCTTGGAAAGCGTGGTTGTACTGCTGAATCTTCCCGTAGTTGGAAACATTGACGTTAAGTTGTCCGCGGATGAAGAAGAGATGCATGACGCCCTGGTCACGAAATCAAAAGGATTTGTTCGAAAATAAAATAAGACGAAGTGCTTCTATGACTGGTAGGTGTCTCAGTGGTTTCCTGACGCATTAGAGTCGAACCAGAAGTACAATACACTTCATGTTGCAGCGTTCTTGGCTCTTTGGCTATCCAGAGATATTTTTGATGACGGCTCGGGCAAGAAAGAGATAAGACATGGTCTTATTAAGTTTGCCATAAAATTGGCAAAGGGTGTCGTTCTCCCCATTGGCGGTCTGTTTCTTAGTTCTCTGTATGCACACTTGGATCAACTGGTTTCGGACATGCGTGCCTCAAACGGCTATATGAAAGTTTATTCCTATGTTCATGCCACCTTTCTCCAAGTGTGTCTATGGGAGCAGATCGAGAAGTATTCCCCGAAACCGTTGGTTGTACTCCCTGAGTCTTGGGGTGGCTCGAGGATACTGCGCTGGTTGAACATGCTCCCCAAGACTGGTTCGAACCTGGATGGACCTCTCGACAACTCGTACGCAGTTAATTTCCATCCGTGGGCTCCGGTGCATGGGTCTATAACCCAGGTTGCTACCTTTGCTCCTGTTCCAAACATGTCTTTGACTTCTGATAAAGAGGACCTGAATGTCGGAGAAATGGTGTTCATGAGGAGCTGCACGCCTGGTCACGTGCCGTATTTCTTCCAAGGATCTTGCAAATCAACCTCTTACAATATCGATAGAGCGGCTCGGCACATGGTTTCGATCAGGGGGTCCCACTTGTTCGTCATCCGGCCGTTCCGGAAGTCCCGTTGTCGACTATTCTTGATGTTGGTGCTCCCGTGTCGGGTAAAATTCTCCCTTTCCTTCTCACGGAACGGAATCCATCAACAACCTCCAAGTATAACGCATTCTGGCAGAGTGAATTCCTCATCATCGAGGGATTTGTGAAAGTCGTAGTGAAGAACACTCGTGGTAGGCCTTCTGCCGAGATTTTAGCAAAACATCCGTTGTTGAGGAATACTCCTTTAACCAAAAGGAAACCCATTGTCCTGGTCGTGGAAAGTCCCCAAGTGAAGGACCAGAGGTCTAAGAATCGTGCTGGTGGTCTTCAGTCTCCACAATTCTACCGACTTTTAGTTCGTCTAACATGAGGGTATGTACGACCCTCCTCTTGACTTTAGCTTGGAACGTTTATATTTTTGTTCCTTTTCTGAGAGTACGTTCTTGTATTCCGTTCAGGGTTTCAGTAGTACGAACGCCTTTGCCAAACTTGCGAGCGGTCAAAAGGTGTCATTTTCCGAGACTGAGCGTAGCGTCACCGAGCCTACCCATAGTGATGAAGAATTCAAGAAGGATGAAAGTTCTGAGTCTGGCGATGGTGAGAGTAGTTCTTCTGACAATAGTGCTGAGTCTTCCTCTAGCCAGTCTGAAAGTGAATCAATGAGTCTTCCCCACGTTTTCTTCGTTCCCCCTCTTTTTTTTTTTCTTTTTTTTTTTGCAGCAAACTAAATCTTGATTTTTAAGAGGAAACCGTTCTTGAGGATGATCTTGAAGGGGAAGACCACCAGAGTGAAGACGTAACCATACTTCCTACTGCGAAAATTGCACCAACCAGCAATTTGAACATGGAAATTCATTGTCCTGAGGGCGCCGTCGTGACTCAGGTGGAGGAGGGCGCTTCGGGGGGTAAAATTGTAGTTAGGGATCTCCTGCCAGTTGTTGATTCAGTTGCGGGTGCCACCTACAATCCTCCGTATCTGGCCCCTTTCCCGGGTCATGTGTTGATTGGTGGATTTAGCGTGCCCGCTAAACATGCGACATTGTACACCAAGATTTAGGAAAGCTACGGTCACATTGCCACGACTAAGAAGATCACTAGTCGACATGCGTTGGTCAAGCGTGTGGAGGAGGCCTAGTCTCCGATTGATGAGATGTGCAACGTGACTGGTCATACAGTTTATGAGGATGTAATCTCGAGCTGGCAGTTCCAACGTGACATGTCCATGGTCTTCGAATTCAATATTCCTTGGTTCGTTTAAGGTCTCTCTGATGTTGAAAGGTTGCTGGTCGAAACAGTCGAAGGTCCATCCGCGGACATGGTGAAGAAGCAGGAAGCGGAATTCAAGAAATTGTGCCGGCAATTGAAATTAAAAAGGGCGTCTCTCCATAGCACAAAGGAGGCCTTCGCCAAGAGGATCCAGCCGTTGTTGGAAAACTTTCCTTGAGTATATATCTGTCTTTTGGACCTCTTACCTTTAGGTTTTTTTTTTTGAAAGGAAAATGAGACGCCTGGTTTTTGGCTTTTGATTTTCTGGTTTTCTCAGGTTAATAGATAAATGCTACCATGACAGTTTTGGATTATATATTTTTGAATGAAAGGCTTAGAATTGAATTGTTCAGGATTATTTTTGATTATGATTAAAAGTGTCACAGACATCCCAAGAAAACCATGGAATCGGTTTTTAGGTCTCTTGGTGAAAAGTGGACCTTCCGGGTGTAAGACCGAGTTTTGTGGGAAACATCGCTATGGGAAGTCCCCAGTCATTACTGAGCCGTCTGATAACCGAGCCATTGATCCTTGGGCGGATCGTCTGCTTTTATCCTCTGGGAAGTCCCTAGTCATCCCTTGTAGTGTCATGACTAATAATCGAGTCATCGAGTAACTGAGTCGGGGTGGATCATCTTTCTACCACCTTGGTCTCTGGGTTGAAGAACATGATCAATGGTCGAAAATTGACATTATAACCGATAGATCAATCATCCCACGGTGATCGCCAATTGTTTATAGGTGAAAATGGTTTATATTGGTTTTGGTAATTACGGGTGTGAAAGTGAGAAACAATTTAAACCCTACACAATGTACTGCAAGGGAGTACTTTAGGATCGAGAGATCAATCTGTATAAGTCCGTCCTAAACCAAGAAATGTCCGTTCTAGACTTGCTTCGGTCACAAAGAGGAGGAGAATGGGTTGGTTTTGGGGAGGGAAGCAAGGAGAGTGCTGAGACCAGAATAGTTGATTCTGAAGAGCAATTGGGTTTCTACGACTTGTTATTAGAGAAGTCCATGAGCTCACGAGGAGAGCTAGCAGGTAAGTACTTCTGAGTGTTGTCTGGTCCGAATGAACTTGTTGTCCAAATGGAAATAGGTAAGACCTATTTATACAAGTCGAGGTAGAAACATACACTGGTCTCATTAAGGAGTGAGGAAGTAAATGTGAGGAGGTGGTAACCGTATGCATGGACTTGATGTCCCATAAAGTGGTTAACACATGAAATTGGTTTTCATGAAACTGTTAACATTATGGAATTTATGTTCCATAAAGTTTGTTAACTCACGGCTTTATGTCCCATGAACATTTCCCACATAACTCCTGTATTTACTAGGCACCTCACCTTTATGACACTTCTTTATGAGGGGCGTAGTGTACGCCGCACGCTGTAGACCACCAAACCAATACCCAAAGGGAATCCCCCTATTTGTGTTGATGTCTCGAATGTTTTGGAAAACATATAAAACGTTGTTGTGGCTTGGCAAGTAGATCTTGGGGAACTTTCTATCCAGGTGACCTTCGACGGTCGAGATGTTGCATCTTGAGAGGAGGGGCAACCGTTGATCGTTGCACGCCTTCATTTCGGTAGACGCGTAGTGAGGTCCAATAGGGTGGCACGGCTAGGGTGTGTTTAGCCTTGGCATGAGGAGCCAAGGGTTTTCCATGGGGGTATGGCATGGCTAGGGCCAAGGCGAGGGCGCTTGTCTTGGCATGTCGTGACTAGCATGGCTAGGGCCAAGGCAAAGTGCGTTTGGCATGGCGCAGCTAGTTTGTCTAGGTTAGGTTTGACTTGGTATGTGGGGCCAAGGGGTAGCCATGGGTGCATGGCGTGATTAGGGCCTAAGGCAAGGGCGCTTGGCTAGTCTTGGCGTGACTAGCACGGCTAGGGACAAGGCATGGTGCGGCTAGCTTGGATAGGTTTGGTTTGGCTTGGCATGTGGGGCCAAGGGGTATCCACGGGCGCATGGCGTGACTAGCCTGGACTAGGCGCGCAACCAAGCTAGGGTTTCGGGTCTAAGGTCATGAGGGGACTTTAGACGGCCATGATTTGCTCCTGGGATTAAAGGGAAACCGTTGATTATTGACTTCCTTCACTTTAGTAGTCACATGAGGAAGGCCAGCATGGTGGCGCGGCATGAGGGGCCATGGCAAGACATGTTTGGCATGGCACGACTAGCTTGGCTAGGTACGTGACCAAGCTAGGGTTTTGGGCCTAAAGTCGTGAGGGGACTTTAGACGGCCAGGATTTGCTCCTGGGATTGAAGGGAAATCGTTGGTTCTCGCCTGACTTCAGTTTGGTAGACGCATGAGGAAGGCCAGCATGGTGGCGCGACATGAGGGGCCATGACAAGATATGTTTGGCATGGCACGGATAGCTTGGATAGGTACGTGACCAAGCTAGGGTTTTGGGCCTAAAGTCGTGAGGGGACTTTAGACGGCCAGGATTTTCTCCTGGGATTGAAGGGAAACCGTTGATGGTCGCCTGGCTTCACTTCGGTAGCCGCATGGGGAAGGCCAGCATGGTGGCGCGGCATAAGGGGCCATGGAAAGATATATTTGGCATGGCGCGTCTAGCTTGGCTAGGTACCTGACCAAGCTAAGGTTTTGGGCCTAAAGTCGTAAGGGGACTTTAGACGGACATGATTTGCTCATGGGATTGAAGGGCAACCGTTGATGGTCGCCTGGCTTCACTTTGGTAGCCGCATGGGGAAGGCCTTCATGGTGGCACGACATGAGGGGCCATGGCGAGACATGTTTGGCATGGCGCGGCTAGCTTGGCTAGGTACGTGACCATGCTAGGGTTTTGGGCCTAAAGTCGTGAGGGGACTTTAGACGGCCAGGATTTTCTCCTGGGATTGAAGGGAAACTGTTGATGGTCGCCTGGCTTCACTTTGGTAGCCGCATGGGGAAGGCCATCATGGTGGCGCGGCATGAGGGGCCATGGCAAGACGTGTTTGGCATGGCGCAACTAGGGCCAAGGTAAGGGCGTTTGGCTTGGCTTGGTGTGACTAGCATAGCTAGGGCCAAGGCAGAGTGCATTTTGGCATGGCGCGGCTAGCTTGGGCTAGGTGTGGCTGGCATGGATTTCCATTGGCACTGAGGTGCGGCTAGCATGGTTAGCATGCTTTGGCGCGGTTGGTGTGGCTGGCATGATTTTCCATTGGCACAGAGGCGCGGCTAGCATGGTTGGCATGTTTTGGCGTAGTTGTTGTGGCTGGCATGATTTTCCCTTGACACAGAGGTGCGGCTATCATGGTTGGAATGCCTTGTCGTGGTCGGTGTGGCTGGAATGATTTTCCGTTGGCATAGAGGTGCGGCTAGCATGGTTGGCATGCCTTGGCACGGTCGGTGTGGCTGGCATGATTTTCCATTGGCACAGAGGTACGACTAGCATGGTTGGCATGCCTTGGCGCGGTCGGTGTGGATGGTATGATTTTCCATTGGCACAGAGGTGCGTCTAGCATGGTTGGCATGCTTTGGTACGGTTGGTGTGGCTGGCATGGTTTTCCATTGGCACATAGGTGCGGCTAGCATGGTTGGCATGCCTTGGTGCGGTCGGTGTGGCTGGCATGATTTTCCATTGGCAAACGAGGTGCGGCTAGCATGGTTGGCATGCCTTGGCGCGGTCGGTGTGGATGGCATGATTTTCCATTGGCACACGAGGTGCGACTAGCATGGTTGGCATGCCTTGGCGCGGTCGGTGTGGCTGGCATGATTTGCCATTGGCACACGTGGGAATTAGGGTTTGGTTCGTCGTAACCCTAATTTTGAAAAATATATACCCGAGTAATTATTTTAGAGACACATTAAAAGTTTCAGTAAATATGCCTAGTAAATGCTTATTGCTTTAAATGTCGTGACATTACTGTCTATTAGCGTTTAGTGTTTTATGATTTTAACCCTAGACTAAAAACCACCATCAACACCTGGTTTTAGAAGAAGAAAACCAAAGGTTAAAGGAGAATCGACTCTAGCTTAGCATAACTAGTATCACACAGAATGTGTGGGGATTATGTTTCCCAGTTGCTAGAGTTCTCCCTTATATAGTCTTTAAATCAGGGTTTGCAATCAATGTTATCTTAGTAACAAAGCATTCAATATTCACCGTTAGATGAAAACCTGATTAGATTCAAGCTAATATTTATCAACCGTTAGATCTAAAACTTAGCTTGTCATACACAAATGTACTAGACAATTTTAGCTTTGTGTAACCGTACCCAAACTTGTACATTAGTTGCTTCAACACTAGTTAACCAAATGGTTAGCCAAATGATAACTTTCATATCAACCATATTCTTCTTCACCATAACTAGTCCAAATGACTCAAATGAACAAGTTAGAGAGTTGCTCAATTGCTTAGATCTTTATGTACTACACAAGACACAATTAAAGCAAAAACGATGTGATTCACTCGAATCGATTCATGAACTATAAATCCATGGTTTGCAATAGCATTCCTTAGTTTATTAAGATAAGTTCACAAACATCGTTTTTAGACATAACCTACTTAAGTTCACGGAATGGGTTCTCGGAATTAAGTTCCCGGACGGAGGTCACAAAATCCAGCAGAAATTCTCGGATTCAAGAACTACGCCAGTTCGCGGACTGAGCTTACGCACTACTCCGGTTTCACTTGATCAACAAAGTTCACAAACTTTGGTTCAAGAAATAAGGACTTATACATATATGTGTTACCACAACAATGCTTATATCCTTCAATGGTTATATTGTCTAAACTCTCATTTTAATCATTGAAACATTCTCAGAGGGCGTTATATAGTTGTTATTCACAAACTATTTTTCGTCAGAGCGATTTCCAAAATGATTGAAACATAGCATGACTTTCGTCACTAGGTAAAGATAAACTTGGCTAAAGCGAAAGATTTACCAATACATATTTCGAGAAATAGATAAGTGGGATATACTCAGCTCAAAATATCACATGTGTATAATCTTAGTCTATATAGTAATACGACTTTTGTCTCAAGATAGGAGATATAGTAGATAAACTTTTGAGTGATAGATAAGTTCAAGTCTCCACATACCTTTTAGTCGATGAAGATCCACTGGTTCCTTGAGTAGTCATTCGTCTTGTATGATCATGTCCATGGAATTCTTGAGCTCAACTACACTTTCTATCCTAGTCCGAGGCCTTAGCTATAGTACACTAGAAATCAAGACTTTATAGTTTTGATCACTAACATTGACAAACATGCTTGAGATATCAACGCATGCGAGTTCGACTGAGCAATTCTCTAACAGGTCATCTCACGCTGAAGCCGGCATATCTGTGAGTAATTCTATGATCTTTTGAGTGGAGTATTACTCAATGGCTTTATCCAATCTTCATAAAAACTTCTTTATTGCAGGTTGATGTGCATGTTGTTGTTGATGATGGAAAGAGAAGGAATGGAAAATCTGCGGCTGATGATGACGACGACAAAAACTCTACCGACTCCGTGGAGACTAGAGTTAGAATTCACTACCTAAAAGCTGGACTCCCGTTTGAGACTCCCATGATCAACAATTTCCCAGGAAATGAAACAGTCGGCGGATTCGTCGTTCCCAAATGTCACACATTTTTGTATACCAAGATCTGGAAATGATACAGTCATATTTCTACTACTGAGGTATGTATAAGATTTTTGCCGACCCTCCTGAATACAGTCGCCGGGGTTTTACCAATCATTGAAGAGATGATGGAGATAAATCTAAGAGATGTTAAGAATCATGAACTTCACAGATGGGATGACATGATATCGAATTGCGAGACCTTGCGGTTCAATGTATGTTGAATTCGACGTCGGATTGAGATGATCAAAGTTAATAGGTCAGCGGCCACTGCTGAAGCAATTTCCACCACGACTGCTTTTTTGGAAGAGGAGAATGTACTTGCCTTGGAGTCGGCGAGTGTTGAGGAAGTTGTCCAGGATTTGAAAGTGAAGACCAAGAACTTTCAAAAGAAGCTTGACATGGTTGTCTATAAAAATTACTCTTTGCTGGATGGTTTACCCTGAGTAAGCATTTATGATTGTTGTTTGTCGAATAGGTTAAGGCTTTTCTTAGGTAGAATAATTGATCATGACATGAGGAAATTTTGTTCATTTATGAGGTATTTAATGAACAAATGAGCATTTTTCACGCTCTTTGGAGGAATATAAATTACATTTTGAAAATGCTTGAAATCATGAAATGGTGAAAAGGTAATTGTTTTCTACGGATCAGGCATAATGTGCTTTGAGCCATTTACCATTGATTATATTCCCTTCCACTCCTCCGTCAATTTTTAAGATTTTGTAATATCCGCTGGATACTTCCTTGATAACTACATATGGCCCTTCCCATATCGGAGAGAACTTGTGGGCAGACATGTCTTGTTGAATATGTTTTGATGTCTTTAATACTAGATCCCCTACTTGAAATGTTCGAGGTCTTACCATTTTGTTGTAGGCTCTGGAGATCCCTTGTTTGTAGGTTTCCACATATTTTTCCACCTTAGCCCTCCTTGACTCAAGCATGTCCAGTTCATAAATTCTTGAGTTGGACACTTCGGCTTCATCCCATTGTACTCCACTGGGTGTTGCAATCCTTGCTGAAGGAATTTTGATTTCGGCCTGCAGTATGGCGTCGGCCCCATATACGAGAGAATATGGTGAAGTCCCGATCGAGCTCCTTGGCGCGGTTTGATGAGCCCATAAATCCATGGGCAACTGTTCATGCCAGGTTCGAGGATTATCATGAACTGTTCGCCTGAGAATTCAGATCAAAGTTTTGTTGGTGCTCTCGGCTTATCCGTTTCCTTGGGGATAATACGGTGTGGAGAAAACTTGTTTGATGTCGTATTCCTCAAGCAATTCCGTCACGTGCTTTTTGGAAAAATGAGTTCCATTATTAGTGAAAATGTGTTTAGGAACACCGAATCTACATATTATGTATTCTTTGATGAAGGCTACAATCGCGACTCCAATGGTGCTTCGAAGAGTAATAGCTTCGACCCATTTGGTGAAATACTCGATCGCAGTGATGATGTATTCATGTTGCTTCAAAGATGCTAGATTTATTTTCCCGATGATATCCAGTCCCCATCTATAGAAAGGCCATGGATTATTCACAAAATTCAATATGAGACAAGGAGTGTGAATGAGATTACCATGGACTTTGCATTGATGACACCTTTGAACGTGCGCAGCTGCGTCGCCTTCCATGGTTAGCCAATAATATTTCTCATGAATCTGGAGAAATAATTTCCTTTTTCCTTGATGTTCTCCATCATGCATCTCCTTCAAAATTGTTGGGATTTCATGCTCAGCTAAGCATGTCGGCAAATTTCCACCAAAGCTTTTGTTGTATAAGATTCCATCAAGAAAGGCAAATCTTTTAGCTCTTTGAATGGGTTTGATTGTTTCTTTCTTTTCTAACGACAACTCATTGTCCCGGAGGTATTTGATGTAGGGATCCCTCCAATCCCCAGTGTGATGGGCTGTCAGATCTTCTAAGTGATGAGGAGGCGTCTGATAATTGGGATATGACTTTTGCAGAGTTTTTGATTGAGCCTCCACGGAAGGCCAATAGTATCTCATTCTTTGAAGCTTTATGTAAAGTGTTACCACCAGTGTCTATCTACAGGTTTCTTCATGTATGCGCTTAAGTTGTTCGTCCGCTTCATCATTTCCAAGGCATCATGATAAGGACCCATCATAGTTTCGATAGTATAACGCTCCGTGAAGCAATAAATAATAATTTAATTCCTTGAGACTGACTTTCTCTTCCGAAAGAGAACTTCTTAATTCATGAATAATAGGTTCGCTAATCATCTGCTTGAATGTCTTCGACTTGAGCAAGCCAGGTATATGACACAGCACACCTCTGTACAGTGATTATTTTTTCTGCTCCTTCAAATTGTAGCTTAGAAGAGAGAGTTTACAGGCAGTCAGCATGCCTATTATTAGTTCGTCCATTATGGACAATCGTTACATCAACAAAATGAATTAATAGCCGTTGAGCTTCATCTCTGAATGGAGCAAGTGTGATTGACCAATAGATTTGAATCTCCTCTTATCTCTAGGTGTGTTGCTCCTGCTTGCTTAGCTAGGGACAACCCTAGTAAGAAGGCTTCATATTCTGCTGAATTGTTGGTGTAGTAAAAATCCAACTTGAATGAATGTGGGAAAACTTCGCTGGATGGAGAGACTAGCACTATGCCTACTCCTCCAGTGTCGTTGATAGGGGTGGTGGAACCGTCGAAGTATAAAAGCCACGTCTCTTCTTTGATAACTAAGATATCCGAAAACTCACCAGGTACATCTTTATGTAACATTGTTGCATCCTCTCCAGGAAAAGCAGCGAGTAGGTCTGCAACCGCTTGGCCTTTGATTGCTTTAGGCGGTGTGCATGCTATATCAAATTATGACATCTGAAGTAGCCACTTTGCTGGTCTTCCTATTAAGGCTGGCTTTGATAGTAGAAACTTTATATGGTCAGCCTTCTAAACGAGCACGACTTTGTTGGATAGTAAATATTGCCTAAATTTATGAATTGCATGCACTAATGCTATAAATGCTCTCTCAGCCTTTGGAAATCGGATTTGAGCGTCTCGCATTGTACGACTGAAGTAGTATATCATTCGTTCGATGCCTTCGTTGTCTTCTTGAGCAAGGAGTGCTCCGATAGCGACATCACTAGAAGTTGTGTAAAGTATCAGGGGTCTTCCTTGCATTGGTGATCTCATGACAGCAGGTGATAATAGTATCTGCTGTATTTTCTAGAATGCTTCTTTCTGAACGGTTGTCCATGTGAAACTTGCTCCTTTCTTCAATAAAGGGGTAAACGAAGCAATGAATTGAGCCAATCTAAGAATGAAGCGTCGAATATAATTTACCTTTCCCATGAAACTTTGGAGTTCTTTCACAGTGCGTGGAGGAGGCGTGGTGGTAATAGCTTTCGTCTTGTATGGATCGACTTTGATTCCTTCTGTTGTGTCCAGGAATCCTAGAAATTTCCCTGAGGAGACACCAAATGTACACTTCAGAGGGTTTATCTTTAATTTGCATTCTCTGCATCTTTCAAAGACTTGTCTCAGAACTTCAAAGTAGGATGTTCGAGTCTTCGACTTCACCACCACATCATCAACATAGTCTTCCACTTGTTTGTGCATCATGTCGTGGAATATAGCAGTCATGGCTCGTTGATAAGTAACACCGGTATTCTTTAATACGAAGGGCATCACAGTATAATGAAAAATTCCAATAGGAGTACAAAATGCAGTCTTGTTGGAATCATGCTCGTACATCTTGATCTGGTTGTATCCACTATAACCATCCATAAATAAGAACATACCGTGACCACTAGTTCAATCAACGAGCATATCAATATTGGGTAAAGGAAAATTATCCTTCAGACAACATTTATTCAGATTCCTAAAATCAACACAACATCTGATTTGACCATTTTTCTTCTTGACAGGAACAACATTAGCCAGCCATGTTGGATGTTGAATAGGTTTGATGAACCCTGCTGCTAGTAGTTTCTGAATCTCGACTTTTATTTGTTCTTCGATTTCGTGCCTAAACTGCCTTGGCGGTTGTTTGATAGCTTTGGAGCCAGGAGTGATGTGGAGATGATGAGTAACCAATTTGTCGTCTAGACCAGGCATTTCTTCATACATCCAGACAAAGACATCTTGATATTCTTTCAGCAGATTTATTAATTCCGTCCGTTTCTCTGGTAACAGTGCTGAGCTAATTAGAATTGATCTTGGATCACCCTCTGTCCCGATGTTGATCATTTTGATCTCATAAGTAGTGGAGTCAGTGCTATCTTGTAATTGTCGTGGAGCATCTTGAACCTCCTCTTCGAGTGATGGTTCACTCTGACATGATTCTTCGGGGCGGGGATACTTTTCATCGTTCTTCCCTGTTAATTGCTAATCATTGCATCATCGGTAAATGATTCTCCCCTTCGCATCATGACTGGTTATGAAATTATATCCCTGAGTTAAAACCTGATCCTTGCGGCGCTTAATCGGTGTAGCATATGACTTAATCGACATGACGCCTCCGCGACCTCTTCGGTGGACTTCCATCTTGGGAGTGGAGTATTGTAAATCTTGTTTGGAGGTTCAGGGACGTTCTTTTGAGACTCAAGGAATTCAGCATCATAGACCGGGGCGTAAGGGGATGATGAAGCCGCAATACGAATAATGTTGTTATTGATCAGAGCCTTCATGCATTGATGGTATGTTGAAGGAACCACTTTGTTATCATGGATCCATGGTCGTTCGAGTATCATATGATAATCAGTCTCATGTTCGATCACGTGAAATTTTGCCTTTGATTGAATAGGCCCTACCTTCAAGTCTATGTATGTATATCCATATGTAGGGATCTGGATTCCTTCAAAACTTGTCATCAAGATGGGATGGCGAATGATCTTGATCCATGGGAACTTGGTCGCTTTAAGAGTCTTCATAGTGATAATATTTGTAGAAGCGCATGTATCAACGAGAGCTCTCTTGAATTAAGAGTCTTTGATAAAACCAGTTACGTATAGAGATCGGTTATGTCCTTCATCTGCCATGTGGTCCTCTTCTCCAAAAGTGATATTGTTGATCGAACGCTCAGGCATCATGGACACTTCTTCGACTGCTGGAGACAATGAAGCTACTTGCACATCAGATGATATCTGGTTTATTGCGGAAAATGTGTTTATACACTTCTCTCTAGAAAAGTGTAAGAGTTCACACAAGTTTTCGACCAACTGTGCTACCTCCGGGTCCACCGGCTTCTCATAAGTAATGAAACTGTTAATTTGAGGGTCACCATGTGACGAGTCAGTCCCCGGTGATGGGACTTCCGAAGCGGATATACTGCCTAACTCGGATGTCAGTCTGATGAGAAAATCGAGTATGTGGTTAATTGTATTTTTTATCAGATCCATGTTCCTGGTGTGGATCTCCAGGACTCGCGCCAACTCAGTCAGAGTCGGGATTTCTCCGCCTTCCGCGCCGTCAGATATAGCGCTGGGAGGAGGAAGGTTGCCATTTGAAAGATTCTGGATCGGGTTTGAAGTAGTTGAATTAGTCCTAAGACCAACCATCTTTGTGAGAATTGAGATTGCAACCGAGAGAATGATCTCCCACTGTGGTCGCCAATCTGTAGATGGGGAAAAAAGAGTTGCTGGTTTTTACGAAATCGAGGAGATAACCGTGCGAAGAAAACTCCTTGAACCGAGCAAACTGTTAAACCTCACACAGATGCACTGCAAGAAGGGAGTACTTTGAATTCGAGAGATCAATCTGTAGTACTCCGGCCTTAACCAAGACAATGGCCATTCCAGAGTAAATTCGGTCACAAGATAGGATGGGTCGATCTGTAGGAGGGAAGCTGAGAAATATGTGAGATCAATGGTAATCGAAGATCGTATGTGTGTTGTGTATTTTAAAAATAAGATAAGTTCTGAATTATTGAATTTTACTTTGTTGATAGTAATTACTCAGACATTGAGTTGTTGATCTCATGTTGTCTGTTTGACATGAGATTGTCCTTGTTGTTTCAATCATGATTTAGAGACTTATTTATACTGCAAGAACTGTAAACACCTTGATCCCATGAAGTGTGACAGTTGCTGGAGTCAAAGAGTGGGGAAGTGGGAATCGTGTTAAAACCAGTTTCTCATCGTGCGGAGACTTGGTTGATTTTCCACCTACTACTTTGCTAACTCCTCTAATTGCTTGCATAACTTGCTCAAATTCTCATCGTGTGTATGAACACACGTGCCGTAGACCGCCAAACCAAAACCCTAGTTGATATCCCCCCATGTGACACGATTTATTGTGGAGTCTTCAAGGCAGACGTGTATTTAGTTAGTCAGTTGTTGACTTTATGAGACGATGGGTCTTTGTATTATTGAGTTGAACATGATTTGTAAATGTTATGGAATTGGACGTGTCTGTTGAGGCAAAGGTACAATTGTTGAATAAATTTTGATATTTAAGGTGAACATATATTGTTCATTTGATGAATTGTTGAATATTGATAGTTGAACCAATATTCTTTAGTCCGGGTAAATATTGCTCATTCGAGTAAATGTTGCTCATTTGATGAATTATCAATTTAAAATACTGTCAACTGAACCGAGTATAATAATTAAAGTGTTGATTACAGTGTCAACATAAAATTATTAGTGCTTGAGTCTGGAATTATGAACCTTGGATTCGAAACCCTAATTTAGATCAATTGCAGATCAACCGATGATTTATTGAAAATCAACCACGGAGTGAAGAATGGGCTTTCTACATGGGATTATGGGTGACCATGTAGCGCCCAGATGCTCCAGTGAGCAAATACCAAAGTCTCTTGAAGACCAGTTGGTGAAAGGATGATTAAATGTTGGTTTAATCATTTATTAAAATAATGCTCGTTGAGCCTTAGGTGATAAAACCTAATTATGAAGAGATGAGGGACCGACCAAGGGATCATGAAATCGTCCTGGTTGGTCATGGGACCGTGTGACGATCGTTTTATGAAATTCCAAATTGTTTGGAAGAATTTGAATTTAATGTGAACGAATTAGGTCAAATGATAAAAATGTGTGGGACTGGCCTCTTGAAAGCCAAAAAGCCAACCTTGGCCGGTCAAGGTAATATGCTCATGTCCAAAGTGTTCGTGTCTCAGTCCTGAGAATTTTGAGATTTTCTGATGCGCGTTTGAGCAACATTTTGAGAAAATATGAAAAATCAAGGTTTTTGCTCAAACTGAGGAAACTTCATAAGATGAAGGAAATAATAATAATAATAATAATAATAATAATAAGAGGATAGAGAGACTCTCTGGAGAAATTCAGGCGATTGAAAACCTGATGGTTGTATTTTATTATTATACCACCATTTTTCGACCTAACACCTTCAAATATTTACAGGCTTTGAATCCCTTGATTCTCAACAATTTTTTCCCTACCGATTGATATTACTTGTGTCGATCTTCTTCACACTGCCCTAATCTTCATAAGACGGTTACTGCGGTTTCTCCTTACTGCCATGCCAAGAACTCGTCGATCGTCATCCTCTCAAATTCTTCCAACAGATACAGACGACGATGACACTGAAGGCGATCATAGTCAGCCCATTCATGAAGAGGATACAATGGTGCATTGCCCTTTCAAACATTTTGATGATTGCCTTGATGGCTGCAACGAACGTGGTTATGCCAAAATATCAATTCTGTGGCATATCAGATATCAACACTGGCCTACTCCGACTAAGTTGCAGTTGTGTAAAGAGAGGATTCCTACTAACGTAAGCGTTTATCAAGCCTGTGAACGCCTCCTCAATCTGTTGCAGATGTGGCTTTGTGGCAATTGCATGAAGATACAATCTTGGAAACGTCCCTGTAGAACTCATAATGGCAATGTACAGTTAGGGCCTTTCAATGGAAGGTCAGCAAATTTTATCATTCATGGCATCGACAAACCGCAGACAGAAACAGAAGCCAACCACAACGATGCTCATGATGAATCAATAGGCCTCTCTTTGGAAACTCTTGATTTGGTTTATCGTAACCACATTACTACGACCTCCAGTATACCTCCACCATGTAGGTTTGGGTTTTCCAAGTCCTTGAAACTTTCTCTGGACAAGGTGATAGCACAACCATCTGAATTACTTCCATGGCTCCATCTTCTGCTGCTTCCTGTGTGTACCCTTAACCTCTACACCCCTACTAACGCCAATGAAGCGAGATCCAGTACGAGGAAAAGGTTGCAGATTACTGCTATCAACAAAGCCTTGGTCGATTGGGGACAACCTCATGGTTGTGCTAATATTATCCAGCGGTTGTTGGAGTTATCTCGGCAAGATCAACAACAACAGCGCACTAGGAAACAAACTCACAGCGCCAAGAAAGCCAAGACGAATGTAGAGGCCTGTCAAAAGAAGTTGAACTATGGACACTACACTGCGGCAGTACGCATATTATCGTCCAATGGTGTTGCCCCTGATACCCCAGATACTCTACATGAATTACGCCAAAAACATCCTCCAGCTCGTCCTCCTACCATTCCACCCGGTGCTCCATCTGCTGCAGCAGTATCTGTTAGCGTCCAGGATGTTGTGAAAGCTTTAAAGGGCTTCCCGAAGGGTACGTCTTGCGGGAGAGATGGCCTCCGAGCTCAGCACTTGTTGGATGCAATGAGTGGTGCTGCTGCAGCATTGGCAGATGGGCTCTTAGGCTCCATACATGGCGTAATTAACCTGTGGCTGAATGGGCAATGCCCACCTGCTCTTGGTGAGTACATCGCCAACGCTCCGCTGACCCCTCTACTCAAACCCGGGGGTGGTATCCGGCCGATCTCAGTGGGTACAATATGGCGTCGTCTCTGCTCCAAAGTTGCAGCGTCAGCAGTGCTTCCAGATATGACTGCATACCTCGGAAACTACCAGTTTGGTGTTGGTACGCCTTGCGGTGGCGAAGGCATTGTGCATTCAGTTAACCGGCTATTGGAGTTGAAAGGTTCCCATACTAACATGACTATGTTGCTTGTCGACTTTACTAACGCTTTCAATGTTGTCAGCCGGACAGCCTTGATGATAAGTGTTCTAGCATTGCTAAATGGGTAGAATTCTATTATTCTCGGTCAGCCAAACTGTACTACAACGACTCCACTTTATCCTCCGCCCAAGGTGTCCAGAAGGGAGACCCTCTTGGTCCTCTCCTATTTTCATTAGTGCTTCACCCGTTGGTTTGCAAAATAGCAGAGCAATGCAACCTCGACATTAATGCCTGGTATTTAGATGACGGGACACTGGATGGTGAGACGTCTGAAGTGGCGAAAGCTTTCCAGATCATACGTGATGAAGGTCCTGCCAAAGGCCTGTTGTTGAATATGCAGAAAACGGAGATCTACTGGCCTAATGTCGACCCTCGTAGTGCAAACGTCTTCCCACCTGATGTTGGAAAACCAACTACTGGCGTCCGGTTACTGGGTGGGCCAATAATTCTCAGCTCTAACTACTGCAGTGGCATCATCCAATCTCGCGTCGACAAATCCATACACCTGATGAGTTGTGTTAAAAATCTTAGGGATCCACAAGATGAACTTCTGTTGCTACGAAACTATGTTGGAGTATGAAAGCTATATTTCTCAATGCGTGTTACAAGGCCTCAGTGCATGGACACAGCCCAACAACAGTTTGATGACTACCTCACTCATTTCTTGCAATATTTGGTGACAAGTGACGGACCCGGTTTTGGTTTACAACAGCAACGCATTGCCACACTACCCATCAAAGATGGTGGGCTGGGTGTCTATACCATGCGCGATACCACTCAATTTTGGTATATAGCTTCTTCCTTTCAAACCCAACATCTACAGAGTAAAATTATCCAAGGTACGCCAGGTCTTAGTCCCCATTTCCACACTGCGCTTGATCATTACATTCGAGTATGTGGTCTGTCTCCTTCATCTTTCAATATTAGCGATGTCGCCCCCAAGCCCATGCATCTATTGGCAACTCGCTATTATGATACAATCATGAAGGAAATACCAGCTAACTTTGTTATGTCCGAGCGTGACTCTATACTATGGCAATGTAACAAGAAACCATATGCACAAGATTACCTAAAGGATATCCCAATCCAAGGCCTTAACTATACGGTGGGTCCTCGGCAATTCCAATTTGTACTTCAATACCGTTTGGGTATCCCTCTATTCTCCGAAGGCAACACTTGCACATGTTGTAATCGGGTGATGGATCGTTTTGGGGACCATGCCATTCATTGCGCGAGTGAAGTGGGTTTAAAGTTTCGCCATGACATGGTGAGATACCTCTTTGTGGAATTGTGATATAAAGCAGGTGTCGTTGCAAGGAAGGAGGCTTCTATAGGACCTTCATCTGCCAGGGGTGTCCCTCTCAAGCCAGCTGACCTCATGATCTATAATTGGGAGAATGGGCGTGATGTATGCTTTAATGTCATTGGTGTTTCCCTGTTCGCCAAAGGAGTAAACCGAGCCTTCACACCGGGACAGGCTATTTCAACTTTGATCACTCGCAAACGTGCTAAATATTCTGACTTGTGTTCATCCCATGGTTACGAATTCAGTGTTTTAGCATTTACGACACTAGGGGAGTTAAGCGATGATATTACCGTCCTCCTGAAAAGATTGAAGAACTGCATGGCAAGTCACGACATCAACAATAATTTAGGCAGTTTACTCTTTCATAGATTAGGTATCATTATTCAAAAGGGCATAGGGGCGCAACTTGTTGCGCGTCTCCCTGCCAAATCCCTGTAAATTTCTGTACCTTCTTCATTTTCTTAATAAATGCCTTTGTGGCCCCTTTAATAATAATAATAAAATAAGGAATCATGAAGTGTGGGACCGGATATGGCTAAGGCATGGTCGGCCGTCCAATAAGCCAGGTCCCATGGCACTTGTAACGATCCTCGAGCTCGTCAACGCTATTAGACCGGTCAAGTGTCGATTTAGCCGATAATAACTCGATTAGTTTAACACGAACGCTAATTAATAGAAATTAATCTAACAACGATCTAGATACGAAACTAGTACCGTTAGATAGAACTCAAAAAGTTACGCAGAGTGGACTACTCGAACGGGTCAATCGGATATCGGACAAAGAAGATATCATTAGTTTAGTATAAGGGTAAAATCGTCATTTCTGGAAAATTGCTTTTGATGCATGAAGGACACGCTGTGGGTTTCCCTTATCCGTTCTCGAGTGCCTTTAGCATTATGACCGGCCTTATCTCTAAAATCAGATCGGGAATAATACATTAATCTTTTTTCTTTTTCTTTCTTCTTCGTTCTTCTTCTCTTCTCTGTTCTTCGCCTGTGAGAGAGTTGGGAGTGATGAGTGAGAATTGATTGATTAAAATCAGGTAGGGATGATGAGTAGAGGATGAAGGGATATTTAGCTGTGATTCAGGATGAAGAACAGTTAGGGTTCGAATTTGGAAAGATCAAAATTAGGATTATAGATTCAATTATTACTTTCAAGATGCAGAAGGTAAGATTTAGAGCTATGGAAGTTGAAGAACAAAGGGTTATTGTTTAATTAAAGTTTAGAAATGGTGTTGATGAAGAACTGAGAGTTAGGTTTCACTGGAGTTGTAAAGAAGAATTCAAAGATGAAATTGATGTTGTATAAGATGATGGTTGAGAAAAATAGAACATGGGTTTGTAGCGAATTAGGGTTTAGAATTGAATAATAGCTCAAAATGGATAATTAGTGGTTTGAGCAGTGATTCGGGAATTCAAGATGAAGTTAATTGAAGTTGAGATTGAGGTTTGAAGTTGTTAATGAGAGCTTAGTGTTTCTTGCTAGTGTTTGTGAAATTGAGTAGAAGAAGAAAATTCTGAGAAAATGGGTAGTTGCAGTTGAGGTTAAGATGGTTACAGTTTTTGGTAATTGAATACATGGCATGGAGTTGATGATGAATTGGTTGTGCTGATGAGTTTTGGGTAGTCTTGAGATGTGTTGGTGAATCAGAATCAAAGTGAGAAGCAGAGTCTGAACTCAATTGCCTGAGTAGCACAGATTGGAGGTAATTGTTCTTCCTTGTATTTAAGTAAAGTTATAAAATTTCTATTGTTGAATTTATGAATTTATTAATAAGCTGGGATTGAAATGGTGATGTTAATATGTAATGAATTGCAGATTGTAGATTAAGTTTATGCATTGAATTACATTTGAGGATCATATGCTTGAAATGTAGATGTTGGTGTTCTGTGTGGAATTGAATGTAAGTTATGATCATGAGAATTGGTATTGATTTGAGGTTGACTGCATGAGGTATATGAATTGTAGAATGGTGGTGTTGGTGTTAACTATGATGTTGAAGCTGCAGGGGTAATCAGTGAATGGATGTGAATCCAGTGAAGTTATGAATGAACAATTGGTGGTGATTGCAGTTGAAGAATGTTAACTGAAATTGGGGTGAATAAGTTTACTTGAAATGATAATGTTGAGATTGTTAGAGTTGCAGTAAGATGAAACATTTAGCATATGGAAGATTTATTTCAGGTGATGGTTTATGAGTGACGGGGCTTTAGGAATGGAGCTGTTATTGATCTGAGTTGCATATGTATTAATTGAGCTTTGCTCAGTTAGTAATGTTTGTAACTTTAGGTGTGATTGTTCGGTATGTGATGGAGATGTGGTTCTGATATAGGGTTGTGTTTTGATTTGTGTTGATGGTTGGAGATGTTGCTGGTGCTGAGATGGAATTGCATGTAATGTTGGTTCTGGTAAGTGGTGGAAATGAAGTTCTCAAGTGGAGTTTGGTAAGAGTTACTATAGTTGTGAAGGTGGTGTTATGATGAGAATGAATTCAGGTGCAAGAGAGATTGAAATGAGGACTAAATGAATGTGCTGTGTTGAATCTCTCTAATAAAAGCTTGGAACTGCAATAGCAGGTAGAATGAATTCTGTTTAAGAATGCACTTGTGAAGTTTACTTTTGATTTATATTGTTGTAATGTTGTGTAGTCTGGTGCAGTAGTTGAGATGCATTGTACCTTTGAATATCCAAAGGTTATAGACCTGGTGTTGCTGTGACTAGGTGAATTAGAATTGTAACAGAATGAAGACAGTTTGTGCTTGCAGCTGCATTTGCATTTGCAGGTAGGCTTAAATTAGAGTTGTATTTGTATATTGATCTTGAATTTGTTTAAAATGAATGATTGGATTGCTTTTGATTTGATATTAAGGAATTGATGTAAGAAATGTAGCTTCTATAGGAATTAAGCCTATTTGTCATCCCAGTCAGTTGAGTTAACCTTAGCTGACTCTTTTGCCTGACTGAGTTAACTCATTAACCAGACCTGACTCAGTGAACCTTGACTGAGTTGGGACGTTGACTTAGTTGACCTGGACTTGACCCTGGACTTTGACTGGACGTTGAACCATTTGACCATCAGTGACCGTTAGTTGACCCTGTTGGGTCAGCACTTGTGTATTGGGCCAAGTCTAGTGGACTTGGGATTAGTGCCATGTATCCTTAGTTAGATGTTTTCCTGGCTTGATTGGGGTATACCCAGATTAATTGGGGTATACCCAATTTTAAAGGGACATTTTTTGTGGGTTTTAGGGGGAGGCCTAATAGGTAAGTTACAAAATACCCTTATCCTTTAAAAACCTATTACCCTAAATCAGTTTTAATTTTTCTTTTCATTTCATCTTCTTCTCTTCTTCTCCTCCACAACCCTACCCTACCGGCTCCATCACCCCCACCACCACCAAAACTCGTCGATCAATTTGTTAACATCGTCGATTCGAAAACTCCGATTAATCATCATCAATGGATCCACCACGGAAGAAGGCAACTCGTATGAAAGAAACTAATTGGAAACCCAATGAATATAACCCTGGAATTGCAAGTTTGGTTGCTAAGAAAGTGAAGAAAAAAACGGTTGAAGAAGAAGGAATTGAACCCGCTGAAACACGTGAAATGGTGCGCTTAAGAAAGTAAGGGCTTGTTTAAACTCACTCTAGTACTTCGATTTCATATTTGCATGTCAAATTAGGTCAGAAAATTTGAATTTGTGAATTGGCAGTTGCCACGCTGGCAATGTTTTTTTCATCGACCCTTCCGGGGGTTCATAGTTAGGGTTTGGCCGGAATGGTATAAGCTTGAAGAACCTGCCGGCTCTATGGTTTCTATAACTGCTACTAGCAGCGCCGGCAGATTATTCAACTAAGTACCTGCCGGCGTTATATTAGTCTTAATGGCGCCGGCATTTTATTCGTTTTTCACCCTGCCGGCTACTTTGCTTTGAATGTCTCCTGATGCCTAGAATGTTTTGTCCCTAAGAGTATTTTATAAAATGATGCTACGCTTTGTCCACCGGAAATGTATGGTTAATGCACCTTGCAGACACTGTTTAGTGAAAATTCCTTGTATTTACTGTGTAAATTTTTTTGTTGGCCGGAAGGCTATTTTGATGACACCCTGCCGGGTATGGCTTAGCCGGTAAGCATATTTTGGTCGACCTTTCCGGTTATGTGTCCGCCGGGTGGGTTTGTTTTGTATACCCTGCCGGCCTTTGATTCCCAATTTCTGAATTATTCTTGTTCAGATTGCGAATGGCAAAGAAGAAAGCAGCTCTTAGTAGTCCTCCTTCAAAACCTCCTCGTGTTGGTGATAAACTCTTGTCTTCAAAACATCGAGGGGAATATGTTGAGCGGGGAATGACAAACATCATTATAAGCAATAATCCAGAACCACCATCTGAACCCAGTGATTCAGATGACACTCCAGATGAAGACTAATCAATTCCATCTGGTAGAAGAGGTGATGATGATGATGTTGATGAAAGAATTTCGGCTGCTGGAGGAGGCAACAATGATGATGATGGTGATGAAGACATGCCACATGTTGGAAGAGGTAATGATGATGATGATGGTAATAGAGATAAAGGTAAGAAAACCGTCGAAGAGGAAATTGTCGTAGAGGAAGAGGAAGAGGAACAAGAAGAAGAAGAAGGAGATGGAGAACAAGTTGTTGAACCCACCGAAGCTTCAGGGTCAACTTAAACCGGAGCGAGGAAGAGGGTTATCACTAAACCACAAAATTCTCACATGCCTTCCGAACACTTGATGGTTAAACTGAAAAAAGATGAGGACCCAAGGGGGACCCCAAGAGATGGTGGCAATGTTATTTTTGGATACAAAGACTCATGGGCATGTACGATCCATAATACTATCGTAAGTAATCTTAATCCGTCTTTGTTCTTTATTCAAGTGTGTAACTATCTTAATTAAATTTGCGTCAAATGTTTGTATATCTTTCCATAATACTTGGAATGGGCTCGTCCTATTGTGATTAGGAAAATGACTGCTGAAGAACTGGCTCTAAAGAAGAAGTTGGAAGCGAAATACCCATCAACATTGCTTAAGTTCTTTGTAAGTATATTTAGAGTTGCTCTTACTATTTTAAGATTGATTGCATTACCGAATCATTCTATTCATTGTTTGTTGTTTAATTGAAAATATAAGGAGCATTTGAAGACCTATGGGAAGGTGTTGTTGTGCGCGAGAGAAAAAGGAGAGCCTTTTTCGATTGAAGAGCAAAGCAAGCACATTGACTATGTTAACAGTGTTGGCAATGAGGATGCCAATGAAATGTTCAAGCAACTTGAGGCTCAAGTAAAGGCTGAACAAAAATCTAGGAGAGAAGCACAAGCCAAGATGAAGGCTGATAAAAAGAGGACTCGTGGTGGTGAAGGTAGCAGCAGTGGTCGTGGTAGTGAAGGTAATTCTCCAAAACGGGGCCGTGCTCGTCGTGGACGTGGTCGTAGTCAATGAATGCTTTCGTAGTTCATTTCTTTATGTTATGGTGGAAAAATGTTTAAGTTCATGGTGTGGACAAATGTTTTTTTAAGGTTTATGGGACGTGTTTTCATTTTGGACAAAAAGTGTTGGATTTCTAGTTGTTGAATGAATGGTTTGTTTTGCTTTGTAAAATTTTAATGCATAAGCCGGAATGCGTTTTTAAATTTACCCTGCCGGGTGTCTCAGGGCCGGCATGGTGGTGAACTGTCAGAGTGCCGGCCCTGACAAAGGAAATTGTGTAGTTATCAGAGCCGGCATGTACCAAAATGATAACCCTTCCGGCTGAATTGTAGCCGGAAATTTATTGACCCAATATACTTCCGGCGGTTTTGTTGCAAAACAACTTTTCTCTTGATGCCTAAAATCTTACACGACCGGCATGGTAACAAATTTAAGACCCTGCCGATCTGGTTTTGACTTGTACCTCGCCGGCGGAATCAAAATTCAAATTTTTGGCAAGTACAATTTCATTGATTGACTTGTACTTGAGCACTATAACGGCCAAATTTGGGCACAATCCTATAAATACACTACTTCTCTCTACAAAACAACACACAACTATTTGCATATACTTTCCAAAGCTCATATCATCATACGCTCCATCTAACTCACTCAATATCTCTCTACAAACAACAATGGCATCGTTTGATTCAAATGAAGATTTGGCAATCACCAAAGCTTGGTATGGGGAAGATCGACTTAGACTTCAATCCTCCGAAAGGGAGGATTCCAAAACATTTTGGACTAGGGTACACAACAAATTTTGCGGCGAGTTTGGGAATCCTAATGCAAGAAGTATTCAACAAGTCCAAGCTAGGCACCTAGTAATCGAAAATGCGATACTTGATTTTTTAGCTCTCCAACCTCGGATTTTTAACACTCGCCCCTTCACCTTGTCCATTGCACAATTTGTAAGTAATTTTGTGGTTTTTTTTTACGTACCCCATGTTGTGTTATCTTCCAACAAAACACCACTAACAAATGTAAGCTTTTTTTTATAGCACGAAGTCGTGAAAGCGCACTACTTGGAGGAAAAGGGGGAGGCATTCGCTTTCGATGCAAACTATCACTTCTTGGTAGAAAGAATCCCAGAGGATAACCCGGACTACTTGGATGCGGTATCGTCTTCGTCGGAGGAAGATTGATGGCTTTAGAAGTTTTTGTAAAGGTTTTGTGGGTATACCTCTATGTAAGCCCTCACGAGACTATAACTCGTCCACTAGGGTCGCCTAGGGGTTTAAAGGCTTGATGCACATGCTAAGTGCATTCGTTTTTCTATTTCAATCAATGCAGTAACCAAAATTGCACGAATAAAGTGAATTACATCTTCCATAGTTTCTGTTTTCTGTTTGGCATAAGTAAAGGTCGGCAATGTTATAAATCCATAACCTGCTGGCCAAATGTCAGCCGGCATGTTAAAAAAATATTTGCTTGCCGACTTTACGACCGCCGGCATTGTAGGAAGATTTACCATGCCGAACGTAAAATTATGTTCTAATATACTCGGCGCGTTCTTCAACCGAGACAATGCCGGCGGTAGTAAGGTCGGCAGCTTATTCAAAGTGGAACATGCCGGTTGAACATTGGTCGGAAGGTTATTCAAAGCCGATCTTGCCGTCTATAGAACAGCCGGAAGCTTATTCAAACCTTTACCTTGCCGGCCTTGTGCATTGTCAAAATCAAATTTTTTTGATCGAAATCATAAGACAGATGAAAGGTTTAATCTACTGATTTTCAAAATTTTAATTTAAACTCAATTAGTTAAATTAATCATAGTTTTAGTGTTAATTAACAAAGGGCATATTAGCCATTTATAAAATACAAGGTTAAGTGGTGGCTTGGTTTTACTTTATAATGACCTTATTTTGTCTTATTGGGAATACCCCAATTAATCTGGGTATACCCCAATCTCGCCAGGGATGTTTTGGACCATTTATGGTCTGAATTAGACTTTGGTTTCTTCTACAAAGTTGTAGATATTCTTGAGACTTAGTTAAGGGACTATAAAACTAATCTAATTGAATTAATAAACCTTATATTTGCTAAAAATAGATAAATAAAAGGTGTAGAACCTTATATGGGCCTAGAATCATTAGATAGACTTGTATGATTCTTGAATGAGCCATTTTGGCTAGTTTCTTAGACTTCTTGTGTGATTAACAGTTAGTCTATATTAACAAAGATCGATTCAAATGACGAATCAGTGGATCGTGGATCGCGAGGTAGGCGTGGCTTGTCATCAAAAATGTGTGGGAATACATTTGACTCTTTTGTATTCATTATTGTTGTTTTTATTAAAGTTCATGCTTAACAAATTCATGCATTGTCTGTCCGTGCATTTCATGCTTTGTTTAAAATGCATTATGATAATCCTGTTGATTCTATAAATCTTTCCACGATTTGGAAAGGACTTGTATGGTTTTGTTGTCAATATGAATTGTTATGGGAAATGAGAATTTCCACTTGTGGTATATAGGATACGCTCCTTCACATTTATATCTACATGAATTCAGTTTTTATTGTTTAGAGTTGGTTACCATGGTCTTGGTGGCATCCATATCTAAATAGGTGTGAATTGTCGGTGTAGGGTCAGAATATTGTCACAACAATATTCCTGCGAAATAAACAACAATGATATTCTGCGATAAATCTCAAAGTGACGTAAGGAATGACATATCGGATGAAAACGACAGAAACATGAGAAAAGCGTGACATTTCTGCGATGAATCAATAAAACCAGCGAAAGATTAAGGCGGTGCAAACTGCGATGTATCGCAAGAACCCAGATCCTAAACTAAAGGGAATCTTAGCTGTAAATGAGCTGTAATCCACTATGTAAATGCCTATATAAAGGAAATGAATAGTTCCAGAGAGAGAGAGAGGAATGTTTTGAGTGCTAAGAAAGTTTTTATGAGAGAGAAAATCTTATTAAGTAAATTGTATTCTTGATTACTGTAATTCTTTTAAGATCATATTAATAAAAAAGGTCCTTAATCTTCAAATTGTGTCATAAATATTGATAAATTCTTGAGTAGGGTGTAGTGTGGGAATTCCTGCAACTACATTTTGGCGCCCAGAAACAGTGATGAATAGTTGAAAATCATAGCAAAAGTTAGGTAAAAGAAAGAAATTATTCAAGAGTTAGAAGAATATCAAGAAAATTGGTGGAAGAAAAGATGGTTGAAGTCAAAGATAATCAAAAGAAATTGGAGTGTGATGTAATAACAAAGATGATGATAGATAAGTTCCATGAAGATATTAGAGGAAGGATACACAAGCGAGATTTTGAAGGAAAGAAAATCATAACGGTAGATGAGGCATCACCGCTAAAAGATTGGGAAAAACAGAAGATCACATTTACGGCAGCAGAAATTCCGAAAGAGAATTTAAGTCATACATCTCCATTGGTGATCACAGTGTCTGTTATACCAACAAGAAAAGAGAAATCAGTAAGATCTACAGAAGAGTGGGCTGTGAATAGGACTCTGGTGGACGCAGGAAGTTATGTGGATATAATGTTTTACCACACATTCAAGAAAATAGGATACAAAGATGAAGAAATGCTTAGTTCAACATATCATATCCATGGATTTGGAAAATCTCTAACAAAACCTAAAGGTGAAATTGTGGTGCGAATTCCGCTGGGGAAAATAGAGACGCAGATAACTTTGTGCGTGGTGGATGTGAAATCACCATATAATATGTTGTTGGGAAGACCATGGATACATGCAATCAAGGCTGTATCATCAACTCTACATCAGTGCATAAAGTTTCCTATGCCTAGCGGAATTGGCGAGATTAGAGGAGATGTAGATTATGCAGCGTTGTGTTTCCAGAATGAAGTAAGGAATTGTGAAAATCAAATTCAGTTGCGAAAACAGCGCAGAAAAATGAGAAAACAAGAAAGGAAAGAAGAAGAATTCAAGATTTACATGATAAGATCAGAAGAAGGAAAAGGAATATTTGACGATGTATCACAAGAAAGTGATGAACCATCGGAGGTAATAAAAACACCAACACCAATGGGAGAACATGAAGCCAGTTATACTGCAGCAGAACCAACAAAAGAAGTAAATGTTGGAAGTGAAGAAGACCCAAAACTGCTGAAAATTGGAACTAAGATGGGTGTGGAGGAAGAAGAACAAACTGTAAATCTTCTGCTAGAATACATAGATATTTTTGCGTGGAATATGGATGAGATGCCTGGAATAGATCCATCTGTTGCGTGCCATAGATTGGATATTAACAAAAATGTGAGACCATTCAAACAAAGAATAAGAAAGATTGCGACCACTTATCATGCCAAGATAGAAGAAGAATTGCAGAAGATGCTTGATGAAGGAATTATAAGGCAAGCAAAATATCCAGAATGGATCGCCAACATGGTAGTAGTTCCCAAGAAAAATAAAGGGATAAGAATTTGCATCGATTTTACTGATCTAAATAAAGCATGTCCCAAAGATAGTTTTCCCTTGCCAGATATCCCGCAGCTGGTGGAATCTGCCGCAGGAAATGATCGAATATCTTCGTTAGATGGATACAAGGGCTATAATCAAATCCCGCTTGCGGAATAAGATCAAGAACATACTGCATTCTTTGCTCCAAGAGGATTATATTGCTACACAAAGATGCCTTTTGGGTTACGAAATGCAGGAGAAACTTACCAAAGGATGGTGGAAAAGGTGTTCGCAAAATGGATACATAAAACTTTAGAGGTATATGTGGATGATATGTTGGTAAAGAGCAAAGAATCTAAAAATCATGTGCAGGACTTAAGGGAAATTTTTGATCAGATGCGGCTTTTTAATATCAAAGTAAATCCTGAGAAATGTACTTTCGGAGTATCATCTGGGAAGTTCTTGGGATATATTGTATCAAAAGAAGGAATACAAGTTGATCCTGAAAAGGTGCAAGCAGTTCGAGATATGCCAACTCCAGCAACAGTAAAAGATGTGCAAAAATTGAATGGACTTTTAGCCTCACTAGGAAGATTTATTTCGCGATCATCAGATAAATGCAAACATTTCTTCAACGTACTAAAGAAGGGAACAAAATTTAAATGGACAGATGAATGTGAGAAAGCTTTTCAAGGAATTAAGGAATATTTGATGAACATATCCATTTTACAGAAGGCTGAACCAGGAGAAGAATTGTTGATGTACCTTGCGACAACTCAACATGCTTTAAGCACAGTACTTTTGCGAAATGACGCATGAGTTGAAAAACCAATTTACTACATCAGCAAAACATTCAATGCTGCGGAGAAAAACTATTCAAAGATTGAAAATATAATTAGGCGTTAGTTTATGCGGCATCTAAACTTCGCATATATTTCCAAGCGCATAAAATCAAAGTACTAACAAAAGTACCAATTGAATCAGTAATGAAAAATTCAAAAAGATTAGGCAGAGTTGAAAGATGGAACGCACAAGTGGGGCATTTTGAGATTCAATATGCAATTTTATCCTCGCCAAAATCTCAAATTGTCGTAGAATTTCTCGCAGAATTTCCTTTGGAGGATGATGAAGTTGTAGAAGACATGATGGATATAGAAGAAGAATATGGGGATCCTAGAGATCTTTTAACAAAACCAAATAGGTGGGAGATATTGGTAGATGGGTCATCCAACGGAGAAGGAAATGGAGTGGGAGTCGTTTTTATTTCGCCAGAAGGTGAAAAAATGGCATTTGCATTCCGACTAGAATTTGAATCTACTAATAATGAGACAGAATATGAGGCTGTAGTACATGCTCTAAGATTTGCGATAGAGATGAAGGTGGATAATTCAAGAATTATCAGTGATTCGCAATTGATTATTCGCCAAATTGAAGGGGAATATGCAACTAATGATATATCTTTGAAAAAATATAAGAAACTTGTAGAAGAATTATCTGCAAAATTCCAAAACTCAAATGGAGGCATATTTCAAGAAGAGATAATAGGCTCGCAGATGCTTTTGCGTTTATATCAAGTATGATGGTAGACCCGACTGCGAGAAATATAAAAATACAAACACTCATAGCACCTTCAATTAATAAAGAAGAGGAAGAGGAGGCCGAGGCAATGATAGTAGAAAATAATGGCAAAGAATCAAGTAGAATTATCGCAGATTGGCGTGCGGAAATTCACGCATATCTAGCAAGGGGAGAGGTACCAAGAAACAGATTGGAAGCACATAAATTAAAATTAGAGCAACAAATTATGAGTTAAGAGATGGGATATTATATCGAAAATCTTTAAATGGGCCTTCCCTCAGATGTTTGACACAAGAAGAAGGAAAACAAATATTAAAAATGTTACATAGTGGGGATGCTGGTAATCACAGCGGCGGAAGATCTTTAGCATACAGAACTAAAATGCAAGGTTATTATTGGCCATATATGCATGAAGATGCAAAGAATTTATCAAGAAGTTGCGAGGAATGTCAGCGATTTGCAAAAAGAATACATGCACCCGGTGAAACATTAACATCCTCAAAAAATGTTTGTCCATTTGGAAAGTGGGGTTTAGATATTGTGGGACCATTTGTACCAGGAACAGGGCAAAAGAGATATTTAATTGTCGCAACAGATTACTTCACAAAATGGGCAGAAGTTAAAGCAAAGACAACATATTCGTGATAAGGACATTTTTACATTTATATTTGAAAATATCATTTGCAGATTTGGAATTCTGCGTGAGTTGGTGTCAGATAATGGAAAACAATTTGAAGGACAAAATATAGAGATGTTACTTAATGCATTCAAGATAAAGTGCGGAAAATCGACTCCTTTATACCCACAAGCTAATGGTCAAGCTGAGGCAACTAACAAAACAATCGCAGATATCCTCAAGAAGAAGTTAGAAGGGCATCATAGAACATGGTGTCAACAAGTCCATAATGCAGTTTGGGCTTATAATACAACACGAAGAGAAGCAACTAGGGTATCACCTTTTTGTTTAACATATGGAGTTGAGGCAGTATTACCAACAGAAGTTGTTATTCCTACGACAAAAAGAGAAGCTTGGGAAAAGAATCTTAGTGCTGGTATGATTCTAGACAAACTTGATGAAGTAGAAGAGAAGATAGAAAAAGGATTACAACATATGGAGAACTACCATCACAGATTAACTCGAGAATATAATAAGCGAGTAAATAAACGTGAGTTCCAAGTTGAAGATCTAGTTCTGCGAGAAACACCAGAATATCAGCGAGAAAATGGAGGAAAATTAACAAAAAAATTGGACGGGCCATATATCATCAAAGAAATAATTGGAACTGGAGCATATAATTTAATGGATCCATAAGGAAGAGACATGGGTCAAAGACTTGGCAGACCATGGAATAGACAATATCTAAGAAAATATTATCAATAAAGGTTTGAAAGACTAGGATGACTGAATTATACACAAGAAATTGCGAGAGAATAAAAGAGATGTTTCACAAGAATAAAGTTGGCTAAATACAAAGCAATTTTTCGCAATAATTTGCGAGATAATTAAGAATTTTAATGCAAATGTATAAGACGGGCGAAAATCGCCTAAAAACATATAATAATGGGACGAACCTTTGTGGCGTACACCCTAGTTCGCGGATTCTATTCCGTAAGAGGAAATGTCCTTAAAGTACGTCATAAGGGGGGTATCTCTTTTCATGGATATGGAAAGGCTATACTACTGCTGGAACCTAGTCATGGAGATTTGGGATTATAGAAAATCCATCCGGGAGAGATAACTTGGGTTCCCAACTATATAAGGTTATACCCTGGTTGGGCGCCCGAGAGTTTCTCCTAAGGAATGCAAAGTATGATCAAGGCGCCGAGGTACACTGTTGAGCTGTGGGTGCCCAGGACGGATGAACCTACCCTGGCCATCCATGGCAAGTCTTGGATTATGATGTGTTCGGCCCGAAGAAAACCCCACTAGGGTGTAGTCTCGTAACTATAAGCCATATAGGCATAAAGGATAAGATACTACGAAAAAAACTGGTTGTTTCTAGAACCGGATGGGAGGAGCTAGTCTTGTATGGTAGAAGTACGTCTCCTTGAAGGGGCAACCAGGGGGAGAGATAAGGGCGATACCCTCCATTAGAGAGCTGTGTATCAAAAAATACGGCAATGTCATGGGACTTTATATTCGCGAGAATATTTAGACCCGTCATATTGTCGCGTGACACAGACAACAATGTCATGGGACTTTATATTCGCAAGAATATTTAGGCCCGTCATATTTCCGCATGACAGGCCAAAAAGCCTAAAAAGAAATGTTAAGATGAGATCAATGGGTTTTTGCGATAAGATCAAAAGATGAGATAAATGAAATCAATGATAAGAGGATATAAATCGCAAAGACGGAAGTATCACAAGTCTTAAAAAGCAAAAAGAGATTAATCTCACAAGATGGCTTATACTTATCATATTGTCGCAGAGATCAAAATAAATGATAAGGCAAGATCAATGGATTATTACATGTGAAAGTAAGAATGTCCTGCGATCTTGTCGCATAAAAGTGGCATAATAAGACCTTTAACTAGGAAGGCGAAATAAGACCACAAGATAGGTTATATCTGCGAAGTCATTTACGATACTTCATTTATCATATTGCAGATTAACAACAAGAGGCAAGTTTAGAATTTCTTACAATGGTAATATATTAGTACTTCACAAGGAAGATTATGAAGGGAAAATATGGGGATTATAAAACAATATTTTATTATCTTCCTTGAGAAGAATCAAAATAATAAAAAGTATACAATCAAGCTACAAGAATTTGCGATAGGAGATTCATGTTAATAAAAATGTATAATCAGAAGAAGATGATTGAGTTACAAAAATTTCAATATTTCGCAAAGGAAGCAGGAAGAAGAAAGATTCATAAATTACAATCATTTGTAGGACAGGGAAAAGAACAAGATATTTCATCATTCTTGTTTGCTACTATTATCTTCACCAGCAATATCTTTTTCAGTTTGAGTTTCTCCATCACCAGCGATTGATTTTTGAGGAGGATTTTGTTCTTCTACTTCATTGTGAGGGTTTTCTTCTTCTACTTCATTGTGAGGGTTTTCTTCTTCTTCTATTTCTCCATCATTAGTGATTGCCCTTTGAGGAGGATTTTGTTGTTATGCTTCATTGGGAAGGTTTTCTTCTTCTTCTATTTCTTTAGTTGGGTTTTGTTCATCTTCGGAAAAATCTTCTTCATCACTTGAATAATTTAGATCTTCATCAATGAGACGAGGAACTTCATTATTATTTATCTCCAAGGGTTTGATCTTTATAGGAGGTAAAGAATGAGAGAATAGAACATTGTTTACGAGAACCTCAACGCCTAAATGAGCCTTGCGGAGGCAATTCTTTTCCCGGTTTCTGATCTCTATATCCTTGAAGTATTCAAGATAGTCAAATCTTCTCAATGCTCTGTTGCGAGAGTTAGAAAGCGCGGTATTCTTTTTGCGAAGTTTGTCCAACTTCGTAGACAGATCAGAGATAGAAGCTTGAAGATGCTTCTCAGATTCTGCGGAAGAAAAGTTGCATATTAGATAGAATTCTCGCAAAAAATAAGATGGGAAAGTACAATGAAATAATTAATAGATGAGGCAGTCAAAATGACTACCTTCCTTTTGCGAGGATAAAGTTTGAATTATGTTAAGGAAGCAATTCTTCCATTGATTCATGGTATCATAGAAAGTATCACCAACTTTACCTTTCAAACGAGATTTTATACTTTTCTCTTTAGAAAGAAGATAAGCATTTTCTTCTTTTAAGGAGGAATGGGATTTCTTCAGTTGAGCATAGTCATCTTTGAGATTGTTGACTTTTACGCTTAGAGCTAATCTAACTTTTATAAGTTTCTCTTGTTCAACGGCAGATGATTCGGTTATCTTTTTAATGTCATCTTTCAATACACGAAGAGATTGCTCTTGGCTGTCACACAACTTTTGAAGATTGCCCAATTGCTGCGAATAAACCATTGTTTTATTCGCAAAGTTACGTTTCTCTTGAGGCAAAGTTTAGTTTTCATCTGATAAAGATTCCACCTTCAAATTAGTCTGATTTAGCGAATATAAAAGTTGAGTGGCTTCATTACTTAGGCAATACCGTTCGCGAATTAGTTGGTTATTCTCATTCTTAAGATTATTTAACTCGTCAATTGAATATGTGTGAAGAATATTCAATCTATCAAATTGATTTTTCCAAGACTCTTTCCCAATGCGGGCTTCATCGGCGATGGTTTCCCATTCAAGTATCTTCATTAATTGGTTATGTTTTGAAGCTAAATATGCGTCAACAAATAAATAAAGAAAAATTGAGTACATAGAAAACAAAGATTTACTGAGGCAAAAGCAGAGGCAAAGAAAGTTATACCTTTCAGATCATCATTTCTGCTGCGAAGATTTTCGCAGTCCAATTCATAATTGCGAAGCTTATGATCGAGAAGTTCACATTCTAAAGTTTTTGCTTGAAGGTTCTTCTTCAAGGTTTCAACCTCACTTTCTAAAGAAGTTAGCGAAGATGAAGAACCGCAAGATCCGAGATGCTTGCTTAGAATCATATAAACATCCTGTCTCGCAGGATCTGTAGAATATTTTATAGCATCGTTCAAAATTTCAGATAATATTTGAAAAGCATCTTCAACCCCTGTTGCTATTTCTTGGGAAGAAGGAATAGAAGTAGAGGAAGAGGTTTTGGCAACATCATTCATCGCAGGAACTTGATGAAAATCATTCGTGGTAGTAGGAGTGGAAAAAGGAACTTGATCAGTCACAGTTACAGTCTCATTTACCGCAACATCATTCACCGCAGTTTCATTTACCGTAGTCTCATTTACCGCAGTTTCATTTACCGTAGTTTCATCCACCACGGCGTCATTTATCGCAGGTTTATTTGTTGCTGATTCATTCATCATAGTTCCAACCATCATAGATTCATCTATCGTAACTTTTAAAATATTGGGATTATTAGAGATGGAAATATTAGCATCAATAACTTCACTTGGAATTGGTGAAGAAGTAGTATGGGTGTTAATATTGGAATTCACGCAAGGAGAAGGAGAAGATTTATCTTGCGACGGAACAGGGTCTGCAGGCAAAAAATCAAGAATATCCACTTCATCTGAAAGAACTTTAACTTGACGAGAACGCTTAAGAGGTCTAGAAATATTCTCTTCACTCTGTGAATAATAACGTAGATAAGAAACAGAGGCAACAATATTGTTATTTTAAAAGAAGTAGATGTTTCTTACTACCTTATCATTCTCAGATCTCTTCGCCTTCCCAACACGCTTTTTCTGAGGACCCTTAGGGTTAGGGTTTTTGATAGTAATCTTAGTTTGATAAGTAGTGTTACTGAAAAAGATAATAAAATATGGGGATTATAAAGAAAATCGGGCGATAAAAATGATGTAACATGAACAAAACAAGATTCAAGATAAGAACCTACCTTTGAGTTTCCATTAGAGCAGCAACATGAAGGATAACAAGAAAGAAAAAGTTGCAAACAAAAAAAAGGAAGAAGTTGAAGAAAAGAGAGAAGGTGAAAGAAGACATATCCTCGAGTGGGACATCTATTTATAGATAAAGAATGGGTAACTGGGCTAATTGGTAAAGAAGTAAGGAATGACACGTGTCAACGGTAAAAACGTAAAATAGGGAATTTTGTCGGGTAAAAGACAAGGAGTTGCGGCAAATCAAGAAACTTAAATTCTCATGATCTTTATCTTCTTCGCAGAAAAGATATGAGAAGAGGCAAGATGTAGGGTCAGAATATTGTCACAACAATATTCCTGCGAAATAAACAACAATGATATTCTGCGATAAATCTCAAAGTGACGTAAGGAATGACATATCGGATGAAAACGACAAAAACATGAGAAAAGCGTGACATTTCTGCGATGAATCAATAAAACCTGCGAAATATTAAGGCGGTGCAAACTGCGATGTATCGCAAGAACCCATATCCGAAACTAAAGGGAATCTTAGTTGTAAATGAGCTGTAATCCACTATGTAAATGCCTATATAAAGGAAATGAATAGTTCCAGAGAGAGAGAGAGAGGAATGTTTTGAGTGCTAAGAAAGTTTTTATGAGAGAGAAAATCTTATTAAGTAAATTGTATTCTTGATTACTGTAATTCTTTTAAGATCATATTAATAAAAAAGGTCCTTAATCTTCAAATTGTGTCATAAATATTGATAAATTCTTGAGTAGGGTGTAGTGTGGGAATTCCTGCAACTACAGCCGGTTAGGAATTTACAACCATATTAGTACATTGTTTGACGAAGGAGTTTGTTCTGTATACATGTATGATTATTTCCAGTGACTTAGTCACTGTTTAATTTCTCGGAAAAACATTTATTGTTTTCCAACTCTTGCCTATGATTACTTAGAAGTTAAATGTTAATTATTCTCACTTCAGTTTCTGTGACAAATCAGGGTTGCGCAGCGAAAGCTCCGAGAAGTTGACTTTGCTAGTTGATTAACTTCTGTTATGTTTATTATGTTGTATATTCTATTTGTAAACCAAATGACTATTTTATATGTATCATGAGAGAGGAGTTCTTGTATATATATTTGTGAGCGGGGTTAGCTTTGGGTTAAGTTCTGTATCGCATTTCTTAATTGAATGCTTAAGTGCATGTTTTAGATTTTAGTGCCTCTTTATTTAGTTAATTTATTGGATTAGTCAGCTGCTAGCTTAGGGGGCGCTACAGCACTTTTCCTAATTTTATATTATTTTCATGATTTTAAAGAAATATCATGAAATCAAGGAGTTTGTTGAAACTAAGGAGTTTCCTTGAAGTGAAGGAGTTTCCATGAGATGAAGGAAATAATAATAATATTAATAAAATAAGGGGCATGTGGGACCGACCATCGCTAGAGCATGGTCGGCGGCTAGTGGCCCGTCCCGTGAACCTTTTCTAATTTTATATTATTTTCATTATTTGAAGGAAATATCATGAAATCAATGAGTTTACATAAGATGAAGGAACACAATAATAATAATAAAATAATATAGAATCATGAGGTGCGGGACCGACCATAACTAGGGTATAGATGGCCGTCTAGTAGACTCGGTCCCATGACACCTTTCCCAATTTTATATTATTTCCTTGGTTGAAGGAAACACCATGAAACCGAGGAGTTTCCTCAAACGAATGAGTTTTGTTCAAATGAAGGGATTTTCATGAGATCAAGGAAAAATAATAAAAATATTATAAAATAAAAAATAAGGCGTGGGATTGGCCACGGATGGCTGGCTGGCCAGTAGGCGCAGTCCCCTAGCGCCTTAGCTAATATATTTTTATTATTATTTTTCTTCCTATTTTGCATAGGTTCATTGTTTCTTCGTATTTTTGAATGCTCGTTCGTGCATTCAGGTGATCGTTAGTGTATTCTTGCTTAGTACACTTGCGCCATTTTTGTTGGGGCTTACTCGATAGTGGTTCAGATGCCCGTACGTTAAATATTTATCACTAACCCATGGAATTATGTTGGGAAGAACCATGAATTGAAGTGATGAAATTTTATGAAGAACGTATAGTATTTCTGAATATTCAGTTAATGAATTTAACGATTAGAAATAATTAATTGATGGCTCTATACTAGCAGGCATGCTGTCTAGGAGCATTAATTATTTGAGAATTGGGTGATATGATCTTGTTGAAGCGTCATATTTCTTTTATATAGTTAGGAAAAACATTGTTACATCCTGAAGACGTTATTGCTCTATACTAGCAGGCAAGCTATCTAGGAATCGTCCAATCGTTCGATTCTATATAGAAGTAATTACTGAAATTGATCAGTATTCATGAGATATGTCGTTGCCTCAGTTGAGAGACTACACATCTACATATGCTCTGAGAGATAGTATTCTCAGTCAGAGGTTCTTGCGGCATGAGCTTTCATGCTTCAATAAGAGACACGAGCCTCAATACTCATCTGATTACTAGATCAGGAGTATGTACAATTATGTTTTTACGATTTTAGCCTTTGTCGAAAATCCACCATCTACAAATATAGACTCAGAATATTTCGTATTGATCATTCAATCACTTGAAAATTTCTTTGAAGCTAATAGTTTGTGTGAGATAGCTATTGCCGTCTTCTGAGAATGTTTCACTGATTGAAATGGGAGTTTAGAACAAACAACCATGATTGGATATATCATAGTATGCGTACTTGCATATGTGTTGATCCAAGACCGGAACCTAGTATGCATACCCGTATGCGTACTGGCTGGTCAGGTAAAGTCCGAGAGCTAGAATATGCGTAGATCTACACGTACTGGAAAAGTCAGTTGAAGTCTGGGTACTAGAGTATGTGTACCTGTAGGCGTACTGGTTTCTACTGAAGTTTGGAAGTGTACAATAGTATGCGTACCCGTTTGCATACTGGCGAACACAGTCCAAGTCCGGCTACTTAGGTATGCATACCCGTTTGCATACTTGAGTGGGTTATGTTCTAAAATCGGTTTTTTCATGAACTAATACATTTATATAATAAGGAATGCAATATTTTGCAAATTGTGGCTATAATGTTCATGAATTGATTCGAGTGAATCAAAATCGATTTTGTTTCAATTGTGTCTTCTATACTTCTATGAGAATATAAACAATTGAACAACTCTAGAACTAGTTTCATTTGAGTCATTTGAACTAGTTATGGTTAAGATGAATATGGTTGATATGAAAGTGTTCATATGGCTAACTTTGGTTAACTATTGTTGAGCCAACAAGGTGTACACGTTTAGGTACGGTTACCCATATCTAAATGAAATCACTTTTCATTTGTGTGTAACAATCTAAGTTCGATCTAATGGTTGAAAGATATTAGCTTGAGTCTAATAAGGTTTTCATCTAATGGTGAATATTGAATGCTTTATTACCAAGGTAACTTAGATTCCAAACCCTTATTTGAAGACTATATAAAGGAGAACTCTAGCAACTGAGAAACCTAATCCCCACACCTCCTGTGTGATACTAGTTGCGACTAGAGTCGATTCTCCTTTAACCTGAGGTTTTTCACGAAACCTTGTAGGTTAATGACTTGAAGACTTCATTGGGATTGTAAAGCCATACCCAACTATTTTCTCTATAGTTGCTTGTTCTGATCTTGCTGTTTTCTATCGTATTGAGTACTATCTTCTCTAAGATTTGATCGAGATTTATTCTCCGATAAGCAAGATAAAAAGTAGTCACAAACATCTTCGTCTCATCGTTTGTGATTCCACAATATCTTGTTTCGCTATCATACAATTAAGATTATTGTGAGGTGATTGATATTTCTAGGCTGTTCTTCGAGAATATAAGTCCGGTATATCAATTGGTTCATGTTCACCTTGATTTATCAAACGACGGAACAAAAAATCATAGGTTTATCTGTGGGAGACATATTTATCTATTCAATGGACGTTTATGTGTGAGACAGATTGGTATATCAAGTCTCCTATTTTGGGTCGTAGTAACTTTTATTTATGGGTGAGGTCAGCTAAGAGAATCAAGTGCATAGAGTTCTGTTGGAATTCAGATGCGTAAGGAACATGACTGTACCTTGATCAGTGTGAGATTGGTTAGGCCTCAACTACATTCCAGTCCGAAGTTAACTTGGAATAGGCTAGTGTTTGTAGCGGCTTAATACATTGTGGTGTTCAAATCTGGACTAGGACCCGGGTTTTTTTTGCATTTGCGGTTTCCTCATTAACAAAACTTCTGGTATCTGTGTTATTTATTTTTCGTATTATTTTTGTTTGTATAATTGAAATATCACAGGTTGTGGGTAGTTCAATCAATTAGATAATCCAACCTTTGGTTGTTGATATAAATTGATTGACACTTGAACATTGGTCTTTGGTACCGTTCAAGTTAATTCTCATATTAATCAAGCTCGCAGATTTCTATCTGTTTGATTTGCTGATTACATTGAGAAATAGAGATACAACTCTTGGATATATTTCCATTAATTGAGTCTGGTTGTCTAGTTGATTCTCTTGGAATTATATTGGAGTTTGTCCATACAGATTGCTAAGCGAAATATTGGGTGTGGTTGTTAGATCCCTCTTTTTCAATATATGTGATAATAAATATTGGTGACATTTATAATTGTTGCAAATTGACAACACATATATGGCTTTGCCGCTGATTGTGTGGCTCTATGTCATATCGAAATCGAAAGTCCTTGATGATATGCTTAAACATCATTGGAAGTGAAAACACCGCCACGAGGCTATCAAATTTTATAGTAGAATCATGTAATAAATGACTATAATGGCAATAAAAACCCATTAAACTATTTTAAAAAGTCGATCAAAAATATAAATGAAAAGAAAGGGAGTTCTGACTAAAATTTCTATAGTATAACTAATTCTTTTTGAATTAATAAATATTTTAGTATCAGCTCTTCCAAATCAATCGTGGTTCCGAATATTTATGACAGAGTTATATGACACTTAGTTGATTTTTCGAAGAAAAAAAATCGTAAAGATTTTGGGAAAAAGATGAAGACGGATACCAAAAATTGAATGGAATAAACTGTCTGCAGAGAGAATTTTTGTCTCTTATCTTTCCATTAAGTACATATAATTCAAAGAGAAACCAAGTGTTTTTTGAAGTGGTTTTAGGAGTTTTTATTAACCATTTCGATATGTTCTTGAACTTTAATTCTCCCATAAAAAGGGTTGCACATAAAGTATAATAACAACGATTAAAACCAGTAGACATGGATCTTGTATTAAATTGTTGAGATTTATATCACGCCGGAATAAATCTTCCAAAGAAAATGTACAAGAATATATCATAAAAACAAATTGCAATGAAAACTGTCATATTGTTCGTAACGTCAATGGCCGATCATTAGAATATCAAAAGAATTTACTAAAAAAAGTTGAATCTAAAATACATATCAAGCAAGGAAAAATGAGTTTTATTAAAATCATTAATTAGTGTACGTAAATTTTCTCTACACACGGTGAATCTATTGATCAGATGATATAGAACGAAATATTTATTATTTATAAAAGAAATCATGGAAAAGGAAGGTATAAATATTTTGAACTTTTTATTGGAAAGTTTAGTTACAAATGGTCGGTATTTCGCTTTCTTCTGCATGAAACTTATATTTCAAATATGTAAATGAACCATCTTGGCATCACAAACAAAATGAACGTAAATCTAACTATTGGTGCATAAATGACTTGCCATATTGATACAACAACATAAAGATAGCACACAATATCCTTTTAAACTATTCTTTCAATTCCATAATAGTAATACAATGATCTAATACAAATGTAATCAAGTAAAAAAATATGAAATAAAAAAATTAAGCCATATTAGGATAAATCGGCAACAGTGTAGAGACATTATTAGTTATTGAAGAAGAAATAGTGAATGAGCCTAGTTGTTTCTTGATATTATGTTGTTCTTGGTAATATAAATAATATCAGAACTTTTGCACTTAAGGCATCTAAGATTATCCCTTAATAACAAAAGATACAGATAACATCCGGAGCACCCTACCAACACCATATCATATACCATCGTCGTTTTTTCTTCAAGTTTGTTGCTATTATCGTTGTCCAGACGTTTCTTTTCTAATGAAACACATGAACTTGTTGGTGATGATGTTGACGAATTTGATGTAGTTGTTATAATTCGTTGTTCAAGCACTGGCGGCGACAAATCTAGCTTCAAATCAATCTTGGATGATGCACAATCAATATCTCTCTTCTCATTTCTCTCACTCATTTTTTATGTTTCTTGTCCTCGTCTTTCCACCTTTTATAGGAGGTTTCACCCGTATATATACAATCATTAAAAAACAAGATTACCAATTTTATTGAAACAAAATTAACATACTATAATCACAAGATTAACATACTATAATCAAAAATATGAATTAGTTTACAAGGAAATTAAATTAATATGTACCTAGATATCAAGGAATCTTTGGTAATCAGAAGGGGGATTATTAGATTCTTCTAGTTGAACTTAATAAGAGTATTATGAAGGAATAAATTTAAGTATAGTGAAAGATGCACATCCAGAAGAACCACCATCATGAAGAAGCATCCACCACTACTTAATGTATCTTTTGTTGTTGGTGTTCATCCTTTGAGTCCGATTTATAAAGAAAGAATCCTGCATATTGACAAAAAGGTTAGAAAATGAAGTTAATGACTCTATATTTTTAGTAAAAAAGCTTTAAATTGTATTAAATGAGGATTAAATGAGGAAAGATGAATTGAAGTACATATGTAAATTACAAGTGTTGATCTTTTCGTATATAACTAGTATACTCATTCATTAATGTTATATACTATTTAATCAAATAGTCAGGTCGGGTCGTAGCAAAAGTGATCAGACAGTTGCTTCAGGCCACAAATTCCAGGGGACTTTCAACAAAATATCTCGATCGTACCACAACGGGATTTTTTTTATGTAACACCGATAACATGCTCAAAAATGGGTCATTGAACCAGATGAATCCTCATCTTAATCTTGTGAAGCTTACTCCGGGATGCAATAATTACCCATGTTACTCCGGGATGCAATAATCACAAATCAAGCTTGTGAAGAAGCATTAATAATGCTGCGACACCATTATGATTTCATGCTTCCAAAAATAAGCATCAATGTCTGTCTATTCCTTACTCAAGGAAGATTTACGAATAATGTTTATCGTGAAAGCAGGTGGTACTTGATGGGTGTCCATCATCTCCATAAATTTTGGTCGTGGAAATGTCAATTAGACATATATAGGGAGTAGGTATTAGTTGAAAGTTGAAAGTTGATGATGCTTACCCAAAAAAATATCATAGTGATGCTGTACTGTTATGTTCTGGTGCTTATTACAAGGAAGCATCACTCATCCCATATAGCTTCCTCAAGGAAGCATTACTGTTGGAAATGCATAAAGCTTCCTTAACGAAGTATTTTTTTTTCATTGGGTGCTTACCCAAGGAAGCATCAGGTGCGCACGACCTTATGTATATCTTGCGAAAGTTTCTTTGGCCTATTTGCATTAGGCATTACTTCGCTTTGGAATTGCAATACGAGTTAGATTTAGTTTCTTGGACTGATGTTGATGATGTACAGAGAAGGGTACGTAGGAAGCCGTAATAAGTTGTAGCATTACTAGTCCAACACTTTGTCGCTTATATCATCTAATTACAAGGTGATTCCGACATTATAGTAACTCATATTATCTGGCTCGGCAGTGCGACACAAGAGATGATTATTCGCATACTTGATAAGTAAGGCTGTAGTCTATTCCTTGGATTCTCATACTTCATATCAAGAAATTCTAGGTTAGCATGTACCAATTGTGAATTGGGCATTTCCAAGGAAAGAAACCATAACCGGCATGCAAGTAAGAGAATATTACATAAGCTGCTAGCATCACACTGATAATGCAAGAAAAGTACGGCATGAGCCTGATTGATGCACCCTTAGCACATGCAAGATCAGCTCATGCTTTCAACAATGTTGAAGAGAAGTAATGTAGTTGGAAATCGACTTGCAATGATCTATGTGCAAATCCAAGGCATTACCCTATGTCTGGGTAGAACTCAGAAGCCAGTGATGCATGCAAGAATGCATCAACATTAGCGATTATGGCCTTGCACCCTTCGTAGAACAAGGATAAGTTGGAACTATGTGGAAGTTATGTTTAAGGCATCATGCTTGCGAACCATACTTGCAAAGAAAAATTGACGTGTATTTTCTAGGAGAGAACTGAAGTTTTAAGACCCGATCATTGCATTATGAGTGAGACACCGTGAGGTTTCGGCATGTGCAGCATGTTATCAGAGCCATGTCCCGAGAAAATACTAGGGACTATGCATTATGGTTTTGTCAACGAGTATTTTATATTTATACTGCAAAATTTTCCTTCAAAAAAGGAATAGTAAGTTGGAAGAATAGGAAAGCTGTTGCGTGAATCGTGTTAAACTTAGTCTAATATTGTTAAATGGTGACCCACCAGATAGTTGGTGACCCATAAGACCGTTCTGAACGGTAGGTGGACAATGGTAATAATCATCCCTACCCGTTATCTATAAAGGTGCGCGTTATCAGGAAGGCTTGCATCCCACTTATGAGTGGCAACCCGAAAAATCGTTGGCAACTGGACAAAGGTAGATTGCATCCGACTGCTCTGGCATTGGAGTTAAGTCCTCATAATACCATGTTAAGAGTGATTTTGATGCTTCCCAATCACTGTCCCCGTGCCTTTAATTACTCATGAAATCTTTAAGAACAATGTTTGTTGCAAAAGCAGGTGGTACTTGGTGGGTATCCATCCTCTCCTGAAAATTTAGTTGTATAAATGTCAATAAGACATATATAGAGAGGGGGTTATTGGTTGATAGCTGAAAGTTTATGATGCTTACCCAAGGAAGCATCATAGTATGACTGCACTATTATGCTATGGTGCTTACCCAAGGAAACATCATTGAATCTATGTAAATTCCTCACGGAAGCATTACTGTTGGAATTGGATTAAGGAACCATAATTTTTTTCTAGGTGCACCCAAGGAAGCATCAATTATGCACGAACTTATGCATATCTTCGCGAAAGTCCCATTGGCATTTCTTGGTTTTTTTCTTGCAACAAGAGTCGAATTTAATTTCTTGCACAGACATTTATGAACTATGGTCCATGCTTGATCCCTTCAAGGTACAAAGAATGGTACATAGGCATCCACAATATGTTGCAGCATTAGTGGTCCACCATATTGTCGCTCATATCATCTACTTTGAAGGTGATTGGGATATTATAATAACTCATAATATGGATCTGGAATGCAAAGCATGAGATGATTGTTTTCATTCCTTGGATACCCATTTTTCCTATCAAGCCATTCGAGGTAGGCATGCACCAATTGTGGATTGGAAATTGCCAAGGAAAGGAAGCTAAATTGTTGTGCAAGTTAGAAATATTGCATAAGCCACTTGCATTACCAGGATTATGCACGACAAGTATGGCTTGAGCTTAACTGATGCACCCTTAGCACATGCAAAATCAGTGCACGCTTTCAGCAAGGCCGAAGCTAAGTAAGGAAGCTGTAAATAGGCTTGCAACAGTCCTTTTCCTGGAAAACACTACATCAACAATAACCTTTATGGCCTTACACCTTTCGTGGTACAAGGGTGAGTTAGAATGGTGTGAAAGCTACATTTAGAGCATCATGATTGCAAATGCAAATGGGCGTGTATTTGCATGGAGATAAGTGAAGTTTTAAGGCGTGGTCACTGCGTTACGTATGGCGCATAGGGGAGTTTCGTCCTGCGTAATTAGGCGCCGTTGGCATAATTTTCCACTTTGTCTCATTTTATATTCTTATTAGAAAGCTGAACAAATGGATATTATTATGAATTACATTGTCTTTTGTGAGAGCCATAAGCTAAGTTGATGATATGTTGTCAAAAATTATATATAAATCATCCCATATTATAAGTAAAACTTTCAAAATCTTTTATCAACTAATATCAATTGTATTCCAACAACCATTACTAGTCCCTACAAATGGATGCCATCAAAATCAATACCTGAACAGTTTTGAATGCAAAGAATTATCGAATAATACCCCACCAAAATCGAATGCCCTAACGAAGTATAACCAAAATGTTGCTCCGAACTTAACTATGCGACATTTTAAGTTCTTACTTAAATATTGATATGTGATGGATCCATCCAACCCCAATGCTAGTCTTCCAAACAACGGTACGTTGTTGACCATAAAATGTTAACTCTCAATGAGTCAAGAATTTAAAACTTGGAGTTGGGCCTTCAGTTTACTCACGTAGTGATTGTTCTCATAATGCGACTGATTTATTTTTAGTTGATAGGCAATTTATTGTATCCAACAAATTCATTGTATTTATCAATTAGAAATTTAATGTTGAACAAGTTGTTGTTTAAGTTTCCGCTGCTAAGAATTTAAAAGGGATGACTCTTTCAAGATCTCATTCTCATGTAATTGATTTTCATGGCTAACTAATTTTCCGGTTTTGCACCATTACGTTGCTTTATCTTGTTTTACCAGTTGTAGAGCTCCAGTAGCATAATTATCCTTGAAGTTCTTATTATCAATTGTGCTTTTTGAAGTTATGCATCTATAATACAAAACCGAATGGGTTTTTGAGCTTGGACGGTCGGATAACATTTTGGGAGACCAACGTTGCATCCGATAATCCCAGTCTCATCTCAGCGAAAGACATCCGATGGTCGTCGTTTCTGTAACCCCTCCCATTATGAATCAAAATTTATTAATCTTTAATTATTGCATCACCTCTTAACTTAATATATTCAAAGAAACATTAAATGAAATCATAATATACCATACATGCATTAATTGGATTTAGTGGTGGCATGATGAATCTAATGGGAAATGATATTTAGTTGTTTATTTGTATTCATAACTCATAAGTGAGATATGCATACAAACTATTACTTAAATGATTTTGTGTTCGTTTTTGGATATTGTATATGAATAATTTTACAATGTACTTATAGACATTATTGTTGTTTAAAACAAAATAAAAAACTATCTTGCAAAGGAACACGATTTAATTTAAAGTCTAGAAGAAAAAAAATTACAACACACATATCATACTAAAGTAGTCTCGTTCCGACACGAGTTATCCCTAGATATTTATTAGAACTCTCTGTTAACCTCATGTCGTGCCGTTACGGCAATGGTTATTTCTAGTATCATTATGTTGTTTAGAATTGGATTCAAAGTTGTTAAGGGTTGCTCGATCTAGTTATTTCACATGAATCCGTCTTTTTCGCTGGTCTGGTTTTTTCAGGGTTAACTCAAGATAACGCATTCTTAAAATTCAAAATTCAATTTTTTTTCTCATATTTGGTAAATATCTATTTCGAGGTTCAAGCACTATTTCAAGCCAATATTCCCACAGATCTGATATTCAAAATTAGTTAACTAGACTATTTAGAGTAATTAAATTTCCTAATATTTTCCTTAATATAGGTATGAGAATATTGGTTTCCTGATTGATGAGAACTTCAAAACATCTGCAAATGGTAAAATGAAACAAGATATGCAAGGGAAAGCTCCAAAATGGGTAATTAATTTTCTCCTTAAAATTTCATTCTGCCCTAATTTTGTTTATATATATATATATATTGTGGCTTTGCATCTTTAAAAGTTTTGATTTTACTAAATCACTTTTGCTTGGTCACTATAAAAATTCTTGCTTGAAATATACAACATATACCCAATAGTTTCACTAACAACAACTGCATAATCTTGTTAGTATTAAAAATACAGACATTATATATATATATTATTCATGATATGATGAAATTCTGATGGAGCATTTTTTAGCCCAAAGGGCATGACATTCCATTCATAATGCCCGAACGGAACTGTAAGTGATGTTTTATATTTATCTTTTTCGGCAATTTGGATTTGCCAATATCCATATTTTAAATCAAATTTTGAGAAGATGACCGCATTATGTAATCAACAACCTAAAAACTCAATACCATCCCTCACTCCAGAATAAAAGTAGCACTGGTGCTGCTTACCCTCCCTCTTATTGGTTGGTTACCGTAACTTCGCGCTCTTATTGGCTAATTGAGAAACCATTCGTATTCATCAAATGAAATTTCGTTAGTTATGGTGCGTTAATCTGACAATGTGCGGTGTAGATTAGATGGATTAGTGGGACACACGCGATGGACGGCCCTCATTATTTAGAAAAATTGCTATATTAATTTCGTGTATTTATTGTGAAAATCCAAAAAAAAATAAAAAACTACTATATTAATTTTCGACATTTATGATTAAAAAAAAAATCAATTCAACATATTTATGGAATAAAATAATCTTTTATAATTTTATTGAAATTAAAAAAAATAAAAAAATTACTATATTAATTTTTGACATTTATGACATTTATGATTAAAATAAAAAAATCAATTCAACATATTTATGAAATAAAATAATTACATTTATAATTTCATGTAATTATTATAAAAGATCCATAGAATTGAAAAGATACTACATTATAATTTTGGACATTTATGATTAAAATTAAAAAAAAATCAACGTATTTACGGAATAAAAAAAGATTTATATTTTTTGAATCTTTTAAAGGGAAAAAAATATAAATATAAAAATATTAATTTTTGGTATTGACGATAAATATCTAATAAAGGAAAAACTAACAATATATAAAAAATACTACATTAATTGATATTTAAATTTCTATTTATATTTATGTTAACAATATCCATTAAGTATATAAAAAAAATTTGATTATTTACCTGAACACAATCTAACATGTTCCATTAATACGGTTAATTTACTAATAAAAACAAAGCCAATCATTAGTATAAAACAGGGTTTGGATAAGTTTGCCTTCGTTAGTGGTGGTCAGGATTTGTCTGGACAAACATAAATCAAGGGATGTGGTTCCTCAGGCCACCCCCTACATCTCGCACGTGTGGCGTTCATTACAATATTATGAATGAAAAATGAGCACTCAAGTCAAGATATGGAACTTCAAAAATTATAACGGGGAGGTTCGAACTAATGACCTATTGTGTTATAAGAATGACCTCTAACCAGTGTTCCACCTTGGTTGGAATTGATAAAAAAGATAAATCAACAGTGGTGCTTTGTTCAACTTAAATACCATAATTGCTTTATTAATTAGTGTTTCACTAATTACACATAATAAATAATGTATTCATTATAAAGTGTTTCATTAATTAGTGTTTCACTAATTGCTCATAATATATGACTAATCATTTTTTAATTATAAATGTTTTCTTAATTAATTATAATATTTATTTCTATTAATAAGTAATTTTGATAAATAATATCAATAGACATTTTCTGCGACAATGAGTAGTAGAAGAGATGGAGGCCGAAAGATTAGTGGTGGTTAAGGGCGGATCCAAGCACAATTATATTTATTTTTGTTCTTTTATCGTAAAATTGGATACAAAGTCCATTTTTCACATGTATCCAACTTGCAATAATTTTTTCTCCCTCTCTCCTCAAAATCCTGGCTCCGCCCTTGGTTTGTGGTGGAAGAAGTAGTGACGGTGAATGCTGGTGAGTAGTGATGGACAATATTAATTTTATGTTTTCGTTACAACATTGATAATATCGTAGTGTGGAAGATGTGGTTGGTTGTTTTTAACACTTTTGATAAATGAAGGTACCATATATTTCAGGGATGATATTATACAAGACAATATTTTCATGATCGTAGTTGGATCACCCAAATGGTACCCATGTTATCTTTGGTACTATATCGTATAAATCATGATTTTTTAATGTTAAAATAAAATTGATTGCAATACAAAAAAGAATATATACACGGAAAAATAATAATGAAACTAATCAATTGACAAAATTTTGCTCAATATAAACCTCATACATGGCATTTGTGATTGAAAATTAGAATTGCGTCCAACAACCTACATGGGATGGGCGGCAGTGATGGTGGTAGTGGTGGAGTCAAAAATTTACATTGAGGAGGCCTATTTTTTTTAAAAAGAAACATGTCAACTTTGGTGGACTAAACCATAAATATATATGGACGAAGTACTATCTATAAAATAAACTAAAAAATTTATGTAGTTATTAAAAAATTAAAGGGTTAGAGCCAGGTTAGTCAACCCTTGGCTCCGCCACTAGGTGGTGGTGGATAAAAAAAGTGGATTCATATGGTTTTATGGTAGTGGCGGGTATTGGTGAACAAAAACATATTATGCTAATTTTGTAACGCCAAAATATGTAAAGTTATATTATAAAGTATAAAACGTGGTTGATCATTCTAATGTTAAAATAAACTCGATAAAACACATGTCCATTTAAAAAAAATTGTGCAATCAATTGCCATGTTATGTAATAACTAAACGAACGACACGAATCAAGATCAGAACATATGAAATTATTTATTATTTATTTGTTTATGTAAAGAGTGGTCAGGATTTGTCCTTGGAAAAGATAAATTTATCGTTGGGGTTTGTTCAACTTAACCATTTTTATACGTTTTATTAATTAGTGTCTCATTGATTGTTCATAACGATTAATTAAATTTCTATAATAAATGTCCCTTTAATAATTTAACATAAATACATAATTTTGTTAATAAATAATTTTACTAAAAACTATATTAATTCTAATGGTGGTAGTGGAAGTAGGGTTAGTATAAGTGGTGGCGGGTGTTTGTGAATGGTGGAGGCGGTAACATTACTATTGGTGGAAGAAATAGAGGCGGTGGATGGTTTTTATGGTGGTGGGTGTTGGTAATAGTAGTGTATAATAATAGTTTTTGCTTTTTAGTGAGTTTTATTGACCAAGTAAAAAAAATAATCTTCAAAAAACATGTAACATTGTATTGTGAAAGATGTAATCGGTTGTTTTTAGCACGATTGATAAGGACAAAAACCAAATATTTCGAGGATGATACCGAATCATATAAGACAATATGATCATGACTGTTCGATAACCCGTATTATGCAAAGAAAATTGGTGTACCCGCGTAAGAGAACATTATCGCTCTCTCAAGTACTATTATATTCTTTTTCCTGGAAGACCATCAATGTCGAGTTGTTTCGCGACAACTACCTACAAAGACAACAACTTTCACTCAATTCCCGATATAAAACCTTATTGACCGGGAAAATGTATTTGCATTCTAAAATATTTGCTTGAAATTATGTTTGTTCATCAAAATCATCATCAAAAACTCTAAATCATAAATCTAAATTTCTCCTCCGAAGTTTATAGAATATTTTTTATATTTTACATTCTCAAATCATGCTACCTCTTGATGAAAAATCAACAATATAAAATTACGGATCAATATGTGTAGGTTTCATTCACTGGGTTATAAGGTAGAGTATACACAGATGGGTAGATCACACAATGCAGAAGATGACTGAGAATACTTCAATAATTTGATCAAGAGATAGGGTCAAAAATTTAAGATTAACTTTCTATAGGACTAATTAGATCGGCTTCGATAGGAGCTGACTAAAATATGGATTAATGATAATTTTCACGTAAGACAATTGCAAAACATAGTTTGGCTAACTCTGCCTACATAAAGAGTGGTCAAGATTTGTCCTTCCTCAATTGCTATGTTATGTGAGAAGAAGGTGATATCTAAGATTGAGGTATAATTCGAATCTATTAGATTCATTCCATTTACAACTGGATGCCTTGAAAAAAATTGACGTGTTGTTATTATTATTACTGGCAAGGGATACATTTACATTGACCACACTTGCGCAAATAGCTCACTTCGCAAATGATTGGTGTTGCATTTACTATCTAGAATGCAACGAGGAATTAGAGGAAACAAGGCACCAGAAGCAGTGTCCGGAGTATTTTGGATATAGTAACTTAGACCCGATATAATACTTATGTTTTTTTTTTCATGTAGAGTATTATCTCATTATAAGCAATGAACCTAAATAAAAAAGTGTTTGGAAGTTAAGATTATATTTCTTTCGTTTGAGAAAATCTCCGGAGTTAAAATATTAAAGGAACAAACAAAGAAAAAAAGAGAGGAAAATCCCAACTATTTTTATGACAAACACATATTAAATCATAAGGAGTTGATAAGTATTTGGGACACAAATTATACGATATGTTAAAAATGAACCAACATCATGGCCCGTACCGTTATGGCACGGGTTAAGGGCTAGTGGTTAATAAAGGATGGAAATCATTCTTCATCCCTATTTTCTTTATAACAAGCCATATAACTGGATTTAATTCCATAATAGTTTTAAAGATTTTCTTTGGAACATATTTATGATTAAAATAAAAAAAAATCAATTCAACATATTTATAAAATAAAAAAATCTTTTATAATTTTATGAAAATCCAAAAAATAAAAAAATTACTATATTAATTTTGGACATTTATGATTAAAAAAAAATTTCAACATATTTATGAAATAAAATAATTATATTTATAATTTCATGTAATTATTGTGAAAGATCCAAAGAATTAAAAAGATACTACACTAGTACAACCGTTGCCACGGTGGAAGGGCCGACCGAAAAAGAATCTGAAGATGAAGTTTAAATTTGATATTGTTGTTTGTGCTCGTTGCGTAGATTTTTTTACAACCTTTCCAATGAGATAAAATTTGTAAAATTTTAAGGCACATATTTTTATATATGTTATATTAAAGTTGGCTTTCCAATTATACCTCTGAAAAAGTAGGATACACAAAGAGTTATAGTAATTGGACTAAAAGAGAGGGATAATCTTGTCTAGTGAAAAAGTAACCAAATGTGACGGAAATCTGCAAGGAATATTCGTTCTCGATCTTTTTATGAAATTGAACATTTACCTTACTCTTCATTTAACAAAAAAATGGTCATAAAAGGGACTCCCTCCCTACGGGCCCTTCGGACCCTCCGGTCGGTCGGCCCAATTATAATTTTGGACATTTATGATTAAAAAAAACAATCAACGTAAGATTCTGTAATATCTTCTTTAAAGAAAAATATCTTGAACAAAAATTTATATTTTTTGAATCTTTTAAAAGGAAAAAAATATAGAAATAACTATATTAATTTTTAGTATTGATGATAAATATCTAAAAAAAGGAAAAACTAACAATATATAAAAAAATACTACATTAATTGATATTTAAATTGCTATTTATATTTCTATTAACAATATCCATTAATATATAAAAAAATCTGATTATTTACCTGAACACAATCTAACAAGTTCCATTAATACAGTTAATTTACTAATAAAAACAAAGTCAATGTTAATAAAGGATGGAAATCATTCTTCATCCCTATTTTTTTATAACAAGCCATATAACTGGATTTAAGTCCATAACAGTTTAAAGATTTTCTTTTGAATCAACTTTCCAACATCTATATAAAGGATGCAAATCACTCTTTATTCCTACATAAACCACATACTTTTTGTTAAAAAAGAGGTAGCGAACAGAAGATATCAACGATGACTTTTGAAGAAAATCACAACAAATGGGAAGCAATGGTAGTTGATTTCGATGGTATGTAAACTTCTGTTTTTTTTTTTCTCTTATCAATTTTTTCTTTATAACAATAAAGTGCAAAATTTAAATATACGATGTTTATATGTGGGCAAAAAACCTTCGGGAATAGTTTATACCCACTTCAAGCGCCTGGTTAGGAATCAGACATAACAGAATGTCGCGCGGGGTTTAGTTCTGAAAAAAATGGAGGTTTGAAAACAGAAAAATAGGTCAATTATGTAGTTTGCATATTATCGGTAAAAGTTATTTATTTATTTATTTTAGCCGATTAGAAATTAATTGTTAATTGGATATAATGCAGGGTACTCAAATGCATGCTAGGGTAGGCAAAGATTATATACAGTTGTTTGAATAGAAATTCGAGGAGGGAAATGTGTATTCCATTTAGAGGTTTAGCATTTCCAAGCCATCAGCCGGTTATAGAATTATGTTCTTTGAAAATGTAATGTGGCTGAAAAGGTTTAGCAAGGTGGAACATCTGAAAGTTGACCTCTCGATTTTTACCCAAGAGATATTTAGTTTCCTTTCTCTGGAGAATATTAGGACCAGAAAAAATGATACTACGTATTATACCGGTGAACAGTCGAAAATAAGAAAAAACTATTTTTTTTGTTTGGAAAAAAACAGCTAACATTAACCTCTTCTTTTATAATTCATGCAGCTGTGATTGGAAGGATAAATTCCGTGTCGAACATTGTGACGAAATCAGTTGAAGAATTTGAGAAAGTAAGTGATGTGCTTATGAGGGAGATTATGATTGAGAATGAGAGGTAAACTACACGGTATCTTATGGGTTTTTGTTTCAATAATTTTTGTTGAGCGGATTAGCCTAATGGATTTTTGTTCGTCTTTAGCCCACACGGTACATATGTGAAGGATGTAGTTGGAGCTCTTGAGTTTCGATGGAAGAATAAAGAGCAAACAAGAAACTTTTGTTAAAAATACAAGAGATGAAGGTGCAAAAAAGAAAGGGAATCATTAACTTCACAAAATGCAACAAGGACTGAAAATGTTGTATCTATATCTGGCGGTGACGTTAAAGGTATAGTTCAAATGGTTAGTATTTTTTTTTATCATGAACTCATTCACTAAGTTATGATACAACAACTATTACAACTTTATGATTTAGACCAACAATTATTGTTTAGACCAACAACTTTATGATTTATACCAACAATTATTGCTCCAGGGAAGGCCGATTTTGATCTTCTACATCATAATTGTTTACCACCTACGAACTTAGCGAAACTACTTAGAATTTGCATAATTGAAAATAGATTCAGAGGTTAATCCATTATGCAAAGGGGTTTAAAAGAAGAAATAGATTACATAATCTAAAGAAGCATTAATATAGGACCTGGAAGTGGCGAAATGCCAGTGTAGTTTAATACTCTTGGCAATCGAAAATGTAACAGTTGATTGAGATGAAGCAACTTAATTTGGTTTTTCTGGATCATTGTCGTCTTGCATGCACTGATATAGGATTTAGGAATGCCAATGTAGTTTGATAAGTATCTTTGACACCGAGCCTATGTAATTTTAAATAAGGATATTGGGTTTTTGAGAATTCATGAGTCAAATATCATAGTAGATGTTTAATTTTGAATTACTTGGTCCTGCCTACATTGGCAATAACATGCATCAATATCTTGGTTGTTATTTTTATCATTTTAATGTATGGTAACCATGAAATTAAATATTAACTTGGGTGGACTATGAAGGAACGAAAAATGATGCGGTGGTGCATATTTTCATTTTTGGGTTTTTATTAATGTGATTCGGAATACGATATAATTTTTGGCATGTTAATCGTATGGTATGAATGAAGTAATGTATACTTACCATGGGTTTTTTAGTTGAGTCTGTGTTGTTAAGGGACAAGAAAAAAGTAACGACCACGACATATGGATAAGGACTGGCGGAGATATTTGGTTATGCTTGCTATCTAACTGCCTTATTCCTTATTTGGATAAGAACATCGTCCTTTTTAGTGTCTCCAATATCAGAGATCGATACAACTGTATAACAAGTATGATTTTTCATTTAACCAATAGTACTAATATTGAGAATGTAATGAAGTACTTAATTTAACCAATAGTACTAATATTCATAATGTAATGAACTACATGATTATTTCAAAAGTTGGCATAATTTTTCAAAAGTATTTTCTTTAAAAGGATTTCTTAATCTCCAACAAGCTAAACAATGCGTAATTGGTGAATAATTTGGTTCCAACTATTAATCTACTATATAATAATTGGTGTTTTCATTCTACACTATATATAGTTATTAATTGAGACTCTTCTTGGACGGGTGAATACTTTGGTTCCAACTGTTAAATTAGTAAATGATAATTGGTGTTTTCATTATACAGTACGATTGTTAACTGAGACCCTTTATTGGACGGGTACTGAGTGAAGCCCTACCTCATTAATTGGGGATCAATTATCATCGTATCATATGCGTACACGAATACTAAGAAAAGAGATATAATTATGCTTTAGTATATATAGTTTATACTATTTTATTCTAAAGATTACTTGAATTTATTTATTTTATTTGTAAAATTGATTATTGTTTTGTTAGATTGCTTGAAATTAGTTTTCAGAACTATATGTGAGATGTTTAGATTATAATAGGATTATTAGAAAGTTTTAACTGTTAATTATCAATCTGTTAGATATCAATTCTATAATAGGTTATAAGAACTCTTACTAGGACGGGTGCGGGGCGAAGCCCCGCCTCAGTGGGCAAGACCAATTTTGTAAGAAATTCAAGCAGTCCCGGTGCGTAGCACGGGTTTCAAACTAGTCTATATAAAAGTTCTTTTTTATTAGGAATAGGGTACCTAATCCATCTAAAAGCTTTATTCAATGGTTTATAATTTTTCATTAATCTCGGAACTATTCTTTCCAATTTTGCTGCCTTTTCAACATAAAAGGCCGGACAGCTCCATGGAGAATGGATTTTTCTAATAAGACCTTTATTTAACAAATCCTGAATCTCAGACTTACATATTTCAAGTAATCTGTTATTCATTTGAATTGGTCTAGCCTTAGTTGGAATCATTTTTTTCTGAAAAATCTGGTTCATAAGGTAAGTCAACTATATGTTGTTTTCTCTCCCAAAATGCATTAGGAATATCAGCACAAACTTCTTTTATTAATGTATTGTTAACATCTTCTATTTGTTTTTGGAGTTTCTGACATTTTAATTTTTATTTGATCCTCTTATATTGGATTTCCTCTTTTAAGAAGAATAGAAATTTCTCTTTCGTTTGATCTTATCCTGAATATGATTAACGAATTTTTCTTAGGTTCAGAAACGAATTCAAAGGTAATCTTATGACTTGGAACAAAAGCTTCAATCCATGTATTACTAATTTGTAATGGATATAGCATATATATTTAAAAATGGGGTTCCTAGAATACATGTTTGAGATATGTTTTTAACCATAATAAATGGTGTGATGTTGTTGCTGCCTTTCATGATTTTATTCATGTTGCCCAACTTATTTGGATCTATAAATGTTCAATGGAACTTCATGCATGATTTGAACAAAATTGTCTTACAACTATGGATGATGGTTGGTGACTTGAATTTTCAACTCCTTGACTCTAATGCGACACTATTTGTTAGAGCATTTCTCGGTTGAACTCGCAAGTGTTGCTATCTCAAGATTGTTTGTCAAGTTTAGTTGATCAAAACTATATACTTGATTTCTAGTCTACTTATATCTATATCTCGGATTAGGATAAAAGTGTGTAGTTGAGCTTTAGACTTCACGACGTTCACCAATTGAAGAAGATGATCTACTGAGGAGCTTGGAGGAAATTCATCAACAAAAGGTATGTGGAGACTAAAACTTATCTATCACTCAAAAGTCTATTCTATTATATCTTCTAATGAGACTAAGTCATATAGCTATATAGACTTTTATATTATACATATTTGATATTCCGAGCCGAGTTTATCACGCTTATCTATTTCTCGAAATATATGTTGGAAGATTTTAACTTTAGCCAAGTTCATCGTGTACGAGTTTATTTGGAGACAATTTATTTGTTGGAAACTAAATATTAAGTCAAAAGATGATCATGTGAAAATTACCTTGAAACATCTTATATGATTTGTGTGACACAATCATTTGATGTCGACTTGGGAAGTTTCGTATTGATTGATTAATCACTTGAAAATTACTTGAAGCTAGTGGTATGTGTGAGATTAACATTGTTGTCTTCCAAGGATGTTTCAATGATTAAATGAGAGTTTTAGAACTACCATGTCAGGATATAATACATGTTGTATATTTTGTATACTAACTGTGCAAGTCTAGTTCAGGTCCCGGAACTATTGTTCGCGAACTCCGTTTGCGAAATGGTTTACATGTGAAAAGGTCAGGAACTTGTGTTCGTGTACCTTGTTTTCGAACGGGCTAGACAAGGCCAAGTCCGGGACTCCTGTTTACGAATGGATGGACAAATCCAAGTATGGAACTCTTGTTCGCGTATTCAGTTTGCGAACATAGTAGTTATGTTCTAAAATCGGTAAAGTGTGACTTTCACACTCATGAACTCATGATTCGTTTGCGAACTGGTTTGTGAACTTAAAGTTCACGGAACTTTAATGTATTAAGGTATGTGAACTAGTTTTACAAACCGTGGCATTATGTTCATGAATTGGTTCTTGTATAAGTACTTTGTACAATTACAAACCAAACCGATTTTGCTTCAAATGGTTCATATACATATTCCTATAAGATGATGAACATTTGAACAAATCTCTTGAAACACATTTAGATTCATTTGATTATCTATCATGATTGATTGATCATCATATTTGTTCTAGAAGTGTTAGATGAATATGGCTAAGTTATAAGTGTTAATATGCCTAATTTCGGTCAACTATTATTGAGCCAACTAAGTATACATGTTTGTATATTTCGATTGTGTGTATCAAGCTAATACCATCTAACGGTGGAGATTGATTGCTTAATTTCTAAGCAGATTTAGCTTGAATCTTAAATCAGGAGTTCATCTAACGGTGAGTATTGAATGTTTTGTTACTAAGCTATATTAACTTTGATTGTAAGCAACCTTAATTTGAAAGGCTATATAAGTAAAAACTCTAGCATCTGGGAAACCTAATCCCGACACTTCTGGGTGTCCTAGTTTCAAACTAGAGTTGATTCTTCTTTAACCCAGGTTTTCCAAAACCATTATTAGGTTAACGACTTGAAGACTTTATTTGGAATTCGTGAAGCCAGATCCAACTATTTTCTATATAGTTACATATTCTGATCTTGCTTTTTCTATCGTGTTCAGTTTTATCTTCTCTAAGATTTACTCGAGATTTATCTCCGATAGTTAAGATATAAAAAGTAATCATAACAATTTTTTCATCTCAGACTCTTGCTATTCCGCAATAACGTTTTCTGTTAATTTAGTTGGGTTATTGTGAGGTGACTGATATTTCTAGGCTGCTTTTCGGGAGTATAAGTCTGGGGTATTAGTTGATTCCTATTCACCTTGATCTTTGTATCACAAGACGGATTAAATAAAATTAATAAAGGATAGACATATCTGTGAGAGACATATTTTTTTATAAGTCTTCGACTTTGGGTCGTTGCAACTCTTAGTTGTGCGTGAGATCACCTAAGGGAATCAAGTGCACAGAATTTGGCATGGTTCTAGAGGAGAAAGGAACGCGACTGTACCTTAATCGGTGTGAGACTTGGTTAGGGCTCAACTACATTCCAGTCCGAATTTAACTTGTAGTAGGCTAGAGTCTATAGAGTCTTAATACAGTGTGGTACTCAAAGCTGGACTAGGTCCCGGAGTTTTTCTGGATTTGCAGTTTCCTCGTTAACATAATTTCTGGTGTCTGTTATTTCTTTTCTGCATTGTATTTGTTTATATAATTGAAATATCACAGGTTGTGTGTAGTTCAATCATTTGATAAATCCGACCTTGTTTGTTAGATAAAACTTGATTGACACTTGGGCATTGGTCTTTGGTACCGTCCAAGTATTTCTCATATCAATCAGGCTCACGGATTTTTATTTGTTCGGTTTGCTGATTGTATTGATAAAGAGATGATAATATTTGATATATTTCTTGATTGAGTCTCACTTTTAAGTTGGTGCTCTTAGAATTATATTGGAGTTTAGTCCATACAAATTGCCGAACGAATTATTTGGTGTGGTTGTTATACCCCCCGTTTTTTCACTATTGATGCTGATAAATAGGGTTCAAGAAAAGTTAATCTATGTGGTATTATGGACCTAGGTTATGAAGAAAAAAATTACACTTGTCCTAGGAATAAATGTGGAACTGGAACTAGGAGGGATAAAATAGACATGACCTTAGGTAATAAAGATTGGTGTACAAACTTTTAGCAAGCTGAAATCATGCATTTAGCTCAATTATCTTTAGATCATTGTCCTTATCACTGATGCTGGCCCTATGCCTATTCAATTTTTTGGCATTCGGATGAAACATGATATTTTTGCCAACCAACTTAATTGCTTAGATTGTTGATATCCAAGGGCCGCCTGCCTTTAAATTTGCTCAGGGGAAAAAAAACACTAATTGAATTTGGTGACATTCATAGAAATATCAGTAATATTCAAACTCGGTTGCAACAAGTTCAAACTTCAAAGTGAACTTTGTTCTTCTAATCATCATGGTAAAATTATTGCTCTGAGTAAGGACTTGGACTTTTTTTTTGTATATCCGGAGGGAATTTTACAAACAAAAATCCAGAGATAAAATATATTACTGATGTAGATAAAAAATTTAGGTATTGTACCCCGGATAGTAGGAAAATACTTAGGATCAATATAGACGCATTAAGTGATTGTGACGGTAAACGGTTTAGTGATAAAAATGATATATATATATATTTTTGGACAATCAACATATTTCAATTCATTCAAATCAAAATTGTGATTACATGTTCGCTTACAAGAACAAAAACATCAAAATATAAAATAATCAAAACCCTAATACAAATAAGGACATCAATTACCAGTAGATCGCGAAGAGAAAGAGCGATAAATAGCAAAGATATCCAAAGAAATTTTCTGTATAAGGGAGAGATGATGGTATATCCGGAAATAAAATCCGACCATTTAATCTTAATATATTCTTCTTCTTCAATAAGAGATGCTCCTAATATAAAGGAGTACTTTGCCCATAAATTTGTCGATCCACACGAACACGGATGTAGATTCAAAGCGATGTCGTGATGAATCGTTGATGTTTTTGATTCAAGAATAGCAAGCCACAAACTAGCCATAGAAATTTGAAGAACTCGCCCCGCAACGACGAAGAAAAATCGTCCCAAAGCGACGAAGAAATATGTCAAAAGACACAAAAAATGATGTAAAAACATCTTATTCAATTATCTACTACCAAAAACTTTAAAAGAAAACAAATTCTTGCTCAGATCTGGTCCAAAAGGACCAAATCTGAGCAAGACGGCTCTAGGTTTTTTTTTTTGTTTCTTGTTTGAGAAAGGAAGGGGAAGAGAGAAGGAAGATATTTTTTTTCTGTAAAAAATGACATTTTTTAATAGTTTATCTTCTCATCTCAGAAATATTAGTATCATTAATAATCCCATTAATTATTGATAATTAATAGGGGAAAGCCACTTTTATTTAAGGGAAAGCTGACCATGGTCTAGTCTTGTTGACTTTGAGTCAATACGGGGTGAATTTAATACTTATAAGGTTTTCCCCTACTGTCGCTTACCTAATTTCATACACCGATACCAACTGCTTCTTTGAACTCGATCACCAAATCACATATAAAATAATTAAACAAAATTATACAACTAATCTGGGTGACTATATTCGAGTTGAATTTGTACACTTTATTAGTTGTTATAAGAATCCGTTAAGTCCAGAGTACCCTGTCTTCCATTCCATTTGGTAAACTGGGATCATTTTCTTCCATTTCGTTTCAATAACTTGGGATGAAGATAATAGTGTCTGAACAATTAAACGTATTTGATATTGTTAGGGTTTACGGTTTGTATAGTTTGGGTAAAGGGTTACACATAGATGTGGCAATCAAGCCGAAACCCGCGGATAAACCCGTACCCGGCCCGTGAAAACTCGAACCCGGCTTAACTTGGTTATAAACAAGCCGGGTTCGGGTTATAGAAATGATGGCCCGTGAAAAAACGGGTTAACCCGTGCCCGTCCCATGAACCCGCGGGTAATCCGGTAAACCCGTGTAAAATAATACTACCTTTAATATTCATCGTTGGATTAGGTAGGTTACTTAATCATATCCCTACATTAGAGATATAAAAACACTAAAACCCTAGAGAATTTTTTCATTTCTTCTTATTCTTCCTTTTTTTTTCTCCCCACCATCTTATCCTGCGGCTACTCCTCACTACCTCCATCACTCCTTCTCCTGCAGTCCCGCAGCGCTCTTGATTAATTTTTACAAACGAGTTTCCTTAACAAGTTGGTAGTTGGTACGTATGTAACTAATTAACTATGTATACAGTATACACGATTCTCTTAATTTTTATGTTTTTTTGTTTGTAACTTTGTATCATATTGTAACTAAATGATTTGTTTTATGTGATTTTACTTTTTAGTTTTTATGATTATGAATACTATGATTATGTGATTTTAATTTTTATGATTATGGCCATGGGTACTCTGATTTTACTTTTTATGATTTGGATTATGGATTATGTGATTTGGATTGGGTTAATGGGTAATCTGATTTGGATGGGTACTTTTTATGATTCTTTTGTTTGTATCATATTGTATCTTACTTTTTAAGAAAAATGTAATTTAGGGTTCTTTGATTTCATAACTGATTACTGTAAAATGGATTATGATTCTATGAATAGATGAATTAAAGGATGGGTTTTGATTTTGATGCATGTTTGGAGCAACTCAAAGATAGACATGGAATATGAGAATGTTTTTTTTGGACAATGTTTTATGGTCATTTCCTAATTTTCATTTCATTAAGTTTTTCAATTTTGTTGAACTGTTGAATTTGTTATGTAGTATGTACTTCTGTTGATTGATGTGAATCTAAGTATTAAATGAATTAGATGAATGTTATGTTAGGTTAGCTTTAGATGGCCTGAAATGTGGCTGGAAATAGACCAGAAATCCAAGGAAACTCTTGCCAAATTTAGAGCTGATAAACGGGCGGATAACCCGTGAACCCGCAAGTTTAACCCGTTACGGGCACGGGTTGATAAAATGACAACCCGTGAAGAATATCAACCCGCGGGTTTTTACCCGTGTTAACCCAAACCTGTATAACCCGCTACGGGCAAGCCCCGACTCTCCCAATTGCCAGCTCTAGTTACACATGAAATCACAATCCAAAGGCAATTATTAACGGGAAAGCTTAATTTTAAATTCACCCAAAATCAAATAAATTTGAAAAAAGTCAGCTTTCCCTTTAGTAAAAGTGGCTTTCCCCTTAACAATCATCTAATTATTCATGAGAATGCTTTTGATTTTATTCATTCCATTAATAATGAGATAAAATCCATTGTTAAAGATATATCTAGCTAGAGTTCCCAGCCCCGATGGGTTTCAAACTGATTTTTACCAAACTTAAAGGACTGTGCATGTACGGATTTAATTGAGGTTGTGATTCTTTTTATAGAAATTCCTTGTGTACCGCCCAAAAAACACTTTTAAAACCGCCTCCCTCACAAACTCTCTCATATGGCCCCACCCCTGCAAATCCCCAAGCCATGGGGCCCACTTATTTATCTCTTGACGGTTTTAGGGTAGTTTTTTTAGGCGGTACGCCTAGAACCACTGCTTTTGCCTCACCTTAAGCATCTAATTTCTCCATTCTAAATCCTGGCTTGATTGGGGTATACCCAGATTAATTGGGGTATACCCAATTTTAAAGGGACATTTTTTGTGGGTTTTAGGGGGAGGCCTAATAGGTAAGTTATAAAAATACCCTTATTCTTTAAAAACCTATTACCCTAAATCAGTTTTAATTTTTCTTTTCTTTTCATTTCATCTTCTTCTCTTCTTCTCCTCCACAACCCTACCCTACCGGATCCATCACCCCCACCACCACCAAAACTCGTCGATCAATTCGTTAACATCGTCGATTCGAAAACTCCGATTAATCTTCATCAATGGATCCACCACGGAAGAAGGAAACTCATATGAAAGAAACTAATCGCAAACCCAATGAATATAACCCTGGAATTGCAAGTTTGGTTGCTAAGAAAGTGAAGAAAAAAACGGTTGAAGAAGAAGGAATTGAACCCGCTGAAACACGTGAAATGGCGCGCTTAAGAAAGTAAGGGCTTGTTTAAACTCACTCTAGTACTTCGATTTCATATTTGCATGTAAAATTAGGTTAGAAAATTCGAATTTGTGAATTGGCAGTTGCAACGCCGGAAATGTTTTTTTTATCGACCCTTCCGGGGTTTCATAGTTAGGGTTTGGCCGGAAGAGTATAAGCTTGAAGAACCTGCCGGCTCTATGGTTTCTGTATCGCTACTAGCAAATAGCCGTGAGATTATTCAACTAAGTACTGCCGGCGTTATATTATTCTTAATCTTAATAGGCATTTTATTCGTTTTTTCACCTACCGCTACTTTGCTTTGAATGTGTCCTGATGCCTAGAATGTTTTGTCCCGGAAGGGTATTTTATAAAACTATGCCGGCGCTTTGTCTGCCGGAAATGTATGGTTAATGCACCTTGCCGACCTGTTTAGTGAAAATTCCTTGTATTTACTGTGTAAATTTTTTTGTTGGCCGGAAGGCTATTTTGATGACACCCTGCCGGGTATGGCTTAGACGGTAAGCATATTTTGGTCGACCTTTCCGGCTATGTGTCCGCCGGGTGGGTTTGTTTTGTAGACCCTGCCGGCCTTTGATTTCCAATTTATGAATTATTCTTGTTCAGATTGCGAACGGCAAAGAAGAAAGCTGCTCTGAAAGAAGCTCTTAGTAGTCCTCCTTCAAAACCTCCTCGTGTTGGTGATAAACTCTTGTCTTCAAAACATCGAGGGGCATATGTTGAGCGGGGAACGACAAAGATCATTATAAGCAATAATCCAGAACCACTATCTGAACCCAGTGATTCGAACGACACTCCAGATGAAGACCAATCAATTCCATCTGGTAGAAGAGGTGATGATGATGATGTTGATGAAAGAATTCCGGCTGCTGGAGGAGGCAACAATGATGATGATGATGGTGATCAAGACATGCCACCTTTTGGAAGAGGTAATGATGATGATGGTAATAGAGATAAAGGTAAGAAAATCGTTGAAGAGGAAATTGTTGAAGAGGAAGAGGAATAAGAAGAAGAAGAAGAAGAAGAAGAAGAAGAAGAAGAAGAAGAAGAAGAAGAAGAAGAAGGAGGAGGAGGAGGAGATGGAGAACAAGTTGTTGAACCCACCGAAGCTTCAGGGTCAACTTCAACCGGAGCGAGGAAGAGGGTGATCACTAAACCACATAATTCTCACATGCCTTCCGAACACTTCATGGTTACACTGAAAAAAGATGAGGACCCAAGGGGGACCCCAAGAGATGGTGGCAATGTTCTTTTTGGATACAAAGACTCATGGGCATGTACGATCCATAATACTATTGTAAGTAATCTTAATCCGTCTTTGTTCTTTATTCAAGTGTGTAACTATCTTAATTAAATTTGCGTCAAGTGTTTGTATATCTTTTCATTTTTTTATTTTTTTTGGTATTTAGGATCACAAGAATGCCATCCGTCTCATGAGGCGCCAAGCTTCGTGTTCAGTGGCTCATACTTGGGGATCTTGACAAGGAATGTGAGGATGTGAAAGTGATTGTGAGGAACTCCGGGTTGATGCCTGCGATTGAGAGTTCAAATATTAATCTTGATAAAGTTACCGTCTCTGCATTCTGTGAAAGGTTCTACGGAGAGACTGATACCATGTTATTCCCGTTCGGTGAGATGGCGATAACTCCCAATGATGCTCAAAAAATTCTAGGCCTCGAGGTTGATGGAAAAGCAGTCTGTGAGGGGATGGATAATTCGATATCTTTCGAGAAGATTTACGATTTGAGCAAGAAATTGTGCGGTTGGAATCAGGTTCAGACGGAGGCTGTTCTTGACATGAAGGATGGTCGTCTAACCAAGAAGTTTAATACGAAGAGGTTGAGGGACACATTATGGGATACACAGTCAATCCTTGACAGGGAAGGAATGGTGAACCCGGTGCGAATCAATGATGCCGCGGCCGTTTATTTGCTATACGTCTTGGGAAAATGTATCTTCCCCGACAGTTCCGGAAACCAAGTGGAGGCCGGTGACTTGCAACTATTGGATCCCTTAAATAAGATGCGTGAGTATTCTTGGGGTACTGCGGTGGTCTCCTTCTTGAACAATGAGTTGACAAAATGTTCTAGGGCACTCACTAAGCAAGTTAACGAAAACACATGTCTCTTCCAGGTAATTTTTGATCTAAAACATTTATATTACCGAATATTCTCGTAAGATAAGGCTCTTACTTAACTTTTTTTTTTTGCATAGGTTTGGATATATGAGCACTTCCCTTCCTTGTTCAAAGACATCTCCTACATCAAAGTGGATCAGAGTGTTGCGCTTAATAGGCCAATAACGCAAAGGTACAGTTTTAAGGGTACCCAGGATAAGGAAATGCCGCAACAGCTTACGAAACTCCGAATTGCCATCGACTAATTGACTGCGGAGGAGGTGATTTTTGATCCGTATCGGGATGCTAGAAATCAAGGTTTAATCCATCCTAGAAATGAATTTGTTGCATTATACTATGGACCCTTGATGAATGTGTTTGAAGGATATTCAATGTACGATCCACATCGGATTTTGCGACAATTGGGTTACGTCCAAGAAGAACCTCATTTCGATGAAGATAAGCCGTTCTTTACTGTGAACCGGGATGAGTGCACCACGTCCCAAAAAACAATTAACGTCTCTTACGCTCCACCGCCGGCTCAAGAAAATTGGGACAATAGACGTGGCCGTAACATCGATGTGAGTCTTTTGGACGAGGTGACCAACGGTCATGAAGCTACTAAGAAATACATGGTGTGGTACTTGGAATGGGCTCGTCCTACTGTGATTAGGAAAATGACTGCTGAAGAACTGGCTTTAAAGAAGAAGTTGGAAGCGAAAGACCCATCAACATTGCTTAAGTTCTTTGTAAGTATATTTAGAGTTGCTCTTACTATTTTAAGATTGATTGCATTACCGAATCATTCTATTCATTATTTGTTGTTTAATTGAAAATAGAAGGAGCATTTGAAGACCTTTGGGAAGGTGTTGTTGTGCACGAGAGAAAAAGGACAACCTTTGTCTATTGAAGAGAAAAGCAAGCACATTGAATATGTTAACAGTGTTGGCAATGAGGATACCAATGAAATGTTCAAGCAACTTGAGGCTCAAGTAAAGGTTGAACAAAAATCTAGGAGAGAAGCACAAGCCAAGATGAAGGCTGATAAAAAGAGGACTCGTGGTGGTGAAGGTAGAAAGGTAGCAACGATGGTCGTGGTGGTGAAGGTAATTCTCCAAAAGCGGGGTCGTGGTCGTCGTGGACGTGGTCGTAGTCAATGAATGCTTTAAGTAGTTCATTTCTTTATGTTATGGTGGACAAATGTTTAAGTTAATGGTGTGGACAAATGTTTTTTTAAGGTTTATGGGACGTGTTTTCATTTTGGACAAAAAGTGTTGGATTTCTAGTTGTTGAATGAATGATTTGTTTTGCTTTGTAAAATTTTAATGCATAAGCCAGAATGATTTTTTAAATTTACCCTGCCGGCTGTCCCAGGGCCGGCATGGTGGTGAACTGTCAGAGTGCCGGCCCTGACAAAGGAAATTGTGTAGTTATCAAAGCCGGCATGTACCAAAATGATAACCCTTCCGGCTGAATCGTAGCCGACAATGTATTGACCCAATATAGTTCCGGCGGTTTTGTTGCAAAACAACTTTTCTCCTGATGCCTAAAATCTTACACGACCGGCATGGTAACAAATTTAAGACCCTGCCGGTCTGGTTTTGACTTGTACCTCCCTATGGAATCAAAATTCAAATTTTTGGCAAGTACAATTTCATTGATTGACTTGTACTTGAGCACTATAACGGCCAAATTTGGGCACAATCCTACAAATACACTACTTCTCTCTACAAAACAACACACAACTATTTGCATATACTCTCCAAAGATCATATCATCATACGCTCCATCTAACTCACTCAATATCTCTCTACAAACAACAATGGCATCGTTTGATTCAAATGAAGATTTGGCAATCACCAAAGCTTGGTACGGGGAAGATCGACTTAGACGTCAATCCTCCGAAGGGGAGGATTCCAAAAAAATTTGGGCTAGGGTACACAACAAATTTAGCGGCGAGTTTGGGAATCCTAATGCAAGAAGTATTCAACAAGTCCAAGCTAGGCACCTAGTAATCGAAAATGCGATACTTGCTTTTTTATCTCTCCAACCTCGGATTTTTAACACTCGCCCCTTCACCTTGTCCATTGCACAATTTGTAAGTAATTTTGTGGTTTTTTTTACGTACCCCCATGTTGTGTTATCTTCCAACAAAACACCACTAACAAATGTAAGCTTGTTTTTATAGCACGAAGCCGTGAAAGCGCGCTACATGGAAGTAAAGGGGGAAGCATTCGCCTTCGATGCAATCTATCACTTCTTGTCCGATAGAATCCCGTTGGATAACCCGGACTACTTGGATGCGGTATCGTCTTCGTCGGAGGAAGATTGATGGCTTTAGAAGTTTTTGTAAAGGTTTTGTGGGTATACCTCTATGTAAGCCCTCACGAGACTATAACTCGTCCACTAGGGTCGCCTAGGGGTTTAAAGGCTTGATGCACATGCTAAGTGCATTCGTTTTTCTGTTTCAATCAATGTAGTAACCAAAATTGCACGAATAAAGTGAATTACATCTTCCATAGTTTCTGTTTTCTGTTTGGCATAAGTAAAGGTCGGCAATGTTATAAATCCATAACCTGCCGTCCAAATGTCAGCCGGCATGTTAAAAAAATATTTGCTTGCCGACTTTACGACCGCCGGCATTGTAGGAAGATTTACCATTCCGAACGTAAAATTATGTTCTAATATACTCGGCGCGTTCTTCAACCGAGACAATGCCGAGGGTAGTAAGGTCGGCAGCTTATTCAAAGTGGAACCTGCCGGTTGAACATTGGTCGGAAGGTTATTCAAAGCCGATCTTGCCGTCTATAGAACAGCCGGAAGCTTATTCAAACTTTTACCTTGCCGGCCTTGTGCATTGTCAAAATCAAATTTTTTTTGATCGAAATCGAAATCATAAGACAGATGAAAGGTTTAATCTACTGATTTTCAAAATTTTAATTTAAACTCAATTAGTTAAATTAATCAGAGTTTTAGTGTTAATTAACAAAGGGAATATTAGCCATTTAGAAAATACAAAGTTAAGTGGTGGCTTGGTTTTACTTCATAATGACCTTATTTTGTCTTATTGGGTATACTCCAATTAATCTGGGTATACCCCAATCTCGCCAGGTTCTAAATGGTCTTTTGTTCTTGGTAGATCAATTCATTACAATATTATTATTGTTCATGAACTAATCCAGAGACCATGAAGCACAAAGAAGGAGTTAGTGGCACTATGACCTCTCTAAGGCTGTTGATAGATGAACACATTTTAATGGTCATTATTTGATGCATGACTTTTTACTTGGCATCAAACATGACATGGTTAAAAAAATCTTTCTAGACTATAACTACTTTTCATGAATGTACACATGCATGTTTACCCACTGTTTTAGAACTGATTTGACATTTATTTTCATTTGATAATCAGAGGATTCCGAATGAAGAAATTCCGAGCGAACTCGGCAATTTAAAAACTCTAACTGAATGAAAAAGTGGATAAAATAGTTGAAAAATTTATGTGATCATTACGGCTATGCCACTACCGATATAAACTGGCATATGGGAACTATGACTGTCCAAGACGGAGCTAAAGCCGTAGTGGTTGGGTTTGTTATCTAATAGGGGATTCTGAGGATGCTATTTTGATCAGATTGGGAAGCCGGAGTTTGAACATTGCCTTTATGATGATGTTAAACATATTTTTAGTCCTTTCAACTTTCAGTTAAATTATTGGACTAGGTTCAATATCCAGTTTGAAGTGCCGTCCAAACTTGATCTAATTTCATTTGCTGGGTTCAATTTCATAATATGTTGGCACCAAAGTCACAGCCCATCATTGTGTTGTTTGCTCACCTGTCATGCTTTCTAGCACCCACATTTGACATTTAATTACCTCTTTGTTTCTTTCTCAGACACAACCGAAGATCTTTTATTAGACCGCATGAGTGCACATAATCTTGATCCGATAGACCACTGAGCTATGGACCCTTGTGCTTACTATTTGTATTAAACTGAATACATATACATATATATATATATATATTAAGGATTAATTGGGGCCCTAAAAAAATAATTGGGGGCCTCACCAAATTTATACTCACACCAGAAATGTTAAGGGGCTTCCAAAATGATGGTGAAAGTACTGTTTTACCATTTTCCTAAAAATAAGGGTCGTCAACCTCTATAGTTATATACCCTAACGATTTTTCATATGCATGTTATTTTTGTATGAAAAATCGTTGATGTCTAAGGTGTAAAAGATAACCACCCTTTATCTCGGTTTAAGATTTTTTTTCTCAGAATAGAGTCGTCAATATATCATACAATCAATTGACGATCCTAGTATGACGACCCCTTTTTATACACTAACGACTCTATATGACTAAAAACTACCTCTTTCACCAAATAAATGGAATGATCGTCATCTTAATTCCATAGAATCATCACCAATGATAACGACTATTTGGTTGAGTCGTTCATGAATAAAGAAAAATGTTAACAACTCTTTCTTATTTGTCCACTAAATGACAAAAATGATAAGAAGTCGTTCATGTATACATCAAAATGTTAACGACTTATTTATTTAGAAACCGAGAGAATTATATAAAAACATTTGGGCGCGGTCCATCCAAGGCAATAGCCTTTAGGTCTGATTATAGAAAATCTATATATAAAAAGAAGTGTTGTCTATCTTGGATAATACACAACCATATATTTAGGCAATCTGGCGATTGAGATAGATAGTTGATGATTTATATCCGTCCGTTGGTTTTAGACATATAATTTTGGACGACAAGGATTATGCTTTGGCCCAACCATATCTATAGCCTAACCAGGTCGACTTAGGATTCTAAATAATTGGATTTCCTAATCTACACAATTCCAAACTTAACCATATATAACGAGTAATTAATTCAATGGCTAACCATGGTTTTTGCTGAAAACCTAAACATGGCTAACCATTATCACGGATTTTGGTTGTTCCTAATAAAATATTTGGTTATTAAGGAGACCACAAATATTCAGCCAGCCGTGGTATCTTTCCCATCAATGATAAACTTCCACTATTTACAAAAAAACAAACAAACTTATACTCACATGTTAGCAAGCCATCGTTTTTGCCATATGATTTAGAAGGTACATAAAAGATTGGTTGGGATGGGAGTAGGAAAAGTAGTAGGAAGAAGAGGGTTGCAGGAAAGAATGGTGATGGAAACAAGATATTGGATGATGTGGATCCGAGTTTGGCGTCAAAGATTATTTTATGGATATGAACTGAAACTAAGAAAGAAAGAGGTAATATAGTGATTGTTGATTGGGTTATGACTCGGCTAACTAACACACTGTAATATGACACGTCCAACTAGATAGTTGGTGAGGTTTATATCCGTCCGTCGGTTTTAGACATATAATTTTTGGACGAGAAGGATTATGCCTTGGCCCAACCATATCTATAGCCTAACCAGGTCGACTTAGGATTCTAAATAATTGGATTTCCTAATCTACACAATTCCAAACTTAACCATATATAACGAGTAATTAATTCAGTGGCTAACCATGGTTTTCGCTGAAAACCTAAACATGGCTAACCATTATCACGGATTTTGGTTGTTCCTAATAAAATATTTGGTTATTAAGGAGACCACAAATATTCAGCCAGCCGTGGTATCTTTCCCATCAATGATAAACTTCCACTATTTACAAAAAAAACAAACAAACTTATACTCACATGTTAGCAAGCCATCGTTTTTGCCATATGATTTAGAAGGTACAGAAAAGATTGGTTGGGATGGGAGTAGGAAAAGTAGTAGGAAGAAGAGGGTTGCAGGAAAGAATGGTGATGGAAACAAGATATTGGATGATGTGGATCCGAGTTTGGCGTCAAAGATTATTTTATGGATATGAACTGAAACTAATAAAGAAAGAGGTAATATAGTGATTGTTGATTGGGTTATGACTCGACTAACTAACACACTGTAATATGACACGTCCAACTAGATATTGAGACCGTTTTGCTATGACCCCGCCTAACTAAATTTTCTCTACGGCCGGGGCCGTAGGCCCCGGCCTTATTCGATAACTATGATCCAAATAATTAAACACACTACTGTGACCCGACTAACTAACACAATATAATATGACACGACCAACTAAATATTGGGACCAAAATATTGAGGTCCCAAACTGACTAACTTACATGTTGACTAAAATATAGTAGAACGATACAAACAGGACGGCCAAACAAGATGAAAAAATCGATAGAGGTTGAGCCCGGGTTGTAGGCCCAGGTGATACCTAGTCATAATAATAAAAGTACAGTGTATAGTTGTCGTCGTCTTCTTTCACCAAAATATCAAACCACCAGAAGATGAAATCCTAATAATCATAATAGCTTACCTGCAACAACTATTGGGATTAGTGGTTGCAACGAGAAAATGGGTGTACAGAGGCGGATGATCGCTGTCGTAGGCGTCAAAAATAAATTACACTTTCTTACTACTCAAAATATATAATGAAGCAAGGGCAAGAAATGATCGTTCCTACAGAGAGGACTAAGGTTGTCAAAATATTTCGGTTTCCTATATAAAACAACGAGGGGTTTTCTGATTATTATTTTTTAAAGGAAATATTAACACCTTAAATGATTAAAATATGAAGTAAAAACGTTACATCTGAACAAATCAAACAACACCACCCTTGGTTGGAAGCCGAGCAACAAGCTGAGCTCCCACCCCTTTTTGAATAAAAACACCTAACCTATGAAAAATAAAGCTACCCAAACCACAACCAACGTCATTACTAACCAAACAATTCTTTAGACGCTTGAAAAAAGAAATAAAATCATCGCTAAGCTCTCCTAAAGTGGTAAAAGCTAAGACATTCAAACTGTAACCACGAGCAGCACACTCAGATAAATATTTAGTGTGTTTACGCGAGACTTCTCTAGCAATAGCTTGCCATGGAGTAAAGGCCCGAGCTCCAAAACCAGCAAAGGGAGAGACTCATGTGACATCCATACACACATCTTGCCTGTTTTCCCATTTGAGGACAAGGATATCAGCTGGGCGTAGGTCCTTGTTATCGTCAGTTATAATACCCAGATTCGCCTCCTTGTGTGCAGGGATACCAGCTTTTTAAAGGATATCAATAGCTAAATCACGAATTACATCATGTCGGAACTTAATTCCAACATCCTTAGCACAGTGAAGCGCATGATCACCAAAAACATCCATAGGTTTACTGCAACAAGAGAATAGCCCGCCTTCTGTAAACAAAGGAATACCAAGATGATAATAGACAACAACCCTAAACTGACGGGGACCAAGACACTGGCCAAGTTCACTAATAGGAACATCCAAGAGATAGTCCTGAGAATTAATAACTGGAATGAAAATTTAATTAGTCCCAAGAGCAGGCAATTCAAGGATTTGAAATATTGGGTAAAGGTTTCATCTTCAATTGTAAACAAGTTTTTGAATGTATGAATAGAATTCGTATTTAATCTCGCTATCATCAAAAGCCCTAGAATACCTTATTGCAAGAATATTCCGTAAATTTCCTAAGTCATGACACTTCCATGTAAAATGATGCAAGTATGAATACTACCCAGAGAATAACCCGCGCCTTGCGCTAATCAAGTTCAATTCCCAAAGATGCATTAAGAATGGTGAAATAGGCTAATCAATGCAATTGAAATACATTGCTTAAACAAATCGAACAAAGGTCAATTTCTACATATGATTACAAGAGTGTATCACTACAAACCGTAATCATATCTTGCTACTCGTATTCAATGTTGTCGCTCGATGATGAACCCTAAATTAGCTATAGATATGGATGTAAGTTCAATCAATTCTAGACTTAACTAATCAAACATTCAATCATATTAAAATACATCAATCATGCAATTATTATACGCAGTAGAAATCAAACGATAATATTGAGAGAAAACTAATTCATAAAAGTCATAACTTGTTTTCCAAAATCCAACTACATCTTTAAGAACGCGCAATTGGGGGATATGGGAATTAATTGGGGGATATAGCTACATGACAAAAACGGTGCCCCAATAGCAATTCTGGGTGCCCCCTTATGTTATTATTTTTTTAATTCCTAATCTAGACCCCACTAATCAGGATTAGTGATTAATTAAAATTAGTAAAATGTTTAGTATTTTGGGGATAAATTAGTGTGTATTTATTTTTATTTGAATTTGTGTGGGTTATTTGAGAGTGAAGGAGGGAATATTTTTTTTGAGTGGAAACTTTTTTTTGAAAATGGAAGATGATTGTGATGAGAGACTTGCAGTTGCTGAATCCTTAGCTCAACTACAACAACAATCATATCTTCAATATTCGGTTAATGATAACAACTCACAATTGGAGTTATATGATGAACCAACACCCTTGGATCATGATTTTCATGAGCATGAAGTGTTTTGTGAAGAACCAACCCAAGAAAGTAAACATGTTCAGCATACAAGCAACCCCAACAAACAGATAATGCTTCAAAGAGGTCGAAAATTTGATTTTTTTTCTTCAAACCGCCATTTTTTTTGTCTGAAAAAAGCTAAGTACCGGCATGCTCGTTGTATGAATACTACGCCGGAACTAGTGCCACCGGCGTGGTATTCATACTCCTTTATATGCCGGTACAAGATATCCCCCATTTTAAAAAAGGTGTCGGCATGGTATTCAAACCAAATTTCAATGCCGGTACACATTTACACTTTTTACCTACCACAGAATATTCCATGGAATATCCATACCGGCATGGTTTACTCCAAACTATCTATGCTGGTACCACAATAAAAACATACAGGAGTTTTTGATTTTCGAACTGAAATACCGTCTTCCAATTTATTTTTTCGTGAACGCCGGCACTTAATACCGGCGTAGTTTGTATATTATGGTACCAGCAGGCAGTCAGTACCGGCTTGAAACCTTACATATATACGATGCCGGTTTTAAATGAAAACCATACAAGAGTTGCTGATATTTTGAACTTCAGTATCGGCGTCTAATGTAAATTATCGTGTACGCCGGCACTAGATACATGCGCGGATTTTACCTCTTCGACAATGCCAGTATGGGAATCCCGGCATTGCAGTTCAATAACATACAATGCCGGAACATTATTTTGTGGATCTAATTCAATTTTATTTTCATTCATGCCTTAGGTTGTGACATACATCGATCCAACTTCCAAACCTCTCTTTCGGGATACGTCCGAATACTATAAAATGTCTCGGGTATGTTACCAAACAATACTTTCACCTAGTTTTTACAATTTTATGTTGGGATTGCTTTAAATTGTCCTTATAATCTCCCATTGTTGTCCTTATGTAGGGAATAAAATATACAGAGGGAGCAATAGCTTGGGCAAAAGAGACGGCTCTTAAGAACATGTGTGTCTTAGTGCGGAATAGCCAGTGTTCAGATGTTCGTTTTGAGATGGTTTGTGAGAGAAGCGGAAAATACAAGGAGAATGGCCGTAAGAGAAAGGGTTATGTATATGAAAAGAAGACTAATAGGGTATACAAGACTCGTATGAGGAAGGATGACTGCCCCTTTAAGCTTGTATTTTATCTAAGAGACAAAGGAAAAGAAGAAGAAGAATGGGATTGTACGGTGTGGTTTGGGCGTCATAACCATCGGGATCCGAATGATTTTGTTGGTCACTCCCTAGTTGCGAAGCTAAAACCTCATCAATTCGAGGATGTAAAGATAATGACCAAAGTATGTATCAAACCAAGAGTGATTCTAAGAGGCTTCAAGGAAAAGGATGAGATGAACGTTTCTTCACTAAGTACAATTTATAGCGCACAAGCAACTATTAGAAGGTTGGAATGGGAAGGGAGGACCGTTATGCAAGAATTTAAGAAGAGAGTTTGGGATCACAAATACACTCGTATCATTAAAAGAGGACCGGACAACAAACCCCTTCAAATATTCATTGCACATCCTTTGCTTTCACAATTGGTTCATGTTCAACATAAACCAAACAACTGGATTCTGATTAAGTGTTTTTAATCCAGTTACCATAAACCAAAAGCAAACCAAACAACTAAAGAGTTAACCCTGAGGTACAAACGAAAACAAGTTTAATCTAGACATGTTCAACACAATTAAAATAACCACCAATTGTTCACTTGGTCTTTTGTTTCTTTTTGGCGGGCGCCTTCCTCGCTTCTCCAAACAAATCTTTTGCACTAGGGTCGGTTTCTTCAATTCTATCAAGATTTTACTCAACTTCCTTGATTTATTGAAGGGATAGCACCACTCCTTCATCGTACTTGCAACCAAACATCTTCTTCAAGTTGCCAAGCTGACGGTGCTAGTTTAATACATGAAACACATAATTAGTATATACTAATATATAACATTATGTTTACATTAAACGACTAAGCAATTTATAAAAATTAATAGCGATCCAACGGTCTTAAGAAGTTGGGGCGTCGTAGGTGGTGGAGGTGTAGGAGTTTCAACATGAGGTTTTTTCTGGGGTGGAATTTGGACGTCGTCCGGGCGCACGACATAAGGATGTGACCATTCCAGGTAATTTTCCATGTAGTCGTTATCAACTTCATCACCATTTTCCGCAATCTCCCACTTACTAATATCTACCAAACGACGTGGCTCCCTATCCCTCCAGTGTGTTGGTTACGGATCTGGATCATACACTACATGCAACTTGTTGGGAGTTGAATTGCATTGCTCCAAGTGAAGTAGATAATTATCATCAGAGGCCAACTCAAAACGTGATAATTGCTTATATCCATGTTGGCGCATCACACGGCATAAATCACCATGATATGTCCTTTTAGGTGGAACAACGTCCCATTGTAAAATTCAACGTTACCAAACCTCACAATTTGACGGTTTTCTCTAGTCTCCTTATATGGGTCAAACACAACGTCTTTTGTACTCATTTCATCGAGATCCAATCTCATCTCGATCATTCGACCATTATTACCGGGCTTTGGAATGCTGTTATACTTGAACTTCTTAGCTCTAGGAGTATCGGGTTCGGGAAGGTCAATGGTCTTCAAGAAAGGGAACTTCTTGAACAAGGTTGGGAAGTGTTCATAACACCACACCTATTACAATGTGAAGAAGTAAATTTTTATTCTAATTTCATGATGAATACATGTGAAAAATATACATAAGAAAATAAGTTAAGAAAACAAATTTACCTGGAGTAGAGTGAAATTCCCGACAAATTGGTTTGTTTTAGCCAAAGAGGCCCTTCTCATCTTCGCCATCAGATGTGCCATTACCGCGGTGCCCCAAGAATAGATATAAACATCTTCCAACGGATCCAAGTACTGAAGAAAGTTTGCACTTACCCTATTGCCATTAGTGTCAGGGAATGCCCTAGTGCCCAAGATATATAACATGTATGCAGCGGCCCTATAACGAATAAGTGCAGGGTCTCATCCATCCTCCAAACTTCTTTGCTTTGTATTTTCAAACCTCTTCTTAATCATCGTCAGCTTGAATGTATTCGTCTTACTAGAAAGAGATTCATAAAAGCTATACGTAGAAGTTTTGAAGTCCCAACCAAACAGCTTGTTAGTCAAAGAGTGCAACTTCGACCATTCAAGGTCCAGACACTCAACTCCCCCTGCAATTGATTTTCCGATAACGTTCAAGCCTAGAATGTTCTGAGCATCATCAGGGATCAAGCTCATCTCTCCCCATGGGAAGTGCATTGTATCAGTTTCACTATGGTACCTTTTGACGAAGCAATTGACTTTCACAATATCTGGCTTCACATAATTTTCAACCAAAGCATAAAGACCAGAATCCTTTACTATTTTTTGGACATCATCATGCTCCAAAGACAAATCACATTGAGCCGCGACTTGGTTTCGGCAAACACGAACAACTTTAGTATGATCCTATAATTAGAAGATAATACGATTAAGAGATTTTGCATAAATCCAAAATAGTACATATGCAAAAAATAAAAAATGCTTACATAGGTTTGATAGATAGTACGAGCCCAAGAGTGCTTGTATCCAAATAGTACTTTCGGTTCCGGAGCTTCACCCCAAATTTTACCACATTCAAGGTCGGGTATCATGTCATCAATGTGAGGAAGGTGACAACCTTTAACTTTGTGTTTCCCCTTTCCCTTTCCCTTTCCTTGTGTTAGTGGTTCACTCGGCCCACCAACTTCGCTTTGGCTTGCTAATTGACTTGGGTTAACCTCACCATTTTCTTCCTCACTTTCACCTTCATCATGCTCACCCTCCTCAACTGTTCCAGTACCTTCAAGGATTACAAGTGCACTACGGTCACCACCACTCTCCAAAATTTCCCCTCTTGTTTCAAACCCCAAACACTTCTTGCGACCTACATCTTTCCCTCGTGTAGGCAAAGACTGAGGAGTATCAAGACCGTCCTTCATCTTTCTCTTAGTGAAAGCATCTTTATTTTTTATTTTGTTGGATTCCTTGGATTTTGACCTATAACATAAGCACACGAAACAAAAATAAGACAAGTCATATTGGAAGTTTAAGTACCGGCATTGAGACTCTTAAACAGACGAAGCCGGTTTAGTGCTACCGACATTCAAACTTAGCTATCGAGAATGCCGATAAATAAATGGGTGTCTTCTGGATACCAAAAGACAACTACCGGCACTCTCAAAGTAAATCAATTCCGTGCCGGTAACAGTGTACCGGCATACAATGGAATAGAAATGGAGTGCTGGTACTGATCAACAAATCATATATGTTCCTGTATGTTTAAGGTTTACTACCGGCGTACACGAATTCAATCAAATCTATGCCGTTTCTCCTATACCGGCATACATGAAACCTAGATTCAATGTCGGTAATGGTGACAAAGTTCATGATGTTTCTATGTGTTTTAAGTATACTACCGGCATACACGAATTACTATTAACCTATGCTGGTACTTAAAACCGGCATGGTATTCAACCCAATTTGTATGCCGGTACTAGAAATTCAGTTTCAGGAATTGAAACCGGCATGGTATTCATCCCAGATCCCACGTCGGTACTTGAAACCGGCATGGTATTCATCCCATATCGAATGCCGGAACTCTGTGTACCTCGACTGTTTCAGCTATGTTTGGCGATTCTAACCTAAACCCATTGCTATAAATCGATTAAAATAATCATAAATGAGTTCAAAATCACTAACCTTCTCACAAAAGCCATTTTTGCTGCGAGTGGTTGATCGTCCGAGTTCGACGCCTCGTCCTCTCCTTGTTCTTTAGCAATCGAAGCAATTCGTTGTTCGTGTTTTTGTTGACCAATCGATTTGGTCTTCGGTTTGGCTTTTGTTTTCCTTCATGGAGGCATGGTTATGATTCGGGTAGGTTAATCGACGAATTTTTTTTTGATTTTACGATTAATCGTCGATGAAGAAGATGAAGAAAAAAAAATCAGAACCTAACCCTAACTATGCCGGTACACAAATAGAAATGGGGGATAAAATGATTTGGTTTATTGATTTTATTGATTTAGGGAAAAGGGCATAACAGTCTTTTCATTATGTTTTTAATTAATCTAAGGGTGTTTTGGTATTTTAGCACCCAAAAGTCACCCCTTATCAGCCACCATGGGTTGGGGGAAGTAATTCATATCCCCCAATTAATTCCTATATCCCCCAATTGCGCGTTCATCTTTAACCAATAAAAATAAATCAACTACTTGTGTTTATGGAGTTCATCATAAAAGTTGGAGAATAAAACTATCATGCAAACTCTAGAAAGAAAGTAGAAGTCACCCTAATGGAGATATATAGGTTTAGAGAAAGACTTTTCTATTTATATGTTTTTCCCATTCCAAAAGGATACTCTTTCCAAAAGTAGGTCAAGTCTTCTCAAAACCCATCTCCAATTGATCCACCAAGCCCATGTGTTAAACATCTCCTCTGGAAATTTTGGGTCCAAAACTGGGTAGCTGAATTGATGACGTCATCACCGGAATCCGGTCACCGGTTGCCGGAATTTTTCGTAGGAGAAATAACTCTGGGCACTGAACCATCGGAAACTATCACCAGCAAGTGCATACTCCCAGCTCTTCCACTCTACTTCTCTGCAGTTCATACATTCACAAAAACCAACCAACCCAACATCTTATTTCTTGCGAAAACGTACCCAAAAGTGTGATGCGTAGCTCATATATCCAGCCTCCAAATCTTGCATCCGACTCGTACCCCCTTCATGATTCACTGAAATATTATGATTCATGCTTCAAGTTCTGAAATCCGGCAACCGGAACTAGTACCACAGGCTCGCCATTCTCGCTCACTTTCCACACAATTTCTGCAGCATTGGTTGCAGAATCTATTTCTCAATTCTAGGCATCAGTTCCACCACGAGCTGCATCATCTCATGCCCTATCATTCATCTACACAATCATTCATCACCAACAGCAAAGCTTTTCCCTGTGAATCAATTCATAAGACCAACACTGCATGTAGCTTCATTACTTGACCGATGTCGCAGCTTCCATTTCAGCTTCATTCCTGCAACTCACACCACAAATCCCATTGTCGACTAACTGCAATTCAATGCCATCACCACCTGGAATCTAAGATTAACAACATCAACCATTCTCCATTTCCTGTACTTCACATACACAACATTCTGCAGATTCAATTCATTCTTACCATTCACTCCAACACTAGCCCATTAGGTCCCTGGCAGTATCAGCTTAACCTGCAACTTCAACTTCATGTAACTTCACCCATCTGAAACCACAACCCCATCATCAACAGCACCAGCAATATCAACATTTCTTGTCTTCCCTATCGCCGACAATAACACAACACACTTCCAACTTCAGATTTCACTTAGTCTCATAGCACTAGTCTTCAACAGAAGGACAATCTTATTCCCTGTAACTCTCCCTCAATGCACCTACATCTCCTCAGGCCACCAGTCCATTGCAGAATCACCAGCTGCAACTAAAATTTCCATTTTCTGTAGCTCTATTTCAAGCCATATTAGTACCATCTGCTGTTGCAGTCATACATTCAATTTTATTCAGCAACTCAAGATTGAGCTAACACCACCATACCTTCTCATTTATCATCACAGCTCCACAACAATACCTGAATATCACCAGAAACTCCTTTTTCTTGTTCCATATCGAACCTGCAATACCCATTTAAGTTCATATTGCACTTCTGTAATTGTACTAGCCAGCACTCACAGCTCCGAATATCCAACTGCAGCTAAGTTCAACCACCACTTCAAATACTAGTTCAAACATTCATAGACATCAGAACTTAAAACCCATTTTATCTGAATTTCATCTTCTTCAACTCAACAACAGTGAACAATTCTTCCACCTGACTTCCATCTTCTACGATTTCAGAGGCAGTAGCACCACCTTCATCATCTTCTTTTTTTGCAGCTGCAACATCACGGCCTGTCACCAACATCACTGCAAACCCAAATTCTTCTCATTTGTAATCAACAGTGACCACTTTTTCTCTAATTCGAACCCTAAACCCATTTCTCCTTCAATTTCTGTTGTAAATTTGTTTCTCAAGCAAAACCCATCTCTAATTCCAATTCAAACCATCTGAACCACCATGAGCTCAACCGTCTCAGAACTCAGAAATCACCATCAATTTCTCTTCCAATTTTTTCTCAAAATCTCATCACAATCCCCTATGAATTTCACAGCAACATCATCTCCTGTAATTTATGATTCAAACCCTTCTCGATATGATTTCATCTCCATCATTAACTCTGTCAATTCCTCAATTCCTAACGCTCACAGTGCCTCCATCTCTTGTTTCCAGGGGAGATGTTTTAACAAAAGATGAAAGAAAGAATGAGTTTTCTGAGAAATAACTCGACCTAACTAGGTCTGATTAGTACGACCTGGGCTACTGATACCCATAACTTTGATAAGGGATGTCACAATGACACTTGGCTTGTCAGTTTCAAAGAACCGACAACCTAATTCACCTCTTTCTCGCACACCTTAGCCTGCTCCAAGCATAGCTCGCATGTGAATGGCCCTTTGTGAGTGATTTCTCCTTATTTCGCTCCAAATGGCTCCATAACACCTAGTAACTCAAAACTAAACATAAGAGATGCAATTCACAAGGATAATAGCAAATAAAGCATAAATACTAGATATAAAATTAGGTATTTTAGACACCTATCAGCGGCGAACACATAATCAGCATCATCATATATAGTAATCACAACCGAATACAAAAGCTATTAAATTGGATAATACCTGTAATATCAAGTGTTTCAGCTATTGTTCTTCTTTTTCTACTTCTTCTTTATGCTTCTTCTGTTCCTGATGATTCTAATCATCATCATCATCAACGATTTTTTACATCAACAACTCCACCGTCAATTCATCAATACCACCACCGCCGCCACCTCGGTATTGTCTATTTTACTTTTTCTGATCTGTTTTTTTTTATATGTTATTATTATGACTCACAATTTCTGTTTTGATTTGTTTCAGTTGAATAATAATGCAATGGAAGAGATAATAAGAAATGTGTTTCGAGTTCCGGTTAGGTAAAATGACGACTCCATCTTGTCGATTTAAATGATGAAAATGAAAAGGACCCTTGTGTTGTGTAACGACCCTTTTGTCAGAATGGTAAAATGATAATTAGAGTGACTTAATATGAAAGGGTCGTCCGATTATTGTAATGCTAAACTAACGACCCTTAGAGTAAAAGTTTTTTTAGTCGTTGGGTCCTAAATATATTGAGTTAACAACTCTATATGACCTAAAAGAGGGAGTCGTCATCTTTTTCAAATTTGATGAACGATTTTTCATAACTGCAGATTGGAGTCGTCAATGTTTTCAAACTTGGTGAACGATTTTTCATAACCTGCATATTGGAGTCATATATTTGTGTGCTAAGTCACTAACGACTCGTATAGGGACGGGCCTAGCAAGGGGCTGAACGAGGCTCTAGCCCGTCCCTAAATTTGCTACAAATTTTTTATAGTATGCATATTCATACTATTTTTGGTATTAGCCCAACATTGATCCCATGCTTAGCCCACATCCAATACGTGTGGGTGGGAACCAATTTACTTGATACGTGTGAGAGTTGATATTTTAAGGGTATTATAGTCGAAGTCAGATAAGACTTCTTCATTGTTCAGTCTTTTCCTTGTTCGAACTTAGAGCTTGTGTGTTGTTCCTCTCCTCCTTGACCTTGTTAGTGGTATCCTAGGCTTTTGGTCTCTACTTCTGTAGAAGATTACAGTGAATCAGTAATTCCCAATTGCAAATCCAATTAGTCAAGGTATTTATGCTAGTTATTGTTTTCAATTTTTGTTTTAGATTTTCAATTTAGAGTAGGGTTTTTGTATTGGGGGTATTTGTTTTATAATTTAGGGCTTTTCAATTTGATTCTAATTATTTTATCTTGATTAATTGGCTTAGTGGAATTAATTTTTTGTTAGCATGTTAGGGTAACCTACTTCTCTTAATGTGTTTAGGAATTAGGGATTTTTTTTTTTTTTTGATTTGCTGAATTTTAGGGGTTTTCAATTTGACCTTACTTTCACTGTGTTATTAGTTTGCAATTGATAGGGAAATTTGGTGTATATGTAAATTACCAATTATGTTATTTAAGATCAGTTTACACTTTATTGTTGTTGATTTTAGTTTTATGTTGGGTATTTTTTTAGCAAGTGGCAGATTGTTAGTGTTTAATCATGTATCAACTAATTTTTATTCAGGTTACAATGTCGCTCGACCATCTTCACCCAGTGGCCAAAAAGCTAAAAATGATAGAGTCATTTTTCAATCTGAAGGCGAAGGGGGTTGACAAACCAAGTGGACTGTTTACTTCTACCAACGACGTTAACATTCCGGCATCATCACACCATGAGCCTGGTACTTCTCAGCAGAAAAAGAACCCATTATATGCTCAACCAACTATATCTAGTAAATCCAAAGAAGTTGCAGTTCACACAAATGTATGTACTATCCCTACGGAAGCCAGTGGTGTTTCTTATGAGCGCGATCCGGGTCTACGACCTCAAATTTGTGAATATCCGGCGAATCAACGAGATGAGGTACGTCGAGCATATTTAAAACAGGGACCTTTTAAACCTAAACTTTCCAAATATCCTCCTTCTTTGGATGGAAAACAGAATCATTATTTCCAGTATAGTTGGCTGAAAAGGCACTCATGGATAGAGTACTCTATCAAAAAGAACAAAGCACATTGCTTCCCCTGCTTTATTTTTGAAACAGATCCACCACAACGTCCTGCATTTACAGTATATGGTTTCACAGATTTCAAGAGGATTGGTTCCAAGAAGAAAGTATTTGAATGTTCATTTGTTAAGAATGTTGGAGATCATGAATATTTTCACATGGATGTTGTTAGAGGTTGTGAAAATCTACGGAGGCCGTCTCGCCATATTGATAGAGCTATTCGTAATCAAAGGAAGGAGATAAGAGAAAAGAACAGGATACGACTAAAGACAATAATTGAGACAGTTCAAGTGTCGGCTCTTTATGCACTTCCATTTAGATGCAGTGATGAATCCTTGGATTCGAAAAACTGTGGCAAGTTTATTGGTTTGATAAAGTATGCAGCTATATTGAATGATAAAATTGATAAAGTTGTCTTACAAAATGCACCTGGAAATGCAATGTATACTTCACCGAAGATTCAAAAGGAAATTTTGCATATTCTCGCTAACAAGGTCAGAGATACTATTCGTGCAGAAATTGGAGATGCTAAATTCTGTATTCTGGTAGATGAAGCACAAGATTCTTCAATTCAAGAACAAATGGCTATTGTTATAAGATTTGTTGATAGGGATGGTTTCATTAGAGAGCGTTTTTTCGCCGTTAGAAGTGTTGAGGACACCACAGCCGTAACTTTGAAGAGGGAGATTTCCAAGGCTCTTGCTGCATATGTCCTTCTAATAGAAAATATCCGGGGTCAGGGATATGATGGTGCTAATAATATGAGAGGAGCATGGAATGGGTTGCAGGCATTGTTTCGTAAAGATTGTCCATATGCTTATTATGTCCATTGCTTTGCTCACAGGTTACAACTAGCATTGGTAGGAGCAGCTGCAGATGAGCAAGATGTTTATTTATTTTTTTTGAGAAGTTAGCGGTTATTATCAAGCTTGTTGGGGCTTCTCCTAAGCGTCACAGTCAGTTGAAATCTGCTGCAGCATTAGAGATTTCCACAAAATTAGCTAATGGCGAACTTGAGTCTGGTTCCGGAGCCAATCAAACTCATACTTTGAAACGTGCTGCAGATACTCGTTGGAGCTCACATTTTGGTTCGGTGTTCAGTTTGATTCGTATGTATAAATCAGCTTGTATAGTTCTACAAAATATTATGAAATACGGAAAAAAGCATTAAGATAAGGGGGACAGCTAAAGGTGCATATCTTGTTATCAGATCTTTTGAGTTTGTATTTATCTTAAACTTGGTGAAAAGTGTTATGGAGATAACCGAAGTGCTATGTCAAGCTCTACAACAGAAAACTCAAGACAACAAAAGTGCTTCTTCAAGAGTTGAGATACAAAAATTGGGTTACTTTTTTTGAAAGTGTTAAAGTCTTTTGTGATGAACATAACATTGTCCTTCCGGAATTTTCAGATCAATATATGATTGGAACCAGTCGTTCTTGTCACCAGAAAGACCATATTACCATTGAACATCATTACCGCTTTGATATATTTAATGTTGTCATAGATTTTCACCTAATGGAGCTAAGCAGTAGATTCACAGAGGAGTCAATGGAGCTACTTGTGCTTTGTTCAGCTTTCAGTCCTGATGAAAGTTATAAATCTTTTGACATTGATTCCCTTTGCACTCTAGCGGAAAAGTTTTATCCTGAAGATTTCACAGTACAAGAAGTATGTGTTTTAAGAAGCCAACTCAAACATTACAAATGTGACGTTGTCGACAATCCAGATTTTGGAAACATGACTACTATGGCTGAATTATCTGGGAGATTGGGTGAAACTGGTAAGTCAAATGTCTATGATTTGATAGAAAGATTAATTCGCCTTGTCTTGACTCTTCCCGTTTCAACAGCTACTATAGAAAGGGTATTTTCGTGTATGAATATTGTGAAACCAGTAGCTCGTAACAAGATGGGTGATGCGTTTCTTGGAGATTATATGGTAATTCATGCTGAAAGAGAAATTGCCGAAGATGTGAAATGTGACTCTATCATAGATACCTTCGCTTCATTGAAAAATCGAAAGGTTGAATTCTAATATCGGTATATTTGGGTGCAGCTCTTTTGTTATAGATAGTTATTATATATATATATATTGTAGGACCGAAAATCTTCATATTTATGGTCAAATGTTATACTTGTACTTACAAAGTCTTAACGTATAACAACTTTTTTGTTGTAAAGTATGCTATCTTTTGTACTAAACTACTTATCCAAACTTAATGGAGTATAATTTTTTTGTTATATTTGGTTTGCCGATGGTTTTTGTTCATTTTATGGAGCTGACCTCTTGAGATTTTGTAAGGTTTATGTGATTCCTGTTTCAGCGTGGCAGGGGACGTGAAGAATAGTTCACCAATTGTTGATACTATAAAGCTTAGAAAACGGTTGCGATTTCGTTGTTGGACAAGCGACATATGATGCATTTGCATAAAAAAAATGTACTACTTTCAGAATTTCTTTTGTGAAACTTTCAGTATCTTAATATTTTTTTATTTTTTGTATAAGATTAGCCCTACCCAACGATAATTCCTGGGTCCGTCCCTGGACTAGTAAGGGTCGTTCGATTATTATACACTCGACCTAACGACTCTCACACTGAGCTGCTGCATAATGACCATGAATCGACAACTTGGAGCACCATTCATGCGATTTGAATAGTATAGGAAGTTTACCTGATTGTTTAGAGCTTTGGGTTCTTCATTTTGAGTATTAGTTCCTTCATTTTGATCAAAAGGATTTTCATTTGCAACAATTATCAAAGCTTCCCCCAAAACTCACTTTCTTCTTCTCTATCCAACACAAAAAACACAATTTTTCTATTATCTAAATTTCCCCCTAAAACTGATTTTATCTAACTTAACTAATTAATAACTAATCTAACTTAAATAATCAACTCAATTAACGCTAATAATTTGGGGATAGTTTAGCCATTTCGAAAAATTGGGATAATAGGTAATCCCAAAATGCTATTTAGAGACCAACCGGTGAGGCCCCAAATTTTTTTTTAAGGCCCACAATTAATCCTCGATATATATTAACTTGTCTTGAAGGTCGAGATCAGAAAAGACGAGGTTTCACAATTCACGTTTAAGACAACAACAATACGACAACAGAATTCAATACAAGAAAGAAACACACCTACTACTACTAGCACTCTACTAGCCTATTTTGCAAGGAGGTTAATGCATCCTTTTCAAGAAAAAGAGGTTAACCTGCTTGAATTTGTACACAGATATGGTCCAACAGATGTAAACCAAAGGTGTACCTAAATGTGGACCAAATATAAAATGATCGATTCTGAAGTAACAACAAGTATTTAAATTTTCAAACTCTCCCCTACATAAATTTTCAAATATCAGAAAAGTTCAACACTTTAATAGACGAAAGAAAACAAAAGAAGTTTGAATGCAGCCGGCCAGCCACCATAAACCCTTCTTGTTTTTCTAGGTAAATGGTATTGCTTTAATTCGAGTGTTCAAATCTTCTAGATAATAATAAAACAAGATTTCTCTACATAAAGCGCCATAGAATCCTTTCAAAAGTCCAAGCAAAAATATATTTTACTTGTCTTGCTTGGTTGCCTAAAAACCCAGTTTGGATCCTAGTTAGAAATTCGGGATACATGTAGTAGTTCGGGACGGCATACGTACGAGAATTATACGGATTCAGATAGGTCGGATTCGGTCAAAAATCCGGTCAACGGTTCGTTGTTCGGACAGTAGTTCGGAACGGCATACGTACGTGTATATTTATTTTATAAATGTGAGTTCGGCACTTAAAATTCGGATTACATAAATGATAAATTGATAAGTATTATGATCTTATTACGAGACTAATTTTATTTGTATATGATTTATAAGATGAAAAAAACATTTTAGCGTGATTATTTAACAAGAAATAAACAGTTTAATCGCATAAATGTATTATAAAACGAGTTTATAAATTTTTAAACAAAAATTAACACATAAAACACTGGTTAAACAACTATCAATAAATAATTTAACTGAATAATTGTATTTAAATATAAAGTATATTCAAAATCAAACAAAAACCAAGTAACAAAACTCTGATCAGAGAATTACTTATGGGAGACCGAAGTTGGGTGCGAACTAGGTTTGAAGTTCTAGTTCTGGAAATATCATTCGGATTCGGTTAGTTCGGATATGTTCGCGAATCATTCGTGAGGTCCATATAATCCGGGAACTAGGTTCGGAGTTCAAATAGTTCGGAAATATCATTCGGATTCGGTCAGTTCGGATACGTTCGGGAATAATTCGGAAATGATTCAGAGAATTACTAACTAGGGTTTGGATGTCAAATATAACTCCGTTAACACTTTCGGTCATACCTGAAAGCCAATTGTGTCAAAATGATTTATGGTTGATCCGTTCATAGTAGTTCATACTAATTCAGATATACTTCACCCGTTTCTAAAAAATAAGCTCGTTTCACGTAGTATAAATAATGCATAAATTAGCACGATACACAAAATCAAACCAAATTACGGGAAAACGAAACATGCATTTAAGCGTTCAAAATTCATTCAAATTGCATTTGTAAATCTAAAAAACTATATACAGGAAAATGAGAAGAAAATGTTACCACAAAATGTAAAAAGAAAACTATCAAAAAGCAAACAAAACGTTATCATCCAAAGCTGGCGAATCTTCGTCACGGTCTTCCTACTTAGAATGTTAATCACGCAACAAGACCACAACTACTCCCACCCACATCCTCATCGAGTCAAAATATCTTGACTCAGACATCGTTTACACCCAACGAGTCATATCTCCTACCGGAAGCAAAACGTTTCAAATCGTTCATTCCATGTGGCTCAGCAACACTGGTACCACTGTCAGATGAACTCTTCTTACGTTTCTCAGGTTTCTGACTCGGAGTCGACGCAGTTTCTGTTGATCCACCATCAGCTATATTAACAGCTCGGTTATCTCTACATCTCAAACAAAGAACCGATTTAAAACTCATCCAAAACTTAGTTTTACTCGGTTTCACGGTGGTGGTGGTGACCGTAGCTGATCTCTGTCTCGACAACTGGCGTAACCTCTGCCTTCTACTTCTAACCCGTCCAATACAAGAAACTTTGGGCGACGATGGCTCAGCATCTTGAACAGACGATTTTGATCTGGATCGTTTCGGAAAGAACCGAACATTTGTAGGTGTCTTTCCATTACTAGCATGACGGAATTTACAAGTGTTCTGTGGTGGTTTAGGTAATCCTATTATAGACGATTTTAATGAAAATCTTTGAGAAGTTGTGGATGAAGAATGACTATGATGAGCAGTGGAATTTGATTTCCCTTTTGTAGAATCTTTTCTCTCGTAGAACGCGTTTCGATCAACCCAGTCCAGTTCTTCTTCTTTTGAGAGACAAAACGATTCAGATGGATAATCTGGTGGGTTTTGTTGCTGAGAATTCATCGGAGAAGCAGAGGAGGTGGGGTGGGATTTGAGAATTCAGGGTTCGGTATTTAGAGAGAAGAAAGGAAATGAGAGGAAGGTGGAAGGAATTCAGGAAATGAGAGGAAAAGTTAGGGAGAGGGGATCTTTATTGGTTGGGACTTTGGGGTAGATTTTCGCGTCAGAGTTCAATTCTGTAAAGTGAGATTAAATATAGATATAATTAAGTTTTTAAGAATGAGATTAGAAAAAGATTAAAGTGTACTACTGTGAAGTATTCTAGAATTTGTTTGTAGTAATCAGTGAGAATTAGGAACTAATTAGGAAAACAAAACCCATTGTTATAGGGGACATTAAGAGGGATTTTCTAGTTATTTATCAAAATTATAAATTTAAATCAATTATTTGAAAGGTACACTTAAAGATGTGTATGCAGTGGCCTGAGTTGGATACAAGTTTCAACCACCGAAATGAAAAGATCGTCCTTGCGTTGCAGTTAACCCAAGCACCTCTAGCATCAATTCATCATGACTAAATACTTTTATGTGTCTAGTTTGCTGTTTATGTTTTAGATAGTTGGTTTCATTTTATTTTTTGGGACAAGCTCAATGCCAAGACTGCTAACGAGGTACCAAATTCCTTGGGGTGTACCAACCCTAAGGTAAATAATTTTTTGTCTTATTAGCATTTGGTACACCACTAACCAAAATCAGTCCCCCCATTAGCAGTCTTGCTCAATGCGGACACTCGAGCTTCTAACTTCAAGAATGAGAGTTTTTTTTATGGCTAGTGTGTTCGGATACATATCTAATTCTGATTTCTGTTTCTCCAAAAATCGAAATCAGAAGCAGAAGTCAGAAATAAAACTATTTTCTTTCACAAAGAGTAAACTTTTTGGCTTTTAAAATTTGTTTGAAAATTTGATATCCAAACTAATTTCAAACTTTTCGATTTCTAGACATCAAAAACTATTTCTGATGTCCTATCCAAACGAGCCATAAGTGGACTATTTAATCCTAGTTGATTTGTGAATAATAAGATAATTTATTTCATTTTCAAAAGGATTAAGGAAGGAATGTGGTTACGCTATATTTATCTCATTTGTAAGCGTTAGACTTCACTGTCAAATTCGATATGCGTGTATCAGTAGATGGATAATTAGAAAACTAGTCGAATAATCTATAATATCATCATCGGAGGTATTTCAAAATGGGGTATCACTAATTATAGTTCACTATATATAATTAAGGTTTTAAAATACAAAATGATAGTTTGATTGGAGGTTGGACCGCCAACATCTGTTTTCATTAAAATTATTGTTGTGACGGAGAAGATTTTTAATTTGTCAATAAATGGTCATAATCAATAGGAAAAATTTACTAGTCAAACGGTCACATATTTGAATATTGAGAGTCCGGGCCATATCAGTATCAGTTTAGTTGACCGGGTCTGCTTACGTTGGTTGGAACATAAGGGTAGGGTTATTGAGTATCAAACCACCAACCACAAAACATGGAAGTCTTTGTTTGTTTTACCGTCATGTAACTTTGTTGTAGAGAGGCCTGAAGATAGAGGTGTAAATTAGGTTATGTCAGTACGAGCACAGCCCAGCTCAGCATGCGATTTATCCCAGCATGGTACATCACGTGACTTATCTCAACACGACACAACACGTTAGTTTCACGGGACGGGTTGGTTATCACTAATCGGCACAGTAGTTCAGCGCAGCACGGATAAGCACATGGCACGACACAACATAACACGTTAAGAAAGCACGTCATAATATGAAAAGGCGAGGGTACCCAAATATACCTCAAGCTAAAAATATTCCTTCCTATAAGTGCTTTCTCCGAAAGTGATTGTCTATGGACTGAGTCGAGACAATACAACTAATCGGTTCCCACTTCGTGTTATCATCTATGGATACGAGATCGAGACAATACAATAACGAAGTATGTTTACTTGATACAAAGGTTCGGACTTAACCAAACACAATAGGATTCACGTATCAAGTAAATAGACGTTTGTGCAATTTACTTTAATTATAATAAAACAATTATAATGCGGAAATATAAAGTAAACGACACAACAAGATTTTGTTAACGAGGAAACCGCAAATGCAGAAAAACCCCGGGACCTTGTCCAAAATTGAATACGCTCAGGATTAAGCCGCTATACAAAATAAACCAACTTCGTATAGTTGAGACCAAGCAACTAAACCTATAGTTCTATCTGTATTCCTACGCCTCCAACCTGTAAACAAGTCGCGTATTTGGACCAATTCATTTGGTTCGTATTCCAAACAGTAAAGGAGCAATAAATATGTTTGGTATCAACTCTCTTCAACCAAGTGATATGAGTTGCGCAAAGGCTCTTCTGTTTATCTTAATATATAAACACCTTTGCCAGGTTCCAAGATCTATCTTATGTTCAATCACCAAAAGGCAATCGGTAAGATTTTGCTATCAACACTCTTAATCCAAAGAATTTTGTTGATGACGATCTTCTCAATTAATCAATCCAATCTACCACAAGGATTAACCGATTATTAATTGGATTCTCTATTACCCAAACAAGTATTGTTCACACTAAAGATTATAAAACCAAGTCAGAAATCTTCTATCTCTTCTTTGTCTTCAAATCTTCTTAGATCTTCAATAAACACCTTCACACAACTACTTAAATCTCTTGTGATCAATCACACACAGAACAGAATCTGTTAACAATGGATTATCATAAGATCGTCTTTAGATCTAACAACAGCCTAAAGATCCATGTCGAAACCTTGAACTAGTTTGAGTGAATCTTATATCAGAAGAGAAGATTCTCAAGCATAAACAAACTAGGTGCAATGAAAGTTCAACCACCGTTAGTCAATCAAATCAATACGAAAACTAAAGATAAACCGCAATATCTAGTTTCCCACCAACATGTCGCATTAGAGATTCTCAATCCCAAAGAAGACTTTAAATTGAGCGTCCTTAAGAGATTTAACCTAATTAGATTACTCTCCTCTCCGATAGGCGGCTTCACCAGTAACAGTACAACATAAGAAGTTTACTGTCACGAAGGATTTGTTTGCTAGAAATGCAAACTCAAAGTATTTATAGACAAGGAAGTTTGGACACCAAGGAATTTCCAAAACCGAAAATATTCTCAAGATATTTTTCCATATTAACCCAAATTCGGTTTTCATAATTCCTGTGAATGCACTGTCCAAATATAATGATCGAAATCTCCTTGGAAAATCTTTAACTAGCAAATGCACATTACTAATTTTTATTTTCCATATATAATTAAAACCTTAATTAAAAGATTCTTAACTTATTTATATTCGATCTCGGGATTTACTTCCTTCATAGCTGTTAAGGAATATCTTTGAACAATAAAAGAATACACATTAATGCGCGTGTTCAAAGTGTGTCAAAATCTTACTCTTGCAAGTCCTTTTTCATACTTGCTCACTTGAAACCGATTTACCACACTTCCAAAAAGTTTATAATTGGTTTTATCTGACTTTCAAGAACTATGTGATTGATCAAGTACCACTCAGTCACAAACCATGGGTATACGGTTCTACCAAATTAAGTTTCGGTTCTGCCTCCATATGATTAATGTGCATAGTCACACTAACTTACCAAAGATACGGCTGACTAGGTACTAGGATCGGTCCCCCACATATATTTGGTATCTAACTTGTATGCACTGCACATGTCCATAGGATCGGTTCCCCCTTGCCTAAAAACGTGTTGCACATGTTCATAGCATCGGTTCCCATTTATTCTATAAACCTTGATGCACCTCATACAAGGATCGGTTCCCCCTTGTGATGTAGTGCACCTCTTCATAGGATCGGTTCCCCTTTCCCAAGTTTGGTCAGACACTCACAAAGCCGATCATACCCCAGGTGATTACTTAAGATCTGTTTCACTAATAAAAGTCATACCAATACATAAGTCAGGCCTCGTGTGAATAATTTTACGAAGAACACAAACAAGTCATGAGCGGTTATACTAATCACACATATTGGTCGTGCATAATATTTGCAATGAAGAACAGTCCCAATAACGCCATGCAATTTCCTTTTCGGTTCACAATACATATCATGAACTTACTTCGTTAGAACACAAGTAAACATTGTTCCCTAGGATGAAATCCTCACCTCATACCCATAAATAATCATAATAGAATTCATACGATTATGTCGACGCCTCATATACAAAGTTTAATGGTTAAGCAAGAAACTTCATATTGTATTCCTTAATACTATGTCTATTTAGAGTGTTCATGCTTTGCAGTTTTATGTTTTCAATATGCACGACTTGAAAGATACGTTATGGAATGAAACAATTCAATTCAAATATCACTAACCTCAAGTGGAAGGATGATGTTGTGGTTGTAGCTCCGTACTTTTTCAAGTCTTCCAAATACTTGTAATGTCTCACCCTAATACTTTCAAGCTAACCTATACAAAGTTGACTCTAGTACATTGATGCGTGTCGTAACCACAACAAATTAATTATTATTTTACTACCTAATTAACAAGTAATATAGGGTATTCAAGATCGTTCCCACGAGGAGAAAGAGGTTATAGTTGTCTTATAATGTCACAAAAGGGGGGTTTTGGTTTTAGATTTTATAAGCAAAGGAAAGTAAATAAAGCAATTAAAAAGATAAAGGAAATCAATAAGAGAGATTAGATCAAGGAATCCTTCTTCGTTGCAAAACAATGATTCAAGTTATGTTCTTTTCCACTTCTTACTAGTCACAAATTATCACCAACCGTAGATATAGCATCTAGATCAGTGCTAACCCCTAAATCCCTTGTATCACCGGATACGGAAGTTCTCGCCTACCGGATTCTATTTACCAAACCACCAAGTAGTAGATCACTCAAGATGTAATTTAGTTAAACGCATTAAGATTTATGAATTTATTAGGTTGATATTAGTAGTTAGACTCTTAGATCAAGGTCCACTTTCTAACGTTGTTTTCACACACAATTTCTCCACGGAATCTGTAACACCCCGAGTTCCGGACCAGGGTCAAACCCATATGGAGATCCGAACTCGAAGCGTTACGGGTTGGAAGGAGACTAATGCATACATATTTTTGCTAAATTATTTTTTGCATAAAACATAGTTGAAACTTTACATAACATAAAATGAAGCATATAAATCCACTTATTATCTTAACAATGAATTCAAAAAAACATATTATTTCAAATTACATTTCAAGCAATACAATTAAGCAATTCAATCACTAAGCTACTCATTTCTAGCTTTCGCTGCGCCATTCTGATAAATCTGCAAGGATGTCAATTGGGGTGAGATGACATCTCAATAGAATGCATTCCCAATTCTCTAAAGATGCGCAAACATAATCATTTTGTCAAGGAAAAACATATAACAAGAACACGGTTCAACTTCGAATATTCAAGAATCACAATGCCAACAATATTGTCAATAAATTATTCAATTAGATTCTAGGCATGAGTTCCTATGGGGATCATACCCATTTTCTCTTGGGGATCATTACCCGTTTCATTAACAGTACGAAAACCTTGGTTCGTACACCACCTATCGTTTACCGGCACGGACAGCCGCCATCGATGATCGGGAAACACAATTTCCCATGGGGATCATTACCCATTTAACTCTCGAGGATTATTACCCGCCGTTAGCATGAAAGCATATTTCATCTAACGGAAAAACATGAACTCATTTCCTTTTTATAAATCGTTTTTACACACAACACAAGCAACCATGGCTTAATAACATGAATTTCATTCAAGCATTTAATCAAACACACTAGATGCAACCACATTACATTATATGTTTCATGCTGCTACCTTTATAAGATCATCCTCAAATTTTGCAGGAACATTCTTGACGCATTCATACATAATATATCTAAAATTCACACTAAACCAGCGGTTCAAACAAGATATATTGAATTTACAATGGAATCCCAAAAACTGGGCAGATTACATGTTATCACCAAAGAATTCACTATAAATTCATACTAGTCTAAAATTGAGCAAATCGAAAGCATATTGAAATATAATACATTTATCTACAACTTTTGTTAAGACTTCAAATCATTTCAACATCACTAAAATTTCCTAAGAACATCAAAACCACATAAACTCGTAACTGTCCAGAAATTTCAGAAACTGTCATCCAATTTAAAACACACATTCAACGGTGAATTTTTGGCATATTGTTCTCAAACTTTAACCATAGATACCCAATAATGTTATAAACCAATAATAGAAGTATGATCATCAATAGTGTGCATCAAATTAAATATACAAATTTCAGAACCCTAATGATATAAAAATAAACAAAATTGAAATCAAAGTATATCAAAGAAAAACACAAAGAGAAAAGGGTTAAACATTCTACCTCAATTCCATTGGTCCTCCTATGATTTTATTGATCCTTCTTCTCTAAAAATCTCTAGCTCCATCTCATCTTCTTCTCCTAGACTTTTCTTTTCTAACTTTACAAGTTCTTATTTTCTAAAACATCGTTGTTATAAAAAGGTATGAGGTTTATGTCCATGATGACTAAAGCTATCAGACGGACGGCGTTTAATGTAGAACAGATCCGAAGGTTGGGAGGCTCCGGATGGAGGATTCATTGGAAGGCTGAAAAGGACTCCCGGCTATGATAGGACATTGTTGTACATTACCAACAACCCCAGTTTTATAAAACTAGGCTTCCAAACGAAAAAAGAGGGTCCAACCCTTGGCTTGCCTTATTTGACTAGGCTCCCATAACTTCAAAGATGTGAAGTTTACTATCTCAAATATTCATCTCCTCTCTGTTTCTGCATGTCTGGGTATTGAAAACCTTACTTCATTATAATGCCCTAGCTAACCCTATGTGTGTTTAGTTTCTTCTTCTACGTGTTTCTACCAATCTGTTTGGAACCAGGTTTGATTTACAGTGTTAGCTACAATCCGAATTTGTTTCCTTTGATTTTCTTCTTCTCAATATCTTCCTTCTCCATGTTTCTCTAATTCTTCTCTAATATTACGAATTTGCAGTAATTCTCCATTTCTCTGGAACTCCACCTCAATTATTTTTGTGCTTAGGGTTTTTTCTCGAGAAACTCAATCAACAGTCGCTGAAGCTGCACAGAAAAGGTAATTTCTCTTCTTATTTCTTATCCTCTAACTTCAATTCTCTATACTATACTTCCCGAATCTTTTCTTATATTTCTTATCCCTATGTTATTTGGGGTTTTAGGGCAAGGTAATTCTTAGAAAAATATCAAATATGACATCAATCAGTCCTTCGGATTTCTTTTTGATTAATGCTGGTGGTTTTCAAATCAATTTGATTAATGCTGGTAGTTGTCGAATCAAGGTATACAAAGATTTTGATTAAATAAATATGGCCAATGAGGGAGAGATGGGTACTATAACAGAGATGAATGACTTTGATTTTGGTCAATTTTACGCTTTTGAAATTTGATTGGTTTTTAAGAGCAGAGAATTAGGGATTTTTATTTGTTTTAATTGGTTTAGATTCAAAGCTATTGAAACTCAATCATGTTCATGGAGACTTTAGTAAAGATTATGGTAAATTTTAAATCTGTAGTTTTGTGTACCATCTAATTTTTCTCTTTATTCTTCATTCGTTTTTCCTTTCTTTCTGGCCAAATACGATATGGTGTAATGATTTTTGTTTTTTTGCTTTTTTTACAGAGTTCAAAGTAGAATCAGAAAGATGTCTAGCTTTTTAGGGTTGTTGTAATCGAATTGATGCATCAAGACAATGAGGTATTGAAATTTATTAGGTTTTTTTGTGTATGGAAATTGATTGATTCACGACATATTATCTTCTTCTTCATTAATCTAGCAGCTACCGGTGAAAATGGTCCAATATGTCTCAATTCCAAACGAAATTAGAATGGAGTATCACTGCATTCTCAGGTTTCTAGCTTCAAGCCCTACCAATACCATCAAGCATATTTAAACCTTAGTGTTGGTACGTAGAAGTGTAGCATAATATGTGTCATGTGTGTGAGACTTATTAACTTTGCAGGTCTGTTCGTGGTGGTAAAGTGTAGCAAAGAGGTTACTGAAAACTTCAAAATTCGCATTCTATTAATAGTTATTATGTGGGAGATCTTTAGAAAACTGTGTATTTGGTTAGTATAAATTGTAGTGTCTGGATTATGTATTTTAATTTTGTGAATCGATTATTGCTATCGATCCTTCTTATCGGCAGTTTTTTTTTTTTTGCAAAGCTGAAGGTATTATTTTTGACAAGCTATCAACCATAAGGTTTTGCAGGACATTGTGCAACTTAAGGTATTATTTTTGACAACGACCTTGGGAAAACATGGGAGACGCTGGGAGTTTACTAGGCAGACTACTAATGGTTTTTATTGTTGCCTTTAAGAACCCTGGACATCATTGTTTATTCTGCTTGACCATATAAACATATATCGGTGCTATTATGGTATTGAATAATCAAAGGGGTGGCAATGCTCAATGGTCTATTGTTGTTTAAGCCATTGCATCTGGTACAAATTGGACAAGTGTAGGTAAGCGTTTTGTACAATAATTTATTGCACACTCATTCCTCATTGATTTCAGATGAATATAAGAGTCAGCTATTAATATTTTGTTGATCAGATTTTCAAAACTTTTGTTAGTTGTTGGTTTATGTACATTTTACTTGATGTTTGTGTTTCATAATGGTACACTACGCACCACCTATTATTAACACATGTTTAACCGTCGAAGTATATAATCCAGAGAATTCATGAGAATATGTAATGACAAGGAATATATACCTGCATAATAAAATCATGAGTAAGGGAATTAACGCAAAAATTAGCAAGAGTTGAAAACCATGCCACTTAATTTGATCTTAAGGTGAAGCCCCAACTCAATCTTTTTTTTGACATGCCACTTATATTATTATGAAGGTATACATTCCAGTTCAGGTGGAATATGTGATATTTATGATGTACCTCCGATCTCCTAATTAATGACCAAAGGTTGTATTATGAGTTGAAGTTCAATAATTTTTTTTTATTTTTTTTTTGAAAATTAGTTGTGTGGTTATAAGCTATATATTTATTTGACCAATGTATGTATGAATTACAACATGATCACTTAGATAACTACATTGTCAAATTCGTATCCCATAGCTGAACTTTGAATTATCAAGTACTTGCATTGAATAGTAATTATGAAGTGCTTTCACGATTAGAGTGTGCTGTCAATTCATAGAGAATTTTACACTGGATTTTTATTTCTTCTTAGAAATATTCGACTCACATCGCAAAGAAGCAAGTTGCTTCTTTAAATTCAGCCTAATTACATGCATTATCTACTGGTAACAGATATGTACTAAAGACAGCACATCAAACACCATTATATGCGTCTCTATGTGGCAAAGCTACTTCATCAAGTAGGACTCTTCAAATCATTTGCAGCAGTTTAGTCTTCTTTTTGGAATGCTTGGCTTTAGTTTTTTGATTTCTTATTGCTCATTGCGGTCACTGATCATATAAATTGGTCCAACTCTTTTGATTTCTAGGAAACCTTGCCGATGTTGTACTCGGATTTATTTATTTTTATATATAATTAATGGTTTTATTCGGCTAGATTTTATCAATCAATCTTGGAGTACAGTGTTTGGTCAAATCTATGTTGATTTTTTATTTTATTTGATGTGCAAGACGTGGCAATTGTGATCGAACATTTTAAACTTTAGTTGGGTAAGATTTTGAGGAAGGTGGCTGACCTAAAAATTGCCACAAACTCTGAATCATCTAACAGAAGCATGACAAATGTGTTTATGGTTAGATTTCTATGTTTTTGATATTTGTGAAGACCGTTTGATGGATGTACTGATTGGATATTATTTTTTGGTGTTTGTCTATGGTTTTACAGATTGGTGGCAAATTGAAGAGGTTGATCCCCGACTATTTTTGTTGAAGTACTTCATTTGAATTACCTTGGCTTCTTATTCTTTGTAGGGATGCGGAAGATCGTATTAGTTTGGCTTCTTCAACACGGGAATCAAGTGGTTTACAGTCGGAAGAAATAGGAAATTCTCTTCGAACTTTCCGAAATCAAATTCTTTGCTGAAAAGGTAATGGTACTGCAAAGGGACCACTGCGAGTTTTCATGAGTTTGTAAATTACTCCATATTTATTCGTTTTCTTTTTTTTGTTCTTGATTCAATTGTACTTTTTCCATGCATTGGGAATATATGATATGATGTCTCCTGTTACCGGTATGTTGAATGACGACCTGATCAAGATTGTGAAAGTAACGAAGAAGATGCCCATATGGCTGAGCAATTATAAGAAGTAGTGAGGGCTCAATAAAATGTTACCAGTCGAAGTTTCAGGCCTCTCTTCTCAGTGCTAAAATGTTCATGGCATGGAAAATTTGCTATCAAGTAGCCACAGTACAACACTTCGAATTCTAGATATAAATTCATTCAAGTGCTTAATGGCAGCATCTAATGAAGTGGAGGATAATGGACTAAAAGGTGAACATATAGCATTAGAAGGAGTGGCTTCGATAAGTTGAAAGCTTTTTCCTGCAACATGATGTTAGGCCCCAATAATAAAGTTTATTTAATCTTTGTGTAACCATCGTTGATGTAATATACTTTGCATGTCTTTGTGCTTTTGGTTTTCGCATGATGCAGTTCAGTACGATTAACGGTAGTCCATATCCTGATTTTCTGAACATGATATGGTTTTGGTTTTCTGAATAGGTCAATCTTCCGATAAGAGTGATGTGTTTGGATTTGGAATGCTACTTCTTGAATGCATAATAATAAATCAGCAAGAGAGCCAAAAGGTAATCATGCTTGAATGGGTAACTCCATATATTTTTAGTTGAACATTCGAAGCATTTTGGTTTTCTTTAAGTTTCAACTTTCAAGTTATCCTGTTTCCATAGATCATTCTTCTAAACGACTTAGTACCCTGGGTACCAAAAATGTACCGACAGAAGAAACTCGATATGAGGGAAACAGAAGCATAACTTTTCTTTTTAACAGACCCTTTTCTTCTTTGCATGTGTTTTTGTTTTCTATTAATGTTACCTGAATTTGATTGTAGTGATTTCGGTTTGTTGATTTTTTCAGGTTTTGTTTTTGTCTAAAGGAGAATCAGAAAGGTATGCGGCTTTTTAGGGTTGTTGCAATAGGATTGATACAGCGAAGCAATTAGGTATTAAAATTTAATCTTTTCTTTTATTTATGAATTGATTATTAATTGTATAGAATCTTTTCTTATTTGGGCATCTGCGTCTGTATAAAAGATGTCCAGTGTTTTGGAGTTTGAATTATTTGAATAAAATCAAATTAGGGTTTATCTGAATGCTATAGTTAGACGCGATGTGGCTTAGTATATGGCCTGTTTACTTGAGCTGACAATTTATACAAGATTGATTTTTGAAAGCGGTCCGTCTTTCTTTAAAACCTATATAATACTTCCTCTGTATGCTAGATCAAATATTTAATATGGTTTTTTAATTATTATACAAGAAATGCAAAATTTCTAGGTTAATTTCCAATAACAAAGAGTCTACTAAGGAAGCTCATGAAGTGCATCTACGTCTGATCCCTTGGTTTCCTGATATAGCTGTGTTTCCTGACTGCGAACAAACATATTCATATAAGGAAGGGTCTATGAGAAGGCAGAGGAATGAGTTTAGTGAGCGAGAAGAAAGGTAACAGTGGGTTAGTTTTAGGCAACGAGGAGAAGAAGCATTGGATTGAATTAGTTGAACAGAAAGAATGTAGAAGATAGGTTGAACAAAACTTCTTCTGCGAGATTGAGATGAATTCAGGGAAGGAGAATATTTGGTGTGGTACAACCAGAACATATTGAAATTGAAAATATTGATACCCAGAGCTGCATATGTAGTTTCAAGTGCTCATATGGCATAACGCAGTGTAAGCTATGAATTTGATCCTCATAAAGCTTCTTCTTGCATTACTCCCGTGAGCTAGAAACATGAGTCAAGCGAATCAGCGGATGTAATTAAGGGGAGCTCACAGTTTGGAAAAAAAAAAGACGATGTTTGTGATGTGCGGGGGTGAATTAGTACAGGTAAGTTGTATTATTGGTAATTGTTTTCTTTGAGACATTAGAGTAAGTTACAGGTTTATTACCTAACTTGATTTCGATTAATGTGAGGTGAGTTACAAGGTTTACATACCCAATAAACTACCGGCTTCCGCGAGGAGAAAACTTCATCGATGAAAACGGATTCTTTTGTTCTAGAAGAAGAAAAGTATTGTGTGTTTTTGGTTTTGAAATCAGTGAAAGACTATTGGAGATGGAGTCAAAGACATAGAGGGTTTGAGCTCCATCCATGGTTCTCTGTTAAAAGAAGATGATTGTTTAAGATCTTGAATGAATGGTTTTGAATGACTTGAATGAATAGGTGTTGAAATTCTTGCAGGGAAGGAGACGAATTGATGATAGAAATACCATCCATTTACATAGGAATCAATAAACAGAAATGCTCTTTCCATGTTCTATTAATTTCCTCAGGGAAAACTGACAAGCTTATTTGAAGCCTAATAATAAATTTGGATCGAAGTCAAAGAGTTTTTTTTTTTTTAGTTTGGTGAGACAATTCAGTGTTCTTCGTCAAAACTAGAGTCAGTAGTGCAAGTTTAATTGCTCATAATTGGAATTTCCACTCACTTGCGTGCAGGTTTGTGGTTTTGTTATTGATTTAATTTATTAATATTAAGTATCCCTCCTAACTGATACTAAAAGCTCACCCGAGTTTGGCATGCCCCGGCATCGATCATTTAATTCGGAGCTTTACTATTTTCTTTAGTAAACAATTATTTCTACCATGAATTTTAGAGATGGAGATTTTTGGGATGTGGTTAAGTGGACTACTATTTCAGCGCTCTATTTACTACTGTTTTTTTTTTATGTAGTTTTTTAGAGATGAATTATTACTATTTTTAAGTGGACTACTTTTTTTTGGGATGTAGTAGACTTGGGATTAGGTTGTCGGGGTAATATGTGTGCATAAATCAGGAGAGCTGGTAAACTCTACTTTTTTTATCCCTTTATGCTTATGAACCATTTGAGTTTAACTGTTCATTATCTAACCACACTTACATTAGCAAATGGTATTTGATGTCTTGGCTCAAATGGAAGAGCTCATGGTTCTCAACCATGCAGTTTTGGGTTCGAGACCCATAGATGGAAATTGTAATTTGAGGTACATTATTGCTCTTAAAGTTTTCATTTCTTGATCATAGTGAGGCTAGCAATTACATTCGGAAGTGATATCAGAGATTCAAGAAGATTGCACCATTTCATGGATCGGGAGTGTGTATGCAACGATTATCAGTGAAATCAGTATCTGCTGGAATAAGTTTCATTTGCATTGAAAGTTAATGTTACACAATTGTTTGAAATCTTACTCTTACCTCATTGTGTATGAGGTTGGTTACTCTATCTCATTAAGCTGCATAAATGTACTCCTTTGGAATTACGTAAACTTGAATTTAATTGCTTGCTAATATATGGTGCATTGTGTTCGCTCAAAATAACCAAGCAGAGAGAGTCTCATGTAGATAACGTCTATGGTGCACTGTGTTGGCTCAAAATAACTAACTAGAAAGATGCATGAAATTATCCCTCAAAATAAACAACCATAAAGATGCATTAGGCCGAACGTTAGTTAACATATTAAGCAGGTAAAATTAGTTGGCTGCAATATGGCGGGTTCTTCAGCACTATATGGAGGCTTATAATAGATCACACAGTTTTCCGCCCATACCAAATTAATGGCTACTGCAGCAACCTTGGCACATTTTGTATGGTTGTACTCATAACCAATATCTGTTCTAATATACGCACAAATGATAGAACCAAATGGTACATAATGAAATAAAATTCCATCGGATGCGCATTTGAGACTCTTATGTATGTGTTTTGAAGACTCTTAGGTGTGTGTTCTGAGGTATAGATAACTGATTTACTTAGAATTTTAAGCAAGCATAGGTTATGTTAGTTTGGTACACAGGTTTAACTAGCATCTTCTGATAAATTCATTTTATTAGGTGTGACATGAAGGTATATTGATCATTTTATTCAATACAGTCACTGCCTTATATTTCAATGTAGGCACTCAATTACAATTATAGTTTAGTACATAATATATGAAGGTTGAGATAATATTCGTATTATATCTATGGTTTAAATGGCGTCGACTGCAAAGTTCATCCTATTAGCTCTGACATGAAGGTATTTTGTAACACTGATCATTTTAATACAATCACTCGCTTATATTTCAATATAGACACTCATTCACGTTTCCTGTTCTTATTGTAATTCTCATATCCATTTATATTGTACAACATATATTACTAATAGAAAAAGCAATTATCTTATGGAAGGGAAGAGGTATAGCTGTGCCAGCTGCCAGGTTATCAATAATTGGTGAAGATTTTTTTCTTTTCTTCTTGACTTTGAGTTGTGAACTCCATAACATTCCTTTGAAACATGGTCATAGTCCTTCCACTTTAGGTAGCGATACTGAAATATTTAGCTTGGGCTTGGTTTACATGAAAGCTAACAATACATAAGTGCAAATATGGACTTAATATGTGGGGTCCATTAGTCTACGTTATCATTGACATCATATGTGAAATTGCGTAACTATGTTTGAGGTGCACCATGTTCTGTTCCCTGGCAGTAATTTAGTATATCATTTCCATAATTTGCACATCTGCTTCACATTCTATTCCACTCTGGGTAGGAAATATGCTATTGTTCAAGGTGGCATTGGAAAATTTGGATTGTTAACTGTATCTTAGAGTTCTCAAAGCTCAAAACAAGCCTGTTGTGCTTATGTATAATGTTGGTATTAAGTTAGTTGCAATCAATTTTTCTTAGTTAAAGAAGCTATGAGTAGGTGCATATATGATATATTTCATTTTCATTATCATTCTGTAACTCTCACAATTAAAGTACACATATCAGAGAAGCGGAGTGGTAGGGTTATAATTTTCTTACTCCACCATCTAAAGGTAGAAGACGCTGACTTACATGTCTATCGATTACTTTAATATCACCAAACATTCTTCGTGAAATCGGAATTTCAACGATAGATCCTCAGTTGTGAGTCGGTAGATGAATTTAACCAGAAACCACATAACCCTATGAATTACGTGGATTATATGGCTTGGCATGTTGGGTATCCCTCACTGTTTAAACTAACTCCTGATTTCTGTGAATGATTATGAATTTGTGGTGCAATAGTAACGCATATGATTCCCATTTCAGAAGGTTATGTGTTCAAATCACGCCAGGTTCATTGCCAGGCTTTAATTATCTTGCAATACATTAAATAAAATAGCATACTTGCAAGAAAAACAAAATCCTCAAATAGGACTGGGCTTATTTTATTCCCTGGGAATCACATGGAATGAACTACTTTCTATTGAGTCGTGTTTGGATTATTGTCAAAAGCTTAGGCATCAAAATTTTAGACTCAGTTTATTGCGCTAATATCGCAAGTTGTAAAGAAAATACAGTGGTATTGGCAAACAAGGTATTGACAAAATACATATTCTATCTAGATATCTGGCTCCTTTTGTTCGATGTTAAAGTAATACGACGCCCTTAATATTCTTCGCATTTAGGTTAATTGCCTTAATTATCAGTAGAATTTTTGAATTCAGAAGCTATTTCATTGCTATGTGTGCTTAATAACATAATGAACCTTCTATTTATGTTAAAGTTAATGTTTCGTTTCACAAAAATGCAGAGATGGCGAAGGTGCCAAATAACTCGACACCAAATAAATAGCTACCCGAAAGTGGATAAAAATAGGATACACAGGACTGTCGCCTATGCTAACATGGAACAAATTTACTAAATGAAAGCCATCATTGAACCGAAGAGAGTCGGGGAGGCGCCTACCATGTTATGAAGAAACTGACTTCAGGTTCGCATCTACCGGGGCCATATCATCTGAATTTACTCCCATAACCAAATTTGAAATGAAATGGAATCAGTTGTTCAGGATGCTGAGGTTGTGGATGCACTAACTAAGGATGATGCGATACTTTTAGAACTCAACATGGTATATAGCATATCAGGTTGTGAAAACATACAAATGTTTTTTTTTAATGATTCTCTGCACTTTGTTTGTCCTTCAGCTTGATGCGTGTTAGTCATATTAATGTAGCTAACAGATCATGCTTTCTCATAAGTCACTAATTTCCTTTATTGTGTTTCGAAGCAAGAAGTAGTGAGTATAAAAAGCTCTAGATTGTTTGTGTTTTTTCATTTGTACTAAGTCTATTCAAATATTTCGTATGAGGTTCTTTAATACTAGAACATGTAATTTTGTGTTTCAGGCATGGCAAGGAAGATATCTTCAGTAGACTGTAATCTACGGTTAAATGGTTGGGATCCCAATCCCATAAGGAGTTGTTCACGTGAGTTTTTCCCATGTGGGTGCTTTTACTATAATAAAATAACAAAATGCAAAAGAAATTTATTGATGTTCTTGAATAAGTTTTTCTTTGTTCTCATTGTCCATTAGGGTTTTAACACTGAAGATGAAGAAGAAATTTTGATTGGGAACTCAATAAACTTCTGAAACATTGGCAGACCATCTCCCATCATCTTCATCTCGCCAAGAAGAAGAAGAATGACCCAACTAAAGCTAGAGAGTGAAAAGAGGATGGATATGTACCGGGGAATATCTTGATCACGGGACCTTATGAAGGTTTTCTTTCTTTAGGTCTAAATTTATATATGAATCACTTAAACTTTGTAAGTATAGGAGAGTTTTACAAGTGTTCTATAGTATTTTGTGAAGGAGAGGCTTTGGCAGAGTCTACAAGTATCTTTGTACCAGGTGAAATTCACATTAGTGAACTGAGAAAGTGGCAATGAAACATAAACTAATGACCTGCGTGCTGAAAGAGAGAAAGACCATCCATAATAGAAATACATTAGTATTTGTACGTCTATAATAATTATGTTACTTTTTAAAGCTTATTGGATTGGAACTATAAATACTAATTCAACCTCAGTTAGATATTTTTGTAAGGGAAAGGACACGACAATTTGTTTCTTTGATGTTAAGTGCGTAAGCTGTTATGTTATTTTCTACATCTCTTATTCTCTAATTTATAAACCATCTGTGTTGATATTTGACATTTTCTTGATGTAGGATTCAATGGGGCGGAGCCAGCCCATTGTAAGGGTGTGCACTTGCACCCCTTGCCCAACTGTCTCCAAATCCCATTTTAAGCCCTTTAAGAATACTTTTTTCTATAGTTAAGTATGTTTTTGAATTTATGCACCCCTTAAAAAATTTGTTTGCACCCATAGCAAATTTTTACACCCCCTTCTCATGATTTTTGGCTCTTCCTATCTTCACTGTTGTGGTTGTATTTCGAGTATATGTTGCATCTAAAAGGGGGTTTATGCTGGATCATATCAAGTGTGGCAGTGGTTTTGCTCTTATTGCATCTTCATGTCATCAGATTGTAGGGGACCTTTAATATAGTATGGAAGTTGTACACCACTAAAGCATATTTTAATGTGCTGGATTGAAGTGCATGACTAAATAAATGTTTACCAGTAGCATCATGTTCCAAACACGATAGCGCGCTGATTTATCTTGATACCTATTTATAGGCCGTCACAATCAACCTTTTTTAGAGCAATAAATGACTAATAATTATGGATCATCAGCGTAAACCTTTTATTAGGTAAGTTGAAGATAGAGGATGAAAAAATTAATTATATAAAAAAAGGATTATATCGTTTATTTTGCTTGGAAGTTTCTTTAAAGAGCCACTGAAATCACAAAAAAATTGTGTATTCGTATCTCCGTTTTTCCAACCCTCCAATCCTTTACAAGCAAATACAAAATTTTATCAAATACCCTTTTTCTATTTATTTTATTCATATTTCGCTGGTAAATTTTAGGAATTCGATCCAATCTGACTATATGGACAGAGACGAAGAGATACATCCATCAAAGAAGTATACAAAATGAGTTATTTTACAGTGTCAAGCCTGGATGCTACTTTTTTTATTTTTTACATGGACTTACTGGATGGTATATATTACTGAAAATGTTTAACTTTCTATGTTATAGGCCAACCATCCCAAACTGATGCGCACATGTTATTCAAACCACTTGCGCAAGATTATTGTCTTAGACAGTCCGGTAAATATCTAAATGAATTATCTTTGTAAAATTTGTTCTCTTCACAAGCCTAAGTACCTAAGAATATCTGTTTGGTTATAGATCAATGGATAGAGGAATTCAAGCATTTCGGGGGACAATGACGATATTATGGACGCTTTAATGGATCCTGTGGAATCCACTGTTAAATGTTTGGATTTAACTTATATTCAAGCGTAACCTCCCTTATACATAATATTTCGGCTTTATAGTTTCTTATATTTGTCCATATATAATTGCATCTAACTATGTTTATATTTGTTGACATGTAGGTCAATTTGTTAATGAAGATTTTAGATCAGCTGATTCTGATGAATTTTGTGGTCTTTTAGATGATGAGGAGGACATGTAGATATACAAAGCATCGTAAACAAGAAAATAATCTACACTTATCTGCAATTTAGTTAATGGGTCTTTTATGAATAAAATCATATTCATAAAGATTTTGTTTTAGAGTCCTAAAATAAGAGGTGGGCATTGACTTCTTTTCTTTTTGTTGGTTATTTATTGTTGTATCGTTAAATCAAAGCCATTTAACAACTGTCTTAGTTCGTTGAAGGAATATGATGTATTTTTCATTCGGAGGTTAACACAAAGTGTTGTCGTATGCACTTTTAAGTATGCAGTTAAAATTCACAGTATATGTAGCATGATCATAGGTTTAATATAAAGAGTAACTATAATAAATCATTGACTAGCAACACGGGCTCATCATAATTCAATTTCAAAATATAGGTTGGGCATTATGAGAAGTGTCGAATAAGGTTTACAATGAGAAACCTTTGTTAGTTATTAGGTATAGTAGGATACGACATTACAAAATTAATTTCCTCTTAATATGTGTACACCTTTAAGTTGGCGTACAAATCATGTATCAGAATACGACATCAATGTTATTTTGATATTTCCATGCCACGGCGTGTTCTAAATTCTAAGTCATAGTTAATACACTACTTATGCTTTTAAGTGATTGATGGTTTTGTTTCAAGGTGTATTTTTATCGGAACTATGTTTCTAATTTGCTATAAGTGTGTATCTAAAGGAGAGGTTGAGCCGGGGCCGTAAGGCCCCGGTAATACATAGTTATATATAAATACTAACATTACTAATAATACATAATACACATTTTTATTATTACTTATTTTAATTTTAAATGTCTTTTGATTTTCCTCATATTTAGGTGATTATACTTGCACCCCAACTTTTTAGTTTCAATCAACCCCATCTGGACCACATAGTTAGATAAGTTGGGTACAACCCGACCCGAAACGGTAAATAAAAATACCAATTATTACAGAATCCCTCTGCAAGGTCTCTTGTTTTCTACTTATGTAAATAGTCAAGAAACGATTACTTATCCCCTAACTTTCACTAGCTTTAGCTTAATTATCAAATCAATTTAGTTGCGCACCTAAACAGTCTATCAATCAATCATGAACACTCTTAATAGCAAAAACAAACGATAATAATGTGAAAGTTCATAGTAGATAAAACAAAACTCAAAACATGTTAAGAACTAGGAATTCATCCTCAATCAAATTAGTTACTCATGCTAAGAGTTCACACAAAGAATAAAGAAAAGAAAAAGTGTTGTGTGTGTAGAGGTGTGCAAAAAGATATGTATAGAAGTGTAGAGAACTCCTTTATTTATAGGCTTCAATGCTCTCCAAATCTTCCAAGGAATAAAATCCCTTTCCTTTAGCAATTCAATTTCCAAATCCAAGCCTTTCTCAAATCTTCCATCTCCTCTTTCCAAATCCAAGCCCAATTCTTCATTCAATTCCAAGTCCAAGTTTTCACATCCCATGAGAGAAACTCACACAAAAGTATGTTATTTGGGGTCGCCGGAAAACTGGATTTTCTTCCGGAAGTTGGCCGGAATTCGTCACCGCCGGCAACCTGAGATTCTCTTTTCTGAAAACGGAATATTCCGTCACAGATCTGTCAGAACTAACGGTCAATATGGTCAATTGATAGTCAAGATGGTCAAGGGGTCAAGAGATAAGGTTGTGTCAGCATCCGAGTCAGCAACGAGTCAGATGCCTTGAATTGGCTGAATGGTCTTACTCATCTGAGTTGGATCCGATGTCGTCCGGTACTGAGTTAACTCGTCGGTATCAAAATCCGACAGAGTCTTGTTCGTTTCTTCGACATTTACAGGCCAATTCTGGCCTTTTCTTTCCTGCAAATTCCTACACATTCATCTATTGTAACTCAAGCATTCATTCATCGCAACAGCCAACACCATTCCTTATCTTCAAGCTATCACGAACTAGCATTCACTCAGTTCTGCAAAGGACCAATACAAACCACCATAGCTCCATTTGATCTTCTTCCAATTGAATCATAACCCTTTAAACACAACCACATACCCATTTTCTCAGCTGCAATACCAGTCCTGTGGCTCAGCAAACCCATCTAGTAGTTCATAATACTCGAACCCATCATCCAATCACAAACCCATGGAAGCATTCAGTTTCTCCTTGTAATCTCGGTGGAGAATTCAAGCTTACTCCTTCACCCCTGCGTCTTCAATTACAGAGACAAATCGAGTTTACCCATCTTTAATTCCACAACAACGATTCTATTGCAGACCCAATCTTCTATTCTTCTCGATCTTCATCCCAGATTCAAACAATAATTCATCAATCAGCTACAACCCATATTCGATTCATCCATTACAAATTCTTTACACTTCCAGATTTGTGAAACCAAACCCTAATTGACCTCTACCAGAAGTAGCCACCATAACTGCCTTCGAAATCCACCTGCTCCATGTTCTTCCAACATCATCTCTGTTCTATTTAGATTCATCACCTTCACAGAGAAAACCCATCTTCCAATTTAACAACAATTTCATCACTGTCTTCAATTTCGATCTGAGACTTTCATCTTCCCTGTATTTCTCAATTTTCTCGATATGTTTTGATTATAATAGAAGCAGCTGCGCTGTTTCTAAATTTCAGCGTAATGAGGTAATTCAGGTGAACGAGAGAACTCTCTCTCGATTTTAGGTTATTATTCGGGGGCGGATGATTACACCCCAGGATATTTACACCCACTCATGATTGATAAGGGATACCTCAATGACAGCCCCTTAATTAATTTTGGATGTATTTAGCACTTTCCTAAAACGAGTCGCCTCTTAACATGTGGCTGGGCTCCAGGTAGTATTCTCCCTTGAAATGACAGATTTTCCCCTTTGTTTCTCAATTTTGGATGATTTCTTCTTCTTTTCTCCGTGTGACTTCAGAATACCTAATAACTCAAAAACACACGTAAAATACATAATTTACAAGAAAAATATCAAAGAAAGCATAAACAATAGATAATAAATAAGATGCATTATACACCCTATCAAATTCCCCCACACTTAGACTTTGCTAGTCCTCGAGCAAATCAAACTAAAACTCACAACTTCAAAGCATTCCAGCGTCCCAAGCATCCAAAGAGCTATGAGGACATAGAGTTTCTACATGCTAGTAATAAGAAGTTAGAAATACTAAATAACATATTCTCATTCTTAAATGTTGAGTGAGAAATAACCACACCATAATGAGAGAACACGTGTTTGAGAAACGATCAAAAAGCATTTGGCCTTGACTTCTGCCTCACCAAAAAGGGTTTTATGAAATTGCACTCAAAAAGACGACTTTTTTATGGGTCTCACATGTGCGCAGGTAGGAATGAATAGAGAATTCCTGCAACACGTTGAATGGTGGGTATGACAACTTCCGAAATATTTGAAAAACCCACATCTTTTAACATTTTGAAAAACCATTTTTCTGACGATCTCTAGGAAAGGAAATCAACCACTATTATCGAGGATGAGATTACTTACTTACCTTCACATCCGATTGCCAATTATGATAACACCACTCTCATGGAATCCAATAGAAACGTCTTCTGCTCCTCGTCTTCGTCTTCTTGGTCTTCGTTTTCGGCTTCAACTATTGATGATAAACTTTCGAACATCATAAATCCTTGACAATTTGTAACCTTTTTCCTTAAAATCCTTTTCGCTTGAAACTTCCTTATAGATTTTCCTTCCCCACAGCTTATTAAACATATACAAAAATAAAATTTCTCTTGTCTCATATTTTTTTTTCTTTTAATTTTTGAAGACAAGTGAAACAAAATACACAATAAAGTGAAAAATAAAACAAGCCATGGCCGTGGAAAAGTACTTTACCGCTTGATTCTTCACAACTTGTATCGTCTCGAAATCATAAACTTCAATAATTTTCACCTTTTACTTTTCTTTGCTCTTGTAAATAAGTCTTCATACTTTGATATAAAATTCCGCTCATTATATTGTAAGTCTTCAACACATATGTAAAAATCTGCTCATTGTATGTTGCTTTATTTGAATATGAAATTTGCTCTTTTCTTGTTCCATTGTTGCTTGTAAACCTTGAACATCTTCAACTTTCCTTGTAGATTTTGATGTCGCTCCTTGTTGATGATTGTGGTGTTTCTATGGACCCGTTGTTGTCGAGAGAGAGAATGGTGCTAACTGCAAATCAAACTACAAGAAGGAGGCTTTCATCCATGGACGTCACCCTCATGATTGACAAAAATTAGCACTCAAGAGATCAAAGAGTAGTGCTGAAAATTGGTGCGAAGTTGGGTAGCTCACCATTCTACCCGGAATTAACGTACTGTGACACACACTCAAAAGAAGCTCTTTAGTAAAGGAAGAATTTTTGTTCGGTGCCTAACATGATATAAAAACGGGTAGTCTCCACTAATGATTTCTCAGCAACTCTAATAATGCATTCTTATCTGCTCCTAATTTGCATCACCGACATGATTAAATCCATTATTTAACACTCTAACAAGTAAGAAATCCGAACGTAGTTCCCTAACACTTCTAAGTTCAATTATGTCGGCCAGAAATCTCTATGTAAACATACCTAGAAGTATGCTAGTGACTCTAAAATTGGAGGTTTTATGCAAATTTTTTTTTTTTTAAAATATGCTTAATAACTCCCCCACACTTAAACCTTACATTGTCCTCAATGTAATTGAATCGTCCAAGTAAAGTCAAGGTGTGAAATCCTAATATGATATGGAACAAGAAAAATAAATAAATAAATAAAAAGCAAAACGGTTAAGAAATACAAAACCTATGGGTTGCCTCCCATTAAGCGCTTGTTTTAAAGTCGACGGCCCGACATGGCTCTTGTAAGATTTATTCCCCATATACTAACAATCTGAAAATTTGGGGATCCACCCATAGTACCTGTTTTACACACAATAGCTCCATACAAATGTTAGCACAAGAAAACAATAGTGAAATTATCGCCCGATAGAAATTTCCCCCACACTTACTCTTGTCCAGACTCGGAAGTGTATAAAGAACATAGAATTTGGGAACTTCCATGTATTCCTCTTGGCAAACCTGCCTAGTGTTAGCATCAAGTGTTTCCAATGGTGGATATCTAGAAACAAAGTCATTCAAAAATACTTTCGAAGCACATACATTCAATCCAATAAGAGGTAAAGGAGAAGAATTAATATGCAAAAGGTTAGACAATCCTTGCATAATTTCTTGTATTACGGTATCTTCTTCATCCTTAAAAAATTCAAGTGAATTACTTACCTCTTGTATATCGTGGTCCTCTATCAAACCTTGCAACCATTCTTCATCATTTTCTACCTTAACTAAAGTCTTGGCATCATTAAAATCATTGGCAAGTTCAATTGGGTCTTCCATAAATTCAATCAATTCGCTTTCATTATCGAGCATCATCTCTTCAACATCTTCATCATCGGAATCGGGCCATTCACTAAAATGATTTTCATCAGTATAAATTGTAAGATCTTCTTGTGAGGGTGTTACACCGTTTATAACAATAGGCAAGTCACACCCAATCTCCTCCTTTTGAATAGGCGAAGGATCCTTATTATGATCCGGAGTTGGAATAACTTTATCCTTGTTACAAAGATATTCAAAAGGTTCAAAATCATCATCGTAACCCATAGAATAACGTCTATCACGCTCCTTTCTTAAAGACATTTTAGCTTCAAGAATTTCTTCATCGGAAGCTAGGCCGTCATCAATCAATTGATAGAACCTTCTTTCAAGTTCCCTTAAATTAGGTTTCCTTGCACCAAGGAGATTACGAATAGGTTTAGAAGCATAACTATCCTCCCCTCCTAGTGATTGTTCACTTACATACCCGTCATAAGGATGTTGATATATATGAGAATATCCATAAAGTGTGTATCCTAAGGATGGTTGGAAGTTGCCATAATGTTGAGGTTGAAAACCGTATTGATTGTTGTAATATGCTTGATCTTGTCCACCATACATGGAAAATTGGTAATGAAAAACAATTCTCAAAAACTAAATTAGATACAACATAGAATCTAACAAAGCAAGAATAAAGCAAAAAGTAAAAAGAAAACAACTAAAACCGTCCGCTGCTCCCCGTCAGCGGCGCCAAAATTTGATGCGTGTCGTAACCACAACAAATTAATTATTATTTTACTACCTAATTAACAAGTAATATAGGGTAGTCAAGATCGTTCCCACGAGGAGAAAGAGGTTTTATTTGTCTTATAATGTCACAAAAGGGGGGTTTTGGTTTTACATTTTTTAAGCAAAGGAAAGTAAATAAAGCAATTAAAAAGATAAAGGAAATCAATAAGAGAGATTAGATCAAGGAATCCTTCTTCGTTGCAAAACAATGATTCATGTTATGTTCTTTTCCACTTCTTACTAGTCACAAATTATCACCAACCGTAGATATAGCAGCTAGATCAGTGCTAACCCATAAATCCCTTGTATCACCGGATACGAAAGTTCTCGCCTACCGGATTCTATTTACCAAACCACCAAGTAGTAGATCACTCAAGATGAAATTTAGTTAAACGCATTAAGATTTATGAATTTATTAGGTTGATATTAGTAGTTAGACTCTTAGATCAAGGTCCACTTTCTAACGTTGTTTTCACACACAATTGCTCCACGGAATCCCTCCGCAAGGTCTCGTGTTTTCTACTTATGTAAATAGTCAAGAAACGATTACTTATCCCCTAACTTTCACTAGCTTTAGCTTAATTAACAAATCAATTTAGTTGCGCACCTAAACAATATATCAATCAATCATGAACACTCTTAATAACAAAAACAAACGATAATCATGTAAAAGTTCATAGTAGATAAAACAAAACTCAAAACATGTTAAGAACTAGGAATTCATCCTCAATCAAATTAGTTACTCATGCTAAGAGTTCACACAAAGAATAAAGAAAATAAAAAGTGTTGTGTGTGTAGAGGTGTGCAAAAAGATATGTATAGAAGTGTAGAGAACTCCTTTATTTATAAGCTTCAATGCTTTCCAAATCTTCAAAGGAATAGAATCCCTTTACTTTAGCAATTCAATTTCCAAATCCAAGCCTTTATCAAATCTTCCATCTCCTCTTTCCAAATCCAAGCCCAATTCTTCATTCAATTCCAAGTCCAAGTTTTCACATCCCATGAGAGAAACTCACACAAAAGTATGTTATTTGGGGTCGCCGGAAAACTAGTTTTTCTGCCGGAAGTTGGCCGGAATTCGTCACCGCCGGCAACCTGAGATTCTCTTTTCTGAAAACGGAATATTCCTTCACAGATCCGTCAGAACTAACGGTCAATATGGTCAATATCTAGTCAAGATGGTCAAGGGGTTAAGAGATAAGGTTGTGTCAGCATCCGAGTCAGATGCCTTGAATTGGCTGAATGGTCTTACTCATCTGAGTTGGATCCGATGTCGGCCGGTACTGAGTTAACTCGTCGGTATCAAAATCCGACAGAGTCTTGTTCGTTTCTTCGACATTTCCAGGCCAATTCCGGCCTTTTCTTTCTTGCAAATTCCTACACATTCATTTATTGTAACTCAAGCATTAATTCATCGCAACAGCCAACACCATTCCTTATCTTCAAGCTATCACGAACTAGCATTCACTCAATTTTTCAAAGGACCAATACAAACCACCATAGATCCATTTGATCTTCTTCCAATTGAATCATAACCCTTTAAACAAAACCACATACCCATTTGCTCAGCGGCAATACCAGTCCTGTGGCTCAGCAAACCCATCTGGTAGTTCATAATACTTGAACCCATCATCTAATCACAAACCCATGGCAGCACTCGGTTTCTCCTTGTAATCTCGGTGGAGAATTCAAGCTTACTCCTTCACCCCTGCGTCTTCAATTACAGAGACGAATCGAGTTTACCCATCTTTTATTCCACATCAGCGATTCTATTGCAGACCTAATATTCTATTCTTCTCGATCTTCATCCCAGATTCAAACAGTAATTCATCAATCAGCTACAACCCATCTTCGATTCATCCATTACAAATTATTTACACTTCCAGATTTGTGAAACCAAACTCTAATTGACATCTACCAGAAGTTTCCACCATAACTGCCTTCGAAATCCACCTGCTCCATGTTCTTCCAACATCATCTCTGTTCTATTTAGATTCATCACCTTCACAGAGAAAACCCATCTTCCAATTTAACAGCAATTTCATCACTGTCTTCAATTTCGATCTGAGACTTTCATTGTAGTTGCAGGATTTCCCACAATACACCCCTTGTAATATCTTGATAATAATCTCTTGATCTAAACTAATTTGATATTGAAAGTATGATTGAAATTCTAAAAATTGTAAATAGACACACGGATTTTTACATGGTTCGATCAATTTGATCTACATCCATGATTCTCTACTATGATTGTTAAAATTTACATTTGATTTTACATTTGATAATATCCATTAATGGAGTTCTAAATCTAGTTTTGGGGAAGAAGATTATAAAGAAAAATACATTTTCTCTCTCTAAAAATCTCTCTGCAAAATATCTCTCTCTTCTAAAAGTTTCTCTCTCCTCAAGACTCTCTCAACTCTAAAAAAATACATCATCCCTTCCTGAATCTATTGGATCTCTATTTATAGGAAACTACATAATGGGTGACAACTAAGTTGTCCTCTAATTTCGGATATCATTCACGATATTATCGCAGTAGCTATAATATTCCTTCTCGCAAACATTGTAACCATCGCCAGTTAATCATGTTCTTTTTGTGTTTCTTCCATCGTCAACTGTTATGTCATTATTTTGTGACACTCGCAAAGTGTTGTTGGAGAATTCGTTGTGACGCTCGCAGAAATGTTGTCTCGTCAGAATATTGTTGTGGCGATATTCTGGTCCTACATCTTGCCTCTTTTTTCTTGAATATTGCTTGAAAAGGAATCTTTAAGAAAAAATCTGTTGTTGTAGTAGTCTTTGATTTTTGTTGATGAAGGAACGAGCGAAAGAATACTAGACTTGAAAAGTACGTACTTGCCTCTATTATTTTGTGAAGTTCCATATCTTTGCTAAGTAAATAAGAAGTATTAACTCTTGAAGTATGCGAAGTATGAAGTATCCTTGAAGAAATGTAAGAAGTATCCGTCCTTTAATGAAAGTCATAAGTATTGCCTCTGTTCACGCAAAATTATTACTTCATTTTTGGTGAAAATCCTTGTCCATTTTGGAAATGATTCTTGCCGAGAAGATAAAGAACAAAAAATGTTTTCTTAGTAATCCATAGTTGCCTTTGTTCTTTATCTATGAAGGAAGAATCCCTGAGAAAATGATAAATGAACGAATTGCCTCTGCCTCTTTCAATAAAATAATCATATTCTGCGAAGTAATCAAATTTCCTGTGAAATGCTAAATGAGTTTGCAAGTTTCTGAATGTTTCTATGAGATTCTGAAATAGTGACTAAATAGTGTTGCGATGAATAGTTCTGCGATGAATAGTGACGCAATGAATAGTTCCGCGAGCTGATGAATAGTTTTGCGAGATTGTAGATAATCATCTTGAGAGACTCTGAATAATACTTCTGAGAAATTCTGAATAGTATTTCTGAGAGATTCTAAATAGTACTTGCAATCTCTCTTGCGATGAACAAATCTTTCCTGCATTCTTAAAAGAAAGTAGATAAGTTTGAGATTAGTCCATTGGTCTTATTTTGCCTTCCTAGTTAAAGGTCTTATTTTTCCAATTTTTTCTTTTTGCGACAAAATCGCAGGACGTCTTTACATTTGCATATATTGACCCATTGATCTTGCCTTATCCATTTTTCTTTGAATTTTCTGCGACAATATGACAGGTCTAAATCCCCTCGTGAGAATAAAGTCCCATGACATTGCCGTCTTGCGATGAAATCGCAGGACGTCTTTACACTTTCATGTAAAAACCCATTGATCTCATCTTAACATTTCTCTTTTGGCTTGTTGCCTCTGTATAATTTACGTCACGCGACAATATGACAGGCCTAAATGCTCTTGCGAGCATAAAGCCCCATGACATTGCCGTCTTAAGACACTTATCAGCTCCATAATGGAGGGTGCCGCCCTTATCTTCCCCCCGGTTGCCCCTTCAAGGAGGGTACATCATCCATACAAGACTAGCTCCTCCCATCCAGATTTGCCAACAACTAGTTGTTTTCGCAGCCTCTTGTCCTTTATGCCTATATGACTTATCGTTACAAGACTACACCCTAAGTGGGGTTTTCTTCAGGCCAAGTGCATCGTAGACAAGACTTACCAAGAATGGCAAGGGAGTTTTGTACGCCCTTGGCACCCTTGGATCAACCGTGTACCTCGGCGCCTTGGTCATATTTTTCACTTCTTGGAAGAGATTCTCGGTCGTCCAACCAGGGTATAACCATATATAGTTGGAAATCCAAGATCTCTCTCCCGGATAGGTTTTCTTTAACCCCAACATCTGCATGACTCAGGTTCCAGCAGCGGTATAACCTTATCGCTGAGTCATGTCAAGAGATACCCCTTCATATGACGCACTATTAGGTCTTACATTTGCCTCTTGTGAAATTTTATTCGCGAACTAGGGTGCACGCCATAAAGGTTCGTCACATTCTTATGTCTCTGCGAAATTTTATTCGCGTTTCTTCATTCTTTCATTTCTGTCAATTCTTTATATAATCTTGAATAATCTCGCGATTACACTCGCAGCTCTGAAAAAATTTGTTTTGCTCATTTCTGTGAGTTCTTCTTTCATTTCTGCCATTTCTTCTTTCATTCTCATAACATCATATTTGAATTAGGTATTCTTTAAAAAAAAATTGAAATCTTAGAAATCTTTGCGATTGTAAAAATCTTTTTTCTGTAAAAGAACTATTCTAGAGGAATCTTATTTGAAATCTTGCGATGGTTATCGCGTTGTTGAATCAATAAATCTTTTTCTGTAAAAGAAATATTCTAGAGATTTTTTTAAAATTTTAAAATTTTTGCAGAAATATTCTAGAGAAATCTTATTTCGCCTTCTGTAATCTTTGAAATTTTTTGAAATCTTTGAAATTTTTGCGATGATTTCATCTTTTATAATCTTTTGAAATCTTTGAAATCTTGTGAATGTATCGCTTTTTGTTAATCAAATCAAATTTTTTTGAAATGTTTTGAAATTTTAGAATTTTAGAAATCTTCTTTGAAATCTTGCGATTGTATCGCTTTTTGTAAAATAAATCAAAAAATTTCATTTTTTGTAAGTAAAATGTTCAAGGAAGTGGTACTTAGCTTTTGTGTGAGGTCCTGTTGCTGCCGTCTCTCACGAAGTATTTGGTTTGCTTGCAAAATTGGCATCCTTGAAATGTATAAATCTCCCAAAAAGAAATTGTAATTATCGCAGCAACAAAAAGAAGTATCTGGGAGAAATGAGACTTGAACCCTTGATCTGCCCCTTGCATATGCTCGCACCATATCAATTGTTCTAACCCTCTCTTGCGAAATTAATTTGCAAAATTCTCGTCAACTTTCTTCATTCTTGGCGAGATAATCGTCAACTCTTTTCTTTGCCTTGAAAAAAATTCTTTGCGAGGAGGGAGATTCGAACCCTAGTCTTCTAGTTTGCATACTCCTTCTCTAACCGTTTGGGATACTTGTTGCTTGCGAAAGAAATGCCTAGTTATGATATATTACTCCATTTCTTCGCTCCTTGAAGTTCAAAAATGAGTAAAAGAAAAAGGATGCTTGGCGAGGTACTCGAACCTGCGATACTGTACTTCTTAACTTCATTATTGACCATTTGTGCTAGATTTTGTTTGCAATAGAAAGTTATACTATCGCCATCTTACTATTATTATCCTCTTGCCAGGAAACTTTAGAAAAATCGTGAAAAAATATTGCTGCGGCGAGACTCGATCCCGCGATCTGCTGCTTGCATTCAAGCCTCTCAACCAATTGTGCTAGTTCTCTTACTTGCGATATTTATCTGCAAAATAATCAAAGGTTGACTGGCGAGCTTGACATAACAAAAATAAACTTTGCGAGAAGCAAGAATTGATCCCACGACCATGAACTCATTAACTTCGCAGATCACCAACTGTGCTGCCTCTTGCTTGCGAAATAATGAAACAATGCTGCGATATTATTCATATTCTCACCCTCTGTAAAAACAAGAAAATTATGCTCGCAGGAAAAATTCAAACATGTGACCACAAACTCACATACTGTTCAAGAACCTCTCTGTGAAGTTAATCGCAGAACTTTTTTCCTTATGCTTTTATTCGCCAATGAAAATGAAAAGAAAATGAAAAATATGTGTCTTTGCGAGATTTGAACCCGTGACCTATTTGTTGCTCTCGCATCCTTGAACCATCTGTTCTAGTATTCATTTGCGATATCTTTGCATAAAACTTATTACTTGTTCTTTTATTTGTCCTTGGTATTTCATCAAAAATATGCGAAAATATCGCAGTTAAGAAGAATCGATCCCGCAACCTTAAACTTGTACGCTTCCGGTTTGACCAACTGTACTGTCTTAAACTTGTGAAAGAGTGGCGAGATTCTCATGACTTATTCCTTTTAGTTGTCCTTTGTATAAGCTTTCTCTTTGTCCATTTCTATTTTCTTTTCTAGCCATGGAATTTTATCTTTCTTTCTTGCGAGAGTTTATTCCCTGCGAGCAATCACCATGAGTAATGCAAGTTTTATATCAACTTCATAAAATTGAAAACAAGGTTAATCATCAATTTTATTTTATTCTTAAAATCACATAACCTAAAAAGAACGAAATTTTTTGACGATCTGAAATTCGAGAAATTCACACAATCTAAAAAAATTGAAATTCGCATGGCCAAAAAAAATTCATATGTTTTCTATAATTTTTTTTTAAACGATCACATAGGTTTGTAAAACTAAATTTGGATGATGCAAATCTTTGAACAGAACTCGTTTTGATGTAAGATTACAATTGAGAATCAATTTTCTATGAAAAATAAAGCTTATTTCTGATGATTGTTTCGTGAAGAGCAAAACTTAATAATCAAATTAATTTTTTCCAAAATTCCGGATATAAACAATCAAGCATAAAACAAGATAGAATAGTAAGGGATTTGTCCTTTTAAAACTTATAGTTGATGTAGACTCTGTTGATGTAGAAATTCATCCTTTTGACGTAGCTTTGCATCTTCGTCTTTTTCTTTAACTTTCTTTAGCTTTGCATCTTCTCCACTGTGTTGTTGGTGTTTGCTTGAAGACATAATTTCTCCATTGAAATTTCCACTTTTCCTCTCAAAACTTTTAGATCCCACGAATTCTAACTCTCCCGGTAACTAATTTCTTTGAATCTTCTTCAATCTATCAAATAGCAGTTCCCCTCCTTCTAGCGCCAAAATGTAGTTGCAGGATTTCCCACAACACACCCCTTGTAATATTTTGATAATAATCTCTTGATCTAAACTAATTTGATATTGAAAGTATGATTAAAATTCTAAAAATTGTAAATAGACACATGGATTTTTACATGGTTCGATCAATTTGATCTACATCCATGATTCTCTACTATGATTGTTAAAATTTACATTTGATTTTACATTTGATAATCTCCATTAATGGAGTTCTAAATTTAGTTTTGGGGAATAAGATGATAAAGAAAAATACATTTTCTCTCTATAAAAATCTCTCTGCAAAATATCTCTCTCTCCTAAAAGTTTCTCTCTCCTCAAGACTCTCTCAAATCTAAAAAAATACATCATCCCTTCCTGAATCTATTGGATCTCTATTTATAGGAAACTACATAATGGGTGACAACTAAGTTGTCCTCTAATTTCGGATATCATTCGCGATATTATCGCAATAGCTATAATATTCCTTCTCGCAAACATTGTAACCATCGCCAGTTAATCATGTTCTTTTTGTGTTTCTTCCATCGTCAACTGTTATGTCATTATTTTGTGACACTCGCAAAGTGTTGTTGGAGAATTCGCTGTGACGCTAGTAGAAATTTGTTAATCTCGTCAGAATATTGCTGTGGCGATATTCTGGTCCTACATTCATCTTCCCTATATTTCTCAATTTTCTCGATCGGTTTTGGTTATAATAGAAGCAGCTGCGCTGTTTCTCAATTTCAGCGTAATGAGGTAATTCAGGTGAACGAGAGAACTCTCTCTCGATTTTAGGTTATTATTCGGGGGCGGATGATTACACCCAGGATATTTACACCCACTCATGATTGATAAGGGATACCTCAATGACAGCCCCTTAATTAATTCTGGATGTATTTAGCACTTTCCTAAAACGAGTCGCCTCTTAACATGTGGCTAGGCTCCAGATAGTATTCTCCCTTGAAATGACAGATTGCCCCTTTGTTTCTCAATTTTGGATGATTTCTTCTTCTTTTCTCCGTGTGACTCCAGAATACCTAATAACTCAAAAACACGCGTAAGATACATAATTTACTAGAAAAATAGCAAAGAAAGCATAAACAATAGATAATGAATAAGATGCATTCTACACCCTATCATACATTTAAATCAAGCGACTCTTAAATGAGTTTTGACTCACTAAAATATGACAACCAAACTTGACATACCAACGCTTGGTGGGATCAACCGAGCTGTGCTCTAACAATCTCCCCCTTTGTCAATTTTAGTGACAAAACTCTTACAATCATATGGATAAACAAATTACAATAATTCATTACACATATGCTTGATTCCTGAATTCAACAACATATAATCTGCATACATTCAATCCTTAAGAATAACTTTGTTGACATTATAATAACAAAGATCATACTCCCCCTAAAGGTGAGATAGGTAGATTTTCGATCCGCGCATCTTTTTTATCCCAATCTTATGATATGTTACCCCCCCCCTAGTCTATGCTTTTCCTCGTTCGTTAGATAAACGTTCAACCACCATTGTCCTCTTCCCTAGTGACAATAATCAATATAAAATTGATACCAGCATCACCTATTTACTCCATATATTTCTCCCCCTTTTTGTCACAAAAATGACAAAGAAACGAAATAAAATAAAGGACAACACGAAAAGGATCTTACAAATCTCAAAAATGGACTTGCAACCTGTTGAGTCAAGCACGAGGGTTTTACATACCATTTTTGATAACCAATATCAAAACCTAAACTACAAAGTAATTATGTTTTGATATGTTATCATGGAAATAATTTCCTGAAGCAATTTTCCCAACTAGTTTAGCAAACCAAAAATCAACTAAGTAACTTAGTTCCTTTGCTAAACCGATTGTATAAATACAACCTCTTCATTTGATAAGACCAAAACAAAGATAAACTCCATTTTTCTCATCAGGTTCTAATTATCCATATAACTTAGACCTTTAGATTTTAAACAAGCCAAATACTAGGCTAGTTAACTAGCATATTCTTGTTTAGGCATTCGGAAAGACTTGAATAACCGAAACCTCCACTTTGATAAGTCTAATTAAGATCAGAATTAACCTAGCTTAGCTTAATTAAGATCAGAATTAACTTAGCTTAGCTTATCCGGAATTGAATTGGACTAAACAACTCATCCCGTCAATATATTCATTCGTTAAGCCATAAATAATTCATACAAACCAATAAATCAACTTGCATAATTATTCACCTCAACCGGAAGCAATTGAAACAACATATATCATTAAAGTTCCACTATTGCACCAAAATTTTGTAAGCCTAAACAATTGATATCATACAATAAAGCAAAATAACAATTGTTTTACTTAACTGGAAGCAATTGAAATATCATAAATTTTAAAGCACCGCAATTGCACCAAACTTTCGTAATCCTAAACGATTGATATCACCAAACAAAGCAAGATAACAGTTGTTTTACTTAACCGGAAACAATTAAATCACACAAACATCCACACATACATAATGGAATATACACATCAATTGTACTGACAATTTCTTTTAACAAAAAGCAATATATATATCAAATAAAAATATGCTTTTTTTAAAACAGGAAAACAATTAACTAACAAGATTGTTACCTCAATTTCACACCCAACTTCTCCAATATGATTGCATCTTCTTCTTCCAGGGAGAATTGATATCGAAATACCATTATGTTGTCATCCTTATGCCAAAAACAAAATAATAACAACAACCAACCTTTACCATAGAAAGTTTGAAAATCGGTTTTAACAATTGCAAGCAAAAGTTGAAAACCGTCGAAACACATATGCTTTTATGCTAAACCAAATCCGATTCAACATATTGTGACTTTTTCACATATTGTTTCTGCAGGAACCCCTCATGATCCTTTGATAAAGTCTACCAACATGGGCTAGAACTTAGTCCTGCTAAATCAAAAAGTCACCCAAACCATAAGGGTTCTCAACAAATTATGAGATCGAATATCAAGGTAGTAAAACCGAAATCAAACATCCCATAAACAAACATAGAAAGTAAACAAAGCATTAAAGTACCGGCTATGCAAATCAAAAAACTATCACAATATTTTTTTTAAAATAACTTTATTCATAATAGTTTTTATTCAATAGACTTATACAATCAAAAATTGATATCTATTTTTTTAGATTAAGTATTACAGCATATAACTTAATCTCTAGTGGTGCTCTTGTTGTTTACTGATGTTTCTTCTGTGTTTTGATTCTTGAGTCTCTTGTTTTCTATCAGATGATTGAGTCTATGTTTCAACAAATTCAATTCCACAATTGACTTCAAGAGATTTGACTCAAGGAGTTTCTCATTCGCTACTGCATATTCCAAAAGATCCCGAGCGACTTCAAAGTCTCTCATTAACATAAGCATAAGCTCAAAAGAAATATGATTCTTTTTATGTTCATCAAAGAAGTAGCACTTAAACTCAACAGGAAAAATTTCAAGTTTTCGAAGTTGAGATTCAATATCAATGGTATTTTCACCCATCTTTGACCGTGAACAGGACACAGAGAAATCGGTCTAAAAGATGTCTTATAAAAGAATTCAAACATGGTTTCCAAGAATGAGATACCTAAATACGGTATATTTATTTGTGAAAATACACATACTTTCGGAAACAACAGTAAAATTTCCCAACTTGTCCTAAGAGTTATGACATAAGTAATTTTTGAATATTACTCATAGATAATCCAAGAAAAGAAATACACTTCGGAATAGGATTAGACTATCTTTATTTTCTTGTGCTCCTTTTAAGAACTTCCCCTTTTTTTATTTGAAAAGAGCACTTCCTGGGGAAATTCTGAATCCCAACATCAGTTATTGGTGTGAGCTAGTGAAATCTCTTGATTTATGGAATCATGATATTTCTCAATATCTTTCTCTTTCAAATTTATCCAAGAATAAACTTCTTTCACAGAGTCACAACTAAGTTGATCTGATATAACAGAATGATCAAATCTATGAACCAGAACACAAGCGTGACTTGAAGTTTTGCGAGTTGTGAAATAATCAGAACTCTTGCTTAGATCAACAACATAACAGTAAGATTTGAAATCCTTTGTTATTGTATGCATGAGTTGATCTTTATCTCTGTTTGAGGGATAATCATTGTCAGGCAATGTTGACCAGATACAAGTCAAAGGATTAACCCTTAAAACACATTCATCTTGATTCTTACAGGTGACAGCTAGACTATTAGAATCAGGAACTTGTATATTAGTTAAGAGATTCTGGAGATTAGAATCACATATCCTTGTTTTAACTAATATACCTATTTTGGCTTAAACAGATTCAAGTCCTTTAGATTCAGCATCTTCATGGATCAAGAATTATGGAATCATGATATTTCTCAATATCTTTCTCTTTCAAATTTCTCCAAGAATAAACTTCTTTCACAGAGTCACAGCTAAGTTGATCTGATATAACGGAATGATCAAATCTATGAACCAGAACACAAGCGTGACTTGAAGTTTTGTAAGTTGTGAAATAATCAGAACTCTTGCTTAGATCAACAACAGAACAACAAGATTTGAAATCCTTTGTTTTTGTATGCATGAGTTGATCTTTATCTCTGTTTGAGGGATAATCATTGTCAGGAAATGTTGACCAGATACAAGTCAAAAGATTAACCCTTAAAACACATTCATCTTGATTCTTATAGGTGACAGCTAGACTATTAGAATCAGGAACTTGTATATTAGTTAAGAGATTCTGGAGATTAGAATCACATATCCTTGTTTTAACTAATATACCTCTTTTGGCTTAAACGGATTCAAGTCCTTTAGATTCAGCATCTTCATGAATCAAGAATTCTCTGATGACTATTTCAGCAGCTGAATAATATACATTATCCTTTAGATTATACTTTTCAGCAAGCTTTCTGAAAAATTTAATCTCATCATTGTCATCTGAATATGACTTGTTCGTCAGAACCATTTGTTTACTTATTAACTCATCATGGTTAATATTTTCTGAGTTGTGTTCAACTAGTGAACTAACAATACAAGGTTGTTTATCATAGTTTGAAAACAAATATCCTTTACAAAGTATATCATCTTCTTGCTCTGCATAAACTGAATCAGGCATGGATTCAATTCTTATAGGATGGATCGCACCAAATACAGATTGTTAGATCTTTTCGTGTTTGCCTGCTGTGATACCAATTCGAAAGGCGAGGGTACCTAAATATACCTCAAGATAAAACTTTTCCTTCCTATAATTCCTTTCTTCGAAAGTAATTATCTATGGACTGAGTCGAGACAATACAACTAATCGGTTCATACTTTGTGTGATCGTCTATGGATACGAGATCGAGACAATACAACAACGAAGTATGTTTACTTGATACAAAGGCTCGGACTTAACCAAACACAATAGGATTCACGTATCAAGTAAGTAGGAATTAATGTTTGTGCAATTTACTTTAATTATAATAAAACAAATATAATGTGGAAACATAAAGTAAATGACACAGCAAGATTTTGTCAACGGGGAAACCGCAAATGCAGAAAAACCCCGGGACCTTGTCCAAAATTGAATACTCTCAGGATTAAGCCGTTATGCAAAATAAACCAAATTCGTATAGTTGAAACCAAGCAACTAAACCTATAGTTCACCTAGTTCCGTTTGTATTCCTACGCCTTCAACCTGTAAACAAGTCATGTACTTGAACCAATTCATTTGGTTCGAATTCCAAACAGTAAAGGAACAACAATTATGTTTGGTATCAACTCTCTTCAACCAAGTGATATGACTTGCGCAAAGGCTCTTCTGTTTATCTTAACATAAACTCCTTTTCCAGGTTCCAAGATCTATCTTATGTTCAATCACCAAAAGGCAATCAGTAAGATTTTGCTATCAACACTCTTAATCCAAAGAATTTTGTTGATGAAGATCTTCTCAATTAATCAATCCAATCTACCATAAGGATAAACCGATTATTAATTCGATCTTCTGTTACCCAAACAAATATTGTGCACACCAAAGATTATAAAACCAAGTCAGAAATCTTCTATCTCTTCTTTGTCTTCAAATCTTCTTAGATCTTCAATAAACACCTGCACACAACTACTTGAATCTCTTGTGATCAATCACACACAGAACAGAGTCTGTTAACAATGGGTTATCACAAGATCGTCTTTAGATCTAATAACAGTCTAAAGATACATGTAGAAACCTTGAATTAATTTGAGTGAATCTTATATCATAAGAGAAGATTCTCAAGCATAAACAAACTAGGTGCAATCAAAGTTCAACCACCATTTGTCAATCAAATCAATACGAAAACTAAAGATAAACTGCAATATCTAGTTTCCCACCAACGGGTCGCACTAGAGCTTCTCAATCCCAAAGAAGACTTTAAATTAAGCGGCCTTAAGAGATTTCACCTAATTAGATTACTCTCCTCTCCGATAGGCGGCTTCACCAGTAATAGTACAACATAGGAGGTTTACTGTCACGAAGGATTAGTCTGCTAGAAATGCAAACTCAAAGTATTTATAGACAAGGTAGTTTGGATACCAAGGAATTTCCAAAACCGAAAATATTCTCAAGATATTTTTTATATTAACCCAAATTCGGTTTTCATAATTCCTGTGAATGCACTGTCCAAAAATAATGATCGAAATCTCCTTGGAAAATCTTTAACTAGCAAATGCACATTACTAATTCTTATTTTCAATATATAATTAAAAAACTTAATTAAAAGATTCTTAACTTATTTATATTCGATCTTGGGATTTACTTCCTTCTTAGATGTTAAGGAATATCTTTGAACAATAAAAGAATACACATTAATGCACGTGTTCAAAGTATGTCGACATCTTACTCTTGCAATTCCTTTTTCATACTTGCTCACTTGAAACTGATTTACCACACTTCCAAACAATTTTAGAATTGGTTCATCTGACTTTCAAGAACTATGTGATTGATCAAGTACCATTCAATCACAAACCATGGGTGTACGGTTCTACCAAAACAAGTTTCGATTCTACCTCCATGTGAGTATTGTGCATAGTCACACTTTCTTACCAAAGATACGGATGACTAGGTACTAGGATCGGTTCCACACATATATTTGGTATCTAACTTGTATGCACTGCACATGTCCATAGGATCGGTTCCCCCTTGCCTAAAAACGTGTTGCACATATTTATAGGATCGGTTCCCCTTTCTTCTATAAACTTTGATGCGCCTCATACAAGGATCAGTTCCCCCTTGTGATGTACTGCACCTCTTCATAGGATCGGTTCCCCTTTCCCAAATTTGGTCAGACACTCACAAACCCAATCATACCCCAGGTGATTACTTAAGATCTGTTTCACTAATAAAAGTTATACTAATACATAAGTCAGGCCTCATGTGAATAGTTTTACCAAGAACACAAACACGTCATGAGCGGTTATACTAATCACACATATTGGTAGTTCATAAGATTTGCAATGAAGAACAATCCTAATAATGCCTAGCGATTTCCTTTTCGGTTCACAACACATATCATGAACTTACTTCCTTAGAACACATGTAAACATTGTTCCCTAGGATGAAATCCTCACCTCATACCCATACATAATCACAATATCATTCATACGATTATGTCGATGTCTCATATACAAAGTTTAATGGCTAAGCAAGAAACTTCATATTGTATTCCTTAATACTATGTCTATCTAGAGTGTTCATGCTTCACAGTTGTGTGCTTTCAATATGCACGACTTGAAAGATACGTTAGGGAATGAAACAGTTCAAGTCAAATATCACTAACCTCAAGTGGAAGGATGATGTTGTGGTTGTAGCTCCGTACTTCTTCAAGTCTTCGCAATACTTGTAATGTCTCACCCTAATACTTTCAAGATAACCTATACAAAGTTGACTCTAGTACATTTAAATCAAGCGACTCTTAAATGAGTTTTGACTCACTAAAATATGACAACCAATAACTTGACATACCAACGCTTGGTGGGTTCAACCGATATATGCTCTAACATAATATATATATATATATATATATATAATGCTACAAAATATGGCACAATACATCACATTTTGTGTATATTTCACAAAAGAGCTTTTATTCTAGCCAATTACTGATATTTTATTATCGTTATGTTTACTTATTTTCATAATAACACATATTATACCTAAATATTTGGAAAACATTTATATCGAAAAATCTAAAATAAATGTGCCCGGCACAACACATCATGTTTATTTTTCTGGCACAGCCCAGCCCAACACGCCTTCTAGCACGGCACATCATAATCTCCGGCATAGCACAATACCACATAGCACGCTAAGCACGTGATTTCGTGAGCTGGGCTGTGCTGGACCGACACTGTTTACACCTCTACTTGAAGATCTTTGTTATTATTATTTATTTTCATACTTATTCTTTACTATAAAATCCAGAGTCTGTCTAGTAACCGTTATCGATTTCGGATCGGAGAATTATCAATATATATGGGGTTTGCTCCTTTTTCGAAAAAAACAACAACATGGAAGTCTTTAAACTTTAAATTATTTTACCAAAACTAAATTTTGGGTCCTGTGACTCTTGTCTTGCCTTTAGAAGGAGACTCACGGAGTACTTCAATTTCACAAAAAACATCTCCAATGGAAGGGGTCAAGGTCTAAAAACGCATGACACATATTTTAAGATTTTGTTTTTTATAGAAAGGTTAAATATCATAAATCAAGTAATATAGTACAGTAGGTTTACAACATCATCTTTATCAAAAACATTAGACAATATATTTGATTTACTAATTTTTTTCCTAATGCATGAACACAAATATTGAAGACTCTTGATTCTTGCTTCCTTAGCTATAGGATCCGATGCCGAATTGTGTTTGTTGCTTTTGTATCTAACCTTAGCTTGTGGAAGTGTACCCAAATCGCCTCAACTTCTTTAATTATGTTTTCAGCTTTCAAAGATATTTCCTTACACTTCTTATTAATGAAGTCAACAATACCTTTTCAATCTGTGACAATTGAGACACTAGATAGAATATTATCTCTTAACCAAGAAAATGCTTTTAACATTTCTTTTGCTTCCGCATGAGCTGATGTCATTGCTTTATTTGTACCCGCTTCGATATGCATAATTCCTCTTGATCTATTGAGAATAAAATAAATGTGAAACCCATTGATAATTATTCTTTCTTGTAAGCAACATCTATAAATATTATCCAATCCAAATCTAAAGACGCCCAATTTTTAGTTGGTAATTTTCTAGTTCTAGAATTAGGATTTCTCGGAGGCGTAATTGAAGAAGTTGAGTATAAAAACTTATTTACCTGCTCTATTAGCATTGTTGGGTTTGGATCTTTTCTTCAAAAACGACTGAGCATCTGTGCTTCCAGATGAACCAGAGTATGCTAGCAATTTTATCCGATATCTGAGCATTGTTCGGATCTTCTATCCAATTTTTGACCCAGTTACTTATTGAGTTCAAAAAAAAAGAGTTGTTGATATGACTTATAGATAAACCAAACCAAATGGCTCTCGCAAAGGGGAATAATTTGAAAAGATGTTGTTCGTTTTCTTGAACTTGAGAATTATACATCTGACAGTCTGCCAAAATGTTGGACACGTGTGCTGCTACTCTACTTGACGTTGCTAAAGCTTTCTGAACTAATTTCCAAGTGAATAGTTTAATTATTGGAATTGCTTTAATTTTCCATGATTTATTCCACGGAAAATTATCCATAAATTCATTTTCTTTTTCTTGATTTATAAGAAAATTGTAAATATTTTTCACTGAAAAAGCCCTGTAAGAATGTTGCCTCCATTTGATCTTATTTTTCTCTGTTTTGAGTCAAAATTGTAAGTATTTTTTACTTAATGTCTGGAGTGAAAACATCGTCTAATTTTCCAAGATCCTGAGTATTTTCTGGAGTAGTTAGCTCTTTAACTAGCTTTGGTATTTTCTCCCCTCTGTCAGATGATTTTTGAATTATATCATCATTAGGAACCCATCTACCTTTTTGTATACTAGTCCAAATCCAATAAAGGTTGGACTTTCTAGAGACTCAAGAGGAGTAAAGTTTGGAAAGTATTTGGCTTTTAGAAATTTGGCCCATAATTGATCTGGTTTAGAGATTAGTCTACTGGACAATTTGGTAAGAAGCGCTAGATTGAATTGGTGTGAGTTTTTAATTCCTAACCCTCCTTGAGATATGGGTTTGCAAATACCTGTCTAAGATTTTATAAAAACACCTTGTCTTTTAATCCCATATTTTTTCCACCAAAAATTTATTTAAATTCTGTCTAATTGGTCTAACGTCTCTTTTGGTAGTGCCAAAATTTGCATTTGATAAGTAGGATAAGATTGAAGAATAGGTTTTATCGGCACTGTCCGCCCTTCCTGGGAGAGAAGATTCGATTTCCAACCTTGAAGCATAGAATAATACCTTTGTAGAAGAGGCTCAAAATTATCTTTTCTATTTCTATCGAAAAATAGAGGAGTCCCCAGGTACCTTTCATTTTTTTTGCAATTATTTTTCTGTGTCTCGGATAAATCCGGCGACTAAAATAAATCCCCGATTTTTGGAGGTTGACCAATTGACCCGTTATATCTCCGAAAGTAGATAAGATATCTAATAAATTTTTCGTTTCTCCTAAATATGCTTTTGTGAATAAAAAACAATCATCTGCGAAGAACATGTGAGAAATATTCAGAGCATCTTTATTGATTTTAAGACCAGGGAGATTTTTTTCCTTAATTGCATTTTCCAGCAGTCTTGATAAAATTTCCATGCATATCAGGAAAAGATAAGGGGAGAGTGAATCTCCTTGTCTTAAAACTCTCGAATTTTTGAATTTCGGGCTCGGAGAACTATTAATAAGAAGAATGAAAAAGATGTGGTTGAAATGCATTGCATAATCAGATTAAGCCAAGAGGAATTAAAACCAAATGATAAAAGGGATTTAGTAATGAATCCCCACTCCATCGAAGGCTTTAGATAGATCTAGTTTAAGAGCTAGATAACCATTCTTTGCTTTAAAGATTCTCATTGAATGAAGGAGTTCGTTGAGCTATTATAATGTTATAGGTAATCTGTCTTCCCAGAAGAAAAGCTGATTGGTTTGGGGATATTCTGTTGTTTAGTATGGGTTTTAGCATTCGCTAAAATCTTTGAGATTATCTTATAAGTAATATTGTTTAATCTTATTGGCCTAAAATCTGCCGGTGTTTGTGGAGTGGTAATTTTCGGGATTAGAGTAATGAATAAATGATTGAATTCTAGATTTAAAAAATTGTTCTAAAGAATTCCTGAAATGCGGAAATCATATCTTTTCCTAGAATTTACTAGTTAGATTTAAAGAAATTGGTCTCGAATCCACCCAGACCAAGAGCGCCCCATTGATTCGTATTTGTTATAACAACCCATATTTCTTCCTTCGGAGAGATTTCACAAAGGGAAACATTTTCTTCTTTCGAGATGCAAGAATCAATAATGTTTGAGAGACTAATATCATAGTTGTTGATTTGAGAAGTACTAATCTGAGTAAAATGATTGACAAGAAGAGAGTATATTTGTTCCCTATCAGATAGGCATAGTCCCGATGGCTCCCGACGAGAGTTGATGGAATTGATCCTTTACCTATTCGATGCTGACGCATGACAGTATTATGTGTTTTGATCATATTCACTAAAGAACTTATCCCTAGAGAGCTGGTAATAGTAATCATTTTTTATTTCGTACCATTTTGCTAGTTCATCTTGTAGGGTTTTTTATTTTTTCTATGTTTGTAGAAAAATTTCCAACACTGTGAATATTTTATATTTTATTTTATATGGTTTTAATATTTTTGTGCAAAAACATCAGTATTCTAATGAGCTAAATCTGAAGAGAGGAGTTTAAGGTTCGAATGAAGATCATTATTAGAATTGCTATCCGAGTGGAGTCTCCATGAAGCATTTACCTCCGAAGTTAATGTTGGGTGGGTTAACCACACCTGAATGGTTTTTGTAATTTTCTATTTTCATGGTTAGAATCTAAAAAAATAGAAGTATGATCTGAACCCACTATGGGTAAATGAGTTGCCTTCATATCCAGAAAATTTTGTATCCATTGATATGAGATCAATGCTCTATCAATTCTTTCACATGTATTTGCTTCTACCTGTCTGTTATTCGACCAAGTGAATGGAGCTCCTTCATATCCAACATGTTATAGACCCATAAAATCAATTATTCGAACAATAAATGATTTGCTTCTCGAAGATGCTTTGATTCCTCCTTGTTTTTCTTCCGGGTCAAAAATAACTTTTAGATCCCCAATTAATAACAAATGGTTATTTACCTGTAGAGCAAATGCTACAATATATGACCATTTTTCAAATTTATCATCAGGCTCTATTGCTCCATAAATACAAGTAACCAAAATCTTTTTTTCTCCTAGGTTTGATTAAAAATGGCAAACATTAAATTTTGAATCGATCACCTTCATGTCTATGTTGTTGTGCCAAGATATGGATAACCCTTTTGTTATTCCCAAAGAAGGAACAATAAACCAATCATGAAACTAAGATTTTTTTTTTTAAAACATTTCTATGCGAGACAATGGTGCCTTTGTCTTGGCCAAATAAATTATGTCAGGTTTATAAAACTGACACAAATAGTTAAGATGATCCATAGTTAAAGGAGTCCTTATGCCTTGGGTATTCCAGGAAAGAATTTTCATGATTGAAAGAAGAATAAAGACCAAAGGGAGAAACATTAAAAACATAAAAAACGCCAGACTCCGAGATTTTTAGAAAAACAACCAATCTGCTTGGTGAAAGAGATAAAAGGCAATACATGTATGACTAAGGATACAAAGAAAACTGAAAACATACTTAAACTCTTGATTTCAAAATAAGATCACAATAACAGTTCAAATATTACAGAAAATGGCAAAGAGTCCAAGATGAATAACATAATAATTATTTGTCCTAGTAATGTTGAGCCAGAAAAGATAGAGATAAGACTTATGAGTTTACAAGAAAATTTAAAGAGGCTTTAGAATGCTTAAATTATAAATATCACAATAGACTCAGTGAAGAATATAGAAATAATCCCTAAAAAAACAGAGATATGGAGGGGCTAACAGAATGTAAAAAAAATTGAAGATTAAAGCTAAACAAATTCTACTAATGATTAACTATATTGACAAGATAGCAGAAGCAAAATGTAAAGCATGAAAGATTACACAAAATAATCTAAAGAAATGTAACTAGGGAGCATGACAAATAAAGGAAACAGACTAAATAACATCATATTCAAAAGAAGTAGACAACACCAAGCACAAAATAAAATTAAAAAAAATAAAGAGCTCATAGGCTCTAATGGCAGTACACACAAAAATTCCCATTAAGCTGCTATCACTACACCAAATCCAGGATTTTGCAACGTGTAGTTTTTTGGGTGTGCAACGGATATACGCATTTCAGACCTTAATCCGTTGGACATCAATTTGTTTACGTTGCACTAATAGCTAATTACCGAAAAGAAAAATAAATAAAAAAGGACACGCTTGTAATTTATTTAAATGGATGAGGACTTAAAAGTCTATAAAATCTTATTATTCTCCATTTTCTGCTTTATTATTTTCCTATCTCTCTTCCTAAACTTTATCGAATTCTCCTCCTCTTTTTTTCTTTCTTTTTCTTCTTCTTCTAACCCAAAATTAAGATCTGCGAAATCAAATCAGAAATTTCGAAACCAAAACTGTTTCTCCTAAATCCTAATCTAATGAATCAAAACCCATCTTTCATAAATCAAATCAAATCATTGATAATCCCAGTTTCGTTTCAAACTCTAGATATATATCTGATATCTCCATCACAAACCCTAACAAACTATTTTCTCAATTTTTATGAATTTGAGTGAGTCTTGAGTTTCGCTATTGTATTGTATTAATTTTATAGGGTTTATTTGTGTTCAGTTTTCATTCAGGAATTTATAAGTAGACATAATCATTTAGGTTTAAGATTTATAGGTTTCTTAATTTTTCATTTGGGTGATGTTTTGGTTTCTCTTTGTATCCCTGCTAGCGCTTTCTTCGTATTCATGTAATTTCTTCTTCTTCTTCTTCTTTTTTTCGTCGTATATTTTTAATTATTTTCGTTGAATTTCAGTGATGGTTTTGAATTAAACGATTTACTCACAGATTCTATTTATCTAATTTCAGGGAGGATTTCAGGACACAAATTAGGGAAAAGTATCCTAACAACAAATCTGCCTCAGTTGTAATATTCCCTTTCTCTTCAGAAGATTTTGTAATTTAATTCACTAAGAATTGAATTTTAATTGACTATTTTGTTGGTTTAAATTTTGAAATAGGTTGGTAAAAGCTGGTGGAGATAAGTGGAAATCCTTGTCCGATGATGTAAGTAAATTAACCAGAATTAAATTTCTTACCTATAACTGATGCGTATTTGTGATTTGATGCAGTTTTGTTTTTATGTTTGTTTTAGGAAAAATCTCCTATGTAGCCTAGGCAGAGCAAGGGAAGGTTGAATACACAAAACCATGGACGCATACAACAAGAAGTTGGTCAGTTTTCTTTATAGAAATCTCACATTCCCTGTTATTTCATTGCTTCTAAGGAAATAAACTTGAACGAACTATCATGAAAAATTGTAACACTATTTTAGGCTGGAGGGTTAAATGCTGATGATGATGAAGAAGAAGAAGAATCTGACAAATCAAAGTCTGAAGTTAATGATGAAGATGAGGAGGAAGAAGGAAGTGATGAGGTTTTTTCATACTTGAATTAAAAACCTATTGTTCATCAATTTAAGCTTGGATATGAATTTTTGTGTTAATTTTCGTTCTCTTGAATTATGTTTATAGGAGGAAGATGATGACTATATAGGAAGTAAATTAGATAAGGAAGAAGAACTCGGAGATGTTCATTTTTAACTATTTTTATTATCTCTTTCAGTTTTTTTTGTGGTGTTGAAATTTTATGGTTTGAATCACATCTGCATGATAGATATTTGGTTTGTATGCTTAAAAACCTTTGGGTCCAAAGAAAAAATTAGTATGATAGAACCTTTGTATGGAAGGACTTGGTATGATGATGTGCCACATCCTAAACTTGTGGAATATAAGAAAGATCAGAATTGGGTGCGGAAATGGCAGTTTCTGGTGGTTATGTTGGTGATTGTTTCTTGAGGAATATGAGATGGAGATGAAACTTCTAGTGTTGATGAGATGGTTTTTTTTTGAAGTTATATGTGGATAAAATGCAGAGAAACAGTGGGTTATATTTTTGCTGATGCTTAGAGCTTGTGATGATGCAGTGGATGTATGAGATGAAGATGGTTGAGCAGCAGAGAGGCATTGAAATGTGTTGTGCTTGAATCTTGTTGTTATCAACATAATGGACTGTCTTGGTGATGTGTAAACAAGGAAGAAGAACAAATATGGTGTTGCAGTCGAATGAATGGGTTGATCTGATGTTGAGTAATGAGATGAATTGATGGTTGGTGTTTTGGAATTATAGGAATGAAGTTGTGAGGTTCAATGGCCTTGTACTTCGCAGAAGAAATTTCAGGAGCTGGATGCTAGGGTCAGGAAGCTACAACAAGTGTAGATGATGTTGCAGAACAAGAAATTGTGATGGACTCCATAGCTAGTTCACAGATATTTACAATGTCTTTTGGTGAGAAAAAAAATCATTTCTGGTTGCAATCCTTTTTTTTTTTTTTGCTCTTTGTGATGATTTTTAAAATGCGATATCAAATTTTATGATTCAATGGTTTTCTTAGTCTAGACCATTAAGTTTCTGTGGATGTTTTGTAGATGGAAACATGTAGCTCTATGACATAATGCTACATCATTGAGCATGCTTGATTATAAATGATAATCTGGTTTAACCCAGTATGACATATATGAAGATGATGGGCAAAGCTGGAAGCATCCCCTAGCACGTGGATGGAAATGGACATTATATTCTCTGGTTTGTTTCATGAAACATCCTTTTTAGTTTTATTCTACCAAGTAGTGAATTTTTCTACACTTCCGTGATGCAGAACAACTTTGTATGTTCATCCTCCCAACTTTGTTTGGCTGCAGACTAGATAAGTCGAGTATATGAGTACAGCAAATATGTTCTTAATCTAATTTATGTTAGTAACCATCTCAAGTTTTTTAAAGGTCATGTGATTCAGTTTCTCTAATTTGATTTTTTTAGTGTATGCTCCTATTTATACTGCATATTCTTATTTTTAATAGATCTTACCTCCGTCTCTTTATGTCTGTATTAATACTTCTCATCCTTCTCTCTTTTGCAGTTCGGTTCTTTCTTATCACAAATATATTCTTATATTTCATCAATAATTCAATAATTCTGATTTCGAATAGATAGTTGACCATGGTACTTACGACTTTTTTTTTCTTTCAGTAGTGCCCTCCGCTGAAGGTCAATCACTTGCTGACAAGTATTCCAGAAGTGCTCAATACCTTGCGTATTTTGGTGGAAAATTTGGGTTACGGTATGCTGAGAGTTGTGCTCGTGGTGGGATCTGCTACTTAAACATGTGATATTTTTTATGTTCTACTTGTGTTTATGTGATTTTTTGTTAGTTCAGTTTTGTTAAATCGTCGTACCTGAACACTTATGGGTTTGTCAGTTCTTTACTACTTTTACTCACTGGTTCCGTCCACAATCTATATGTATGAACTACTCTCTAAAATTTGAATAAAATGCTCATGTACAACATATAAGCATGGTACTATGACAACAGCATATATACTTCCTTGTTCTCTTTGAGTTTCGTCTTTTGGTAATCAGTTAGATTACTTTTGATGAATATGATATCAGTTATATTTTGTGAATTAGATTTTCAAGTTAATATGTTGTCTCTTGATGTTTCAGCAGCATGGTAAGTTGGTTGACAAAGAAAATTGGCCAAAGGAGGTTCCTGTCACTATTGGTGTAACTTCAGGTGCTTTTACCCAAGATAGGGTACTTGGTTCTATTTTCCAGAGTACCTTACACCATAAATCTTCACCTGAAGTGGCATCACTCTATGATAATACGCTGATATTTTGTGTGATATGATATATGTGTTTTTATGGTTTGATTTGATGGCCCTGTGACCGTACTGCTAAGTGTTTGTTGGTGTAATGAACATTATCGATTTTATACTCATTTTCTTGTAATAGGTTCATATTTGTTTTCTTATGATTTGTAATTAACATTTTGATTGTTCATTCTGAAGAAAATATGCTATGAATCTGGTAATTTATGGATGGATTGGTCGATTACATCATGTCATTGTGCCCAGCTGCAGCAAAAGAATCGAGGTACCTTGTAGAGGCTAGTTTAAACTTGGGAAAGTCCTGTAGTGTGCCAATATACACACCCCCATTATTTTCTTGTTACTCTAATCCTTAAATCTAGGACTAAGCTAGTACTGTGAGCATATTTGGAGTAACTACAGGAAACAATAGCTTCGTAGCAATATTTCTTATGTTCCGTAATGGAATTTCATTATATTTTTTCAAACTTAGTTTATATTGTTGTAAGGATTAGTGATTATCTGATCAAATTGGGTCTTTAAGTTGATCTATAATAATAGTATATGAAGGTGCAGAAATCTGCGGGAATTATCGTCGGAATTTATTTATATTTTATTTGGAATTATCATCGAATTTTATTTTTTTTCACCTGTAAATAGGTTTGCAACGTATATAGGTGTTTCTCAAATTAGAGTAATACGTTGCTTAAATTACTGTAATCGTTGCGAAAATTAAAGAATCCGTTGCTCAAAAAACGTTGGTAAACTTGTTGACCAACGTTTTTACACGTTGCACAAATTAATTTTCCCAACGGATTTTCGCGTTGCACACAAATTTGCTACGCCATATTTCCAACAGATTTACGCGTTGGTGAAATTTATTGCAATGCTTATATCCGTCCCAAATCAGATGTTTTGGTGTAGTGTATTTTGATGGAATCTTGATCATTAGTTGTATGCAATGTCTTTACCCTTAAAGCTTGATGCTTTTCCTTTGAATCACTAATGAGGGGGACAAACTGCAGAGACTGGATATTCAATAACCTTGATTTATTTTAATTCTTCATTTTCTTTGGTGTTATCATTGGAGTTCAAATCTATTTCAGTAATTCTAACTCTATTAAGGACTCGTAAAGCTAAATCACAGTGGAAATAATTCTGCATCAGATTCTAGATCCTAAAATAAGCTATGCTATTATCAGGAAGTTGTTGTAAATGAAAAAGTGGGGGTATAACAACCACACCCAATATTTCTCTTAGCAATATGTATGGACTAATATACTCTTAAGAGGATCAACTAGACTGACAGACTCAATCTTAATAAAAGTATATCAAAGAGTTATATCTCAATTTATCGATTCAATCCACACTCAAACAAATAGGAATTTGCGAGCCTGGTTAAATACAAGAGAAATAACTTGAACGGTACCAAAGACCGATGTTCAAGGATCAATCAATTTTAATCAACAACCAAAGGTTCGATTTACCAATTGTTCGATTCAATGCACAACCTGTGATATTTCAATTGTATAACAAAATATAACATGAAAAATAAATAACACAGACACCAGAAGTTTTGTTAACGAGGAAACCGCAAATGCAGAAAAACCCCGGGACCTAGTCCAGATTTGAACACCACACTGTATTAAGCCGCTACAGACACTAGCCTACTACAAAGCTAACTTCGGTCTAGACTGTAGTTGAACCTTAATCAATATCACATTGATTCAAGGTACAGTTACGCTCCTTAAGTCTCTGATCCCAGTAGGATACTATGCACTTGATTCCCTTAACTGATCTCACCCATAACCAAGAAACAAATATGTCTCACACAGATTGAATATATAATCTGTTTCCCACAGATAAACCTACTAGTTTTGTTCCTTCTTTTGATAAATCAAGGTGAACATGAACCAATCGATAACCCGGACTTATATTCCCGAAGAACATCCTAGAATTATCAATCACCTCACAATAATCTTAATCGATTAACGAAACAAGATATTGTGGAATCACAAACGATGAGACGAAGATGTTTGTGACTACTTTTCTATCTTGCATATCGGGTATATCAATCTTAAGCCAATCTTACGATTATACTCAACATGATAGAAACATCAAGATCAGATCACGCAACTACAGAGAAAATAGTTGGGCCTGGCTTCACAATCCAATAAAGTATTTCAGTCGTTAACCTACAGGGTTTCGTGAAAAACCTAAGGTTAAAGGAGAATTGACTCTAGTTTATGCAACTAGTATCACACATGACGTGTGGGGATTAGGTTTCCCAGTTTCTAGAGTTCTCCTTTATATAGTCTCCAAATTAGGGTTTGCAATCTAAGTTACCTTGGTAAAAAAGCATTCAATATTCACCGTTAGATGAAAAACTGATTATATTTAAGCTAATATCTTTTAACCGTTAGATCGAACTTAGCTTGTTAAACACAAATGAAATTCACTTTCATTTAGGTTTGGGTAACCATACCTAAACGTGTACACTTAGTTGGTTCAATAATAGTTAACCAATGGATAGCCATATGAGCACTTTCATTTCAACCTTATTCTTCTTCACCATAACTAGTTCAAGTGACTCAAATGAACTAGTTAGAGAGTTGTTCAATTTCTTAGATATCATATAAGTATACAAGACACAATTGAATCAAAATACATTTTGATTTACTCGAATCAATTCATGAACATTATAGCCACGGTTTACAAAGATTGCATTCCTTATTATATAAATGTTTTAGTTCATGAACAAACCGATTTTAGAAAGTAACCTACCTATATATGCAAACGGGTACGCATACTTAATTAAACGGGTTGAGTTTGTTTTTTACTTTCAAACTCCAGCAGAAATTAACGGACGTAAACTTTCCGCCAGTATGCGTACCGGTACGCATACTCACCCGGATTTCTAACAACCGCCAGTACGCGTACGTGTACGCATACTTCAGGTTCCCGGTTTTGGACTTTTACACAAATGTGAGAACACACTATGTTTATATATCCAAAGTTGGTTACATGTTCTAAACTCTCATTTCAATCATTGAAACTTTCTTAGAGGATGTTATATAGTTGTTATTCACAAACTATTTTTCATCAAAGCAATTTTCAAATTATTTAAATAATCAACATGACTTTCTTCACGAGTAAATATGAACTTGGCCAAAGCGAAAGCTTACCAACACATATTTCGAGGAATAGATAAGTGAGTTAAACTTGGATTGAAATAGCACATGTGTATAGTTGAAGTCTATATAGCAACACGACTTTTGTCTCAAAATAGAAGATAAAATAGATAGACTTTTGAGTGATAAATAAGTTCAAGTCTCCACATACCTCTTTGTTGATGAAGTTCCACAAGTTCCCTTGAGTAGTTCTTTGCCTTCATTCGATGAACACCATGGAGTCTAAGGATCAACTATACTTACTATTCTAATCCGAGACTTAGATATAAGTAGACTAGAAATTAAGACTTATAGTTTTGGCAACTAAACTTGACAAATAATCTTGAGATAGAAACGCTTGCGAGTTCGACCGAGCAATGCTCTAACAGTGAGGATGAATCTTCATCCCACAAACCAGTTGCAAAGTTGAAACTATGTCCAGGTCTAGCTCTCTTTGCAAAAACTTTCCATATATATGGGTCCCTTTGCGAATGATTATTATTGTAAAAATGGGTAGCATTAATATTATGCACACTATCTGGAGCATTAATCTATGGGGTTTGATTATTTTCTTTGTTATCAGTTTCATTGTTAGAATCTTTAATATAGTCAAAACATGTTACCTTAGAAGCTGCTTGTTCAGATAAAGCATTGGATAAGATGTCCTATGGAAGTTCCATGACCTTTTGAACCATTACATGGGCTTGCTGTGGGATATTAGCATGATGAACATGAACTTGGTGCATTGCCGCTATTACATTGTCTGCTTGTGTTTGTTGAATCTCCGCTTGTTGTTGGGAAATGTTAAACTGAAGACAGTTCCACAACTTATGGCCAATGAGATTAGAAAACCCACAAAATTTATTAGGGAAATTATGGAATTCAAAAGAGACCTCATTAGTGAAAACCATTTCATTTTCAGCCATTAAACTGAATTTAACTCAAACATTGATGAAAAAACTGCCATTAGCCTTGCACACGTGAAAAGAAAATGAGACAATGTTTCCCATGCAAGCTAAATAGCTCATGAGATTATCACTGGTAACTTGAGCAGGGGTCAAATTGTGCACTGTTATAAAAAAATATTTCTTCATATGGATTTCATGTCGAAAATTTTTCAGTTCTCTCCCATTTCCTCATGCAAAATAAGTCACATATACTTTTCTTATAGCAACTGCAAGAGATGTGCATTTCATATTCCCTCTCAAACCTTATTAAAAATACCCAATCACTGACTGATCTAACAGAAAGACCCCCTTGAATCTCCCATTGAAAAAACAGGGCATTTCTGACATCCCATCTATCTCTAGCCACAAGTTCATCAAATCTTCCTAACAGACAGCTAGTCCAAATTTCTTCCTCATTATTTTGAACTCTATCAGGAATTATGTCATTAAGTGTGAACATTTTACCACTACTCAGATTCAAGGCTTATTGAAGTTGATTTGTGAGATGAGCGACATTACCATGTCAGACTGCATACATGATGATACAAAAAAACTCAGCTTGAAATCTACAGTTGGAAAAGAATTTGAGAATTTGAGAAATTGGGTTTGAGTTGATTGGAGAAGAATTTATGCACAACAAGGTTACAAATAACCTCATTTTCTAAAGTATAAATAGGTGAACAATTAGTGTTTTGAATTATAGGAAGCACATAGTAAAACCCAGAAAGAGAAATTGACAAAAAAAAAATCATGATATTTAGCCTCAGATTATGTATGGATAGTTGAATCGGTTAAAATCTATGGGAAGCACACTATGGAAGGCAAAAAAGATAAAATTCTTATAGATGGAAATTTAATATTAAAAGATGATGACTTGAGCAAGTAATAGGTTCCAACATGAAGGCTACGAAGTTAAAATTAAAGATTGCGTAACTAGGTTAAATCATTACCTGACAAGAGTTGGAAAGAATCATACGCAAGCGTGTGATAAAGCATGGATTAGAAAATCTTAAACCCCTACTAACACCCTTTTCTGGAAAGATTAAGCTTCGATTTTATCAAAATAATAATCAAATCCACGATCTCTTTCCGAAGATTGTTTAATCAAATCGAAAATATCCACTAACCCCATCCACTGAGAGGTATAAATCTTCGTTATTGTCGAATTATTATTTTATTCTGAAATCAATATTGATGCGGATGAAAGTTTTGTTTTGAGAAGAAAAAAACTGATATGACTCCTCTGACTTTTGTTTCAGACCAAAATCAACTCCATAGGAAATGAGTCAAGACTCCTGAATAGCAAATAGATTAGGGAATTTTGTGTTTCAAAGTCATCAGAGCCCATGAACAGGCGAAAACCATGGATGGAAGAAAAAAACTCGTTAAAAAACTAGATTTATGTGGGAAAGTGTTTTTTTCGGGTTTTACTAAATTTTAATCTCCAATGTAAGAGGCAAGGTCATTAAAAAAAATTGACATGACAAAGTAGGGATAAAGGAGAAAATCTAGATTAGATTTTCATCATGACCTTGGGTCTTAAGTCCACATCATCGTTCTTTTCTAAATTTAAACAAAATGTTTTAGATAAGACCTTGGAGACCGGATATGAACTTTAGGTGATTTTTTTTTTTTTCATTTAGCAATGACCCACTAAAAAGGGTGTTAAAAAGGCCTCCACCTTGACCCCAAACATTAATTGGAAATGCTCTAATTATCAATTCATCTCGGACACTGTCTGAGCTCAAATATTTCTGAAATCATTATTAGCATGCCCTGTTGGTCTCAATTCCTAAATCACATTTTCTCGTTGAGACATACTCCTTCCATCCCTAAATAGATGACTTATTCATTTTTAAATTTTGTCCCACTGATAGAAGACCTATATATTATTAAAACAAGAGAATACTTATAAGACTATCATTTTAATTGATTATTATTAGCATAAGAAACATGTATAATTCGATAGTCATGTTTATATTCGTCACATATGTATGTTTTAAAATGCTTTTTAATAGTATGGAATTTACTATTTTGGGGTAGATTTCGTGCTGGAGTTCAATTCTGTAAAGTGGGATTAAATTATAATAATCAAGTTTTTAAGGTTTAAACTTTAAAGCGACGTTTAGTAGTAGTACTACTACTGTGAGATACTCTAGAATTTGTTTGTCTTAATCAGTCAAAATTAGTGACTAATTAGGGAAACAAAACCCATTATTGTAGCAGTGGTATTTTCAAGTCATCAAATTTATAAATCAAATCAATTATCTAAAAGATGTATATCCAGTGGCCTGATTTCGATGCGACAACCGAAAACAAAAATAATCGTCCTTGCGTTGCAATTAACCTAAGCACTGCCATTCCGCCAGCAACAATTCATCATGACCAGACACTTGTTTGTGTTTAGCAATGTTTATGTTATATGCACCTCTCTTGTCAAAATATTAGGCGTCACGAAGCCCCGTTTAGAAGAGCTTTTCAATCTAAACTAAAAGCTGAAAAATCTAGACTAAAAGGTGAAGAAGATTCTTATGAAATTTCGGAAGGCCGTACATGTAGAATTTGTAAAAAGAAAACAAAGGTTCCGCTGCTATACAAAATAGAAAAGGATTCTTTTTTTGACAGGCTCATTGCGGAGACTCTAGCTTCAAGAATTCCTTCTCTGGCTAGTTGGACCATTGCCCATGACTGCTAATGAGGTACCAATTCATAGGAGAGAGGTTACCATATCACAAACAAGAGTAACAAATTTTTGTCCCATATGGGATGATACCCATCAGTAAACTGGTATCTCTTAACAAACATGAGTAACAATTTCTTTTTTTTACAGGGGGTTTATAAAAATTTGTATTTTCTCACCGGTATGTTTTAGTTGCATTTGTGAGTGAGATTAAAAAAAAAATGATAAGATAAGATAAATAAAAAAAAATAATAATTTATGTATCGGTAGATGGACATTTGTAAGACTAGCCAATAATTTATAATATCATCATCATAGGTATTCCAAAATCACTAATTATACTATCTCCGTTTTAAAAAAAAAGATACCATCAATTTTTCATTCTAGTTTAAAAATATGCTAAAATGAAAAAGTGATGCATTTTTTTTTAAACGAGTGAACAGTTCACAAAATAACTACAATTTTATAATACAAATTGGAAAATAGTTTGTCCAAAGGTTCGCCAGCCAAGACAACACCTGATTTTTAATCAAATTATTTTTGTGACGGAGGAGATTTCTAATTTGTCAATAACTGGTCATAATGAGAATAACTTAATAGTCTCGCACAATCACACATTTGAATATTGTCATATTGAGCGTCCTGGCCACAGCAATGCCAGTTTAGTAGTAGATAGGGTGTGTTTACGTTGAAACATAAAGATTGGGTGTAGCTCCTATCCAATTAGGTATTTAACCTACCATAAAACATGGAAGTCTTTTAGACTTTCAACTATTCCACAGAAACTAAATTCCGGGTCCTGTGACTCTTGTCTTGTCTCTAGAAGGAGACTTGCAGAATACATCCATCAGTTTCACTAATTCTCAATTTGAAAAACCAACCGTGGACCAATTTGGTAGACCAAGCCTCCCCACTGTCAGATTAACATGCAAGGGAAATGGCGGTAGTAAACTCCGCTACCAGACAAAATACAAAAAAGGAACCTGCTGAATCCTGGCATCCAACAATATTCAACAATGCAAAATAGGAACCTATATAGCTCTGCTCAACCATTGTACTTCCATTAGCACGAATTAGTCAACTTGTCATGCAAGAAAGATATCTCGTAATGGACCCTTTACGTTATTAACTAGCAAAAAAATAAGATTAAGATGACTGCACACAGTCACTAATAAGTACAGAGTAAAACAACATCAAACCAAAGTACGTACTCGGATTCTTTTACAATCTCCTTTGTAGTAAAAAGAGTCGAAGAACATTAAGAAAGATAGAAAAAAGAAGCATTGCATAAAATGCAATCTCAAACAAAATAAAAACTAGAATGTAGAAATAACAAGATAATAAAAAGCACAAAGTTGTTGATAATTAAGCTGACCAATTAAAGTGATTTGGATCGGCAGTTGTAGTGCTTTGTGACCAGTCGGGTTCAATCCAACTACTGCTGGTCATCTCCTTGGTGTCATAGAAGTCTGTAGCAACGTCAATATGATTTTCTTCTGCACGGCTCCAACGAGAAGAGTAATGATACATACCTGTGTCAAGAGAATAAAATAATAAGCCTCTTCCATCTTTGTGTAATCTAGGGAAATAGACTTTGTTCTCCATTCGACTATTTGGAGGAGCAACTGCGGAGAAGCTAGAGGTATTGCTGATGAACAACATATGCTTCCCCAAATTTTTAACTTCAACCCAGACCTTCGCCACCAAATCCAAACTAAACACTCCAACTGTTTCTCCAAGAGGCCCAACATTCACTAATAAAAGATTTCCATTACATTCTACCAAGTAACTGGAGGATGTTTCATTGAACTGTTTTGAGGGTTTACTGTCAACTCCCCAATCCAGTCCATTGTTGTTGTCTTCATCATTTAAAACACAACGTCCTAAAGTTCCAGTGTAATCTAGGCACAAGAAATCACCCTGGAAGAACACTGGATTGTTGAAACATGGCAGAAAAGAAGCACAGTTTCGAATTGAACGAGACCTCCAATCACAACTTCCTCTTTTAAGGGCGTAGATTGAGAATGCCATACCGTAGTGAGACTGCTCGATAGCAAAAATCACACAGTCTGGAGAAGTAGGTTTAGATGAGAATGACATACCACTCAAGTATAACCTGCATTTGGTATCAGGAAAATCAGGAAGTCGGATCATCACTTTTGTAAAGAGATTGTAGAAGAATGGAGTTTTCGTGTCTTTCGACACTAGTAACAGCCAACCATACTTCGAATAACGGATTGTAGCACCAGCTAGCAATTCCGAGAGATTCTTCTTCATGGAGTATTTCTCATTATGCATTGGATCAACAAAATTGTAGATGGTACCACCAGTATTATCTTCAAACGAGTTGAAAACCAACAACGGGAACAAAATTGCCCTTGGCGGGTATACTTCAGGAAATATTGAGCGATTTCTTCTACACACGGAACGAAATTGTACATAATCCTTTGGATTTAGATAACTAGCAATCAACTCCACAATGTCATTGCTAAGAATGGCCCAAGGTGGTCGTTCTGATTCTTCTAATTCCCCTCCAACATGAATTTCATCCTGATCAGCCTCATCACAAGAGTCACCTAGGCAAGTTTTGTTCACTTCCTCTGCTAGCTCTGTAATTTCACAATCTTCTTCTTCTTTGCCATCTCTACCTAACAAATTTTCTGTTCCCCTTCTTCCACCGGTCTTCCTAAAGATATAAAACCATGAATATATCATAAGAATACCGAATACTTACCAGTGTTGAATAAAATAAAAAGGTATATGTAAAAAGGGCATGGGCTATTTTCGGGTGTACCTGGTAAGTGTCGGAATCATAATCCAATTCCCAGAGAACCATGGTGTTGGTAGCTTTGAAAATGGCAAGATAACTGTAGTACCATCATCTTCTAGTTCAAAAATGTAGAGGGACTTATCCTCTGGTTCTGTGTAAAACACGCAACCCCTTTTAAGAGCCATATCTGCCGCTGAGCAAGATGCGTTGATTTGTCCTCCAACGAAGAGTACATTATCACCTAAGCTCTTCACCTCAACCCAAGCCATTAATGATAAATCGAACCTCTGGACTTGCACTGCTGAGGCGCGTGCACGAGGGTTATTCAAATTTCTTAGATTTACATTGTGGAAAATGTTAACTTGGAAGATATCATCAAAAGATTCCACCTGATAGGATTTTAGCGAACATGTAGATCCCGCGGCATGTTGAAGAACTGGGCATCCTTTTACTTGGAATCGTCTTATAGATAGGGTTTGGTCATTATAATGGTGACCATGTTTTACTTTGATCTCTAATTGCCAGAGTGAGTGACAAGAAACGTATAACTTGCCTTTCAAGTAATGGAGGCACCGAACAGAACAGTTATTAAGGCCTTCATAATATTCATCCAAACACATACTCCGCCATTGCTTAGCTCCACGTTGACTATATAGAAGTAAGATCTCAGAAGTAAGCTGATGCTTGAGGAGGAAGTAAACTGTGGATCCGTTAACATTGTTGCTCATAGGTAAAGTTAGAACACAATCGATGAAATAATAGTTCATAACCCATTGCAACAAATTAGGTAGTTTAACTGACTCCAAAGAAACAGGATTCCACAAAAAGCAATCAGCTTGATCAAGGTCCAGAATGACTAGCCATCCTTGATGACAGGGCTTTTGCCAATAAATATTTCCACTAAGTTCTGGTATAAATTTTGTGCATGTTTTGTTATTAGGTTCACATGGGTTATAGAAAGCATGGTATTCTGTACCTTTTCCATACGGAAAAACGAGCCATGGAGCGGGTTTTGGAACTGGTGGGCGATTACATGCACTTCTCTTGGCTATTAATGATCTTCGGCTTCCGGAGGCTGATGATGAAGACTTTTTCCCCATGGAAGCTACAAAAAGAGAGGATTTTGTGAGTCGTGCGTACGAGCAGAGGGGAGTATATGAACTATATGGAGAGAAGGATTCTTTTTTTCTATGAACAAGTTTGATCAAAACATACCCATATATATATATATATATAGTGAGGGAGAGAGTCATACAATTTCCTTTCTGTAATATGTTCCAAAAATAATCTGTTTGCCTGAACATACCTATTATATTGCTACTGCTATTCTTAACCCATTCCTATTATAATTCTTAATACACGTCCTAGATTTGCAATGGTTATTTTTCAAATGATGTGTCATGCATGAAAATATTTAAATTTGAGGACGATGTTTTGAAAAAAAAAATTAAACACTTTTTTACGTGAACTCTCTGGATATGGAAAGGTTTGGATGTCTTCCCATCCCAGTAACACTTTTATTCTAAAAATCATTCAAAAATAAATATAAAAATATTTTTTAACCACGCCAACAAGTAAAACCTGGATACACAACTTTCTGGAGGAGATAAAACTTTTATAACAGGATAACAGGGATGTATTTTATAACAGGTAACAGGGTTCGTAACCAAAATTATTATTATATCTATTCTACTTTGAGGCCCTCCTAACTTGTCATATTAGTTTTTAGTCCCCCTTCTAAAAATAAATAGTATCAAAGGTCCAATAAAGAAGCAGAAACAGAATGAGAAATGACGGAGCATTAGCTACTTACCTGTCCATATATATGTTGGGAGATCTGGAACTTCTTTGTAAAATCGTTCAAGATTTCTTGGGCTCAGTCTTCAAATCTCCACCAACAATTTGAAACTTGGGTTTCTTCTCCTTTATTTGGAAAAAATATGGAAAGATCATATCTTTTGCTATAATTTGAACGGTGTGGAAGGAGAGGAATTTTTGAGATAAAAAAATTGATAGGAACCGAAGTTTGAATTCATTTTCTTCTTCAACTTCAACAGGGAATATGTTTTAGGAACAAAACGTTAAATTTATACCTAGGGGGACTAGGGTAAGGGAAAATGGCGCTTGTGTTATTTGCCAGCACCTCTTTTTCTTTGTGATATCTCTTTTTTCCTACGAGATTCTCCTTGTGACGGGCTTGGCTCTGTTTTGAAAAGCTATTATTGGGCTGCAAGCCTGCAATAGCTTAAAAGTCAGAATAAAAAGAAACATATTTTGAAGCGTAATGAATTTTTTTTGAGGCATATCAAATAGTGTCAAAATAGGGTCGCTAAATAAAAAAACAACATCACCCCTTATCCATCCTTTCTAATAATGGCATAACCACCCTTACATAATTAGTGTTAATGATTATGATTAGATTTGATTACTTAGGAATTTTAAGGATCGATTAAAAATTAAATTATTAGTGGTAAATTAATAGAGAAAACAAATTTATGTGAGAGAGTTGGGATTTTTGAAAGGAAGAGGAAGAAGAAGAAGAAGTGAAGAAAAAAAATGATTTTTGAGATTTTAGTTATTAGTTATTAGAAGTGACCAAAATGTGTGATTCAAATAAGAGGTATGCTTCTATACGAGGTTTAATGTCCTTTTTATATGTTGAATCTGTCAAAAAATTAAAATTTTAAAACCCAGATCTACTGACCCAGATGAACGGTTCGGCTAACAACTTTTCAGTCAATTTTTTTTTTCTATATAGGTTCGGCTCATAAAAAAAAAAAAAAAAGGGTTCGGCTGAAAAGTTATCAGCCGAACTTCACTATGGAACTGACGAATTTTAGGTTCGGCTGATTCGAACACAATCTACCAAAGTCGCATTAGCCGAACATTGTGTTTCTCTAAATCATATACTAGGTTCGGCTCAAAATTGATATTCCAAGATCAACCGAACTGATCTTCTGAAAACCCTAATTCCATCTTTGAAATCATATTCTATCGATCAAACAAAATAAAATCAATCGAAAACAAGATGGGTTTGTTACAAATACATTCTAAAATACATCTGAGAGCAATTGAGATTTGGATTTCGCACTCCAACATCGCTCATTTCGATTCGTGTTTCCTTTGCTTGATTAGTTGCTTGATTGAATTGGAATCCAAGATGTTTAAGTTTAAAGGTTATTTTGATTTTTGATTTTAGGTCTTTGAGGATAAGGGCACTCTAATTTAAATTGTTTAAGGATATATAGGTAATTGCACTACCTTTAGACACCCCTTATAAACCCACCCTAGATGGGATAATAAATAAGTATGCCTCAAAAAAATTCAGTATGCCTCAAAACAGGTTTCAATAAAAATGCGTTGGAGATCTTACTTAACGAAAATGAATCATATTTTGAGGCATACACACCCAAATGGTGCGAGGCATACAAAATTTTTACTCTTAACTAGTTTAGGTTGATTATTTTTTTTGAAGCATGAAATTTATTAAACTAGAAAGGGGTTGTTACATGAGGGTATGTGATACCCCAAGTTTCATCAATTACAACATCATATTGGAGCAGATAGTGAATAGTAGTCTTCCGATCAGAATTGCAGCGGAGGCGGATGTTCGAGTCGAAGTCGAAGGTCGAAAGACCTCCGATCAATGATTTCCACAAGAAAAGCTGTATTTTTGATGGACACAACAGTGTCCATAAGAAATTAGTTGATGTTAGAGGGGTTCGACGCAATTTAATGAAGTTGCTAGCCAGGCATTCACATCCATATGCTGAGGATTGCTGCCCGAACGACGTCTGTCTATCTCCTGTTTTTTCGGCTTGAACCATGTCGTCTAAAGTGCCTTTAGCTCTGATTGTTTCTTGCAGAAGTCTCCAATCGAAGTCCTTGATGTTTTTGGTGCCATAAAAAAACAACTTGAGAATAGTACTAATACTACAACTATTGTTACTAATACGATACTAGAGACTGAAATAAAGAAATAAAGGACAATTACAGATTCCTACTTGATTAAGCTAAAGTAAAACAGACTCGATCAAGACTAACCTAAAGTACAATCACAAACATGCTTACACTACAAACTTTTTTTTTTTTTTAGTATTACACTACAGATTAAATAGTAAAGTAACTATGAGAGCTCAAAAGAAGGTAAGGCATCCACCGGCCCCAGAAGAATGCTAAAATGCATTATGTTTTTAATGTTAGATTGTGGTAGTGGTAAAAAATAGATCATGTTACCTACAGTGAAAGAGGCGTGTCTTTTTTTTTTTTTTTTTTTTTAATCAAAGGCCTTAAAAATACAAACAGTCTGCCTCAACTGCTGGAGATAGCCAAGCAGGAGAACAAGACTGGTACATATAGACTTACTAGGAACAGTATGAAAGACAAGTAAAAATAAAAGAACCTAGACTTACAACCAAATGAGATATCTAGGAAGATACTATTGCTCCGGACTGCAACTAGATAAGAGAGGAAATCGTCAAGGAGTATAGAGGCTTCATCCACAACTGAAAAGGTTGCCAACACTACAAACCAACTGTAGGAGAACAACTTCAACCTTGCGATAATTCTATCAAGATAGGTGAATGCCCGGACGACTTGGAGGAAACAAAAAATTGCAACCAATAGGAACATCGACTCACAGCACACCGATCCCAAGCCCTCCGAGGAGTTCTGGCTTAAAGGAAATATGCCACGCTTCTCATCAGAAGAATGATAAAAGTAATAATGCTGCGATTCCTAAAAATAACAGCTAAAAACACAAACATCAGTAACAAAATCAGCCCCAAGATAAATTGATGAAAGACCTTCATAGTTGTGAAGACCTAAGAACAAATAGCTAATATAAACTCCAAAAAGAACTTCAAACACATACTCCATCCACATCCAAACAATCCACTTTTGACCATCAACTGGATACAACTTACACTCATAGCAGATATATGTACTTGCTGCCCAAGCCCTCGTCGAAGGAGTAAAATGGCTTAAAGGTCTTACATCGAGGTATACCAAAAAGAAGTGCAGACTGAAATCCAATAAGTCATCCCAAGTGTTTAAGCTAACAGATTCATCCAAGAGAAAGAGTTTAGTTAAAAGATCAAGAGAAGATCGCCGAGAATGAGTAAAAAACCTTTTATACATCCAAGTAGACCAACTGAAATCATCAGCAAAATGTACCTTGCTTTTACACCAAATATATGTACTTACTGCCCAAGCCCTCGTTGAAGGAGTAAAATGGCTTAAAGGTCTTACATCGAGGTATATCCAACATAAGTGCAAACCTATATCCAGCTTAAAACCCCAATTGCTCGAATGATAAACTTTAAGATCCCTCAGCACAAAAAAGAGACAAATAACCCAATGAACTTCCAAAGAAATCCACAGACCAGCCTCAAACCAACAGAAAATCATCATACTACCAAGCCGAGAGGGGATAACATCGAAACCTTCAAGATTTATTTCATAAATTAAGAAAACTTGACCGAACATAACTAACTAGGAGGAAAAACATCCCTTACTAAAAGCAATACTGAACCAATTGATGAGACGGTCCAAACCCACAACCTCATCTTCCAAATTGATCATAGAACTAATTCCATACTCCAAAAGAGCCACCGGAGTTAAGCCTACCCAATCATCAGAAAACAAATAAAAGTCTAATTTGACTTGTCTAGAAGCAACAATTCTAGAGATTACTATCAGGAAAGAAGTTCTTTGAATTTCGCTAAAAACAAGAGCATATTTCTGAGCTTCACCTAAGTCACAACACTCTTTATCATACTGACCATTCTTCATGTTCTTATCTGTATAATAATAGTAACAAGTATGATCCAGGCCACTACAATTTTCAACTAGTTGAGTACTGTAACCCTCCTCTCTAATAGAAACATATTATGCTACCTCTATATTCACTGTCCATCCTAACATATAGGATATACCAAAGAAGTACCAGAAAAGGACAAGATCAATTAAAGTATTTATCTCACCAGCAAGCCAGGTAAATACAAGTGCAATTAAAGAACATTTTTGGAAGAAGAATATATAATAATCCAAAAGGATTTGTCTTTGAGTAGAGGACAAGGCCACAATAATAGTCACGTGAACAGATAAAGCTTTAGAAAGTCATAGACAGTTTGGATGGGTCCAAAAAGGGTAGTACTGAACAGAGACAATGAAGTACCTTTTTTGAGAAATTCCATCAATTTCTTCAGACAAATTGAGATTCAGAGCATCGGAGACATACTCCCCATCCACGAAGACGTCCCTGAACGAAACAGCACTGAGAGACTTGTCGGAGAGAACAAACCCTTCTTGTGTATCAATCTCCTGGGAACTGTTGAAACCCCTACTCAGAGAAGATAGAGTTTTGCCGGTAAATGAAGCTTGACAATAAGTGAATTCCTCTAAAACTACAGACTCGATTGTTTTAACCCTTCTGTAATTGCCATCATCCAAATTTAGACCCTCAAAGAGATCACATAGGAACTCGATCTCAATCAATGAAACTAGAGATTGACCATGAGAAACAGATTCAAGATCAAGATTTTCAAACAAACAACACAACAACTCGTCCCCATGATTGAAAATAAAAACCTTTCTTAGACTAAATTAAGAAACTCAAGAGAAAACAACATATGTAAATTCACAAAGGTTCGAGAAAACAGCCTCCAAATCAACATGAGACTAAGAATTCAGGGGTAGAACAAGATAGAAAGGATAAGGACTTAAGATTCATCCAAAAGAAAAACTTGAGGATTTTCAGATTCAAATTAAAGAGAAAGATAAAGAAAAGGCTGGTAAAGGTTGTAACAATAAGCTTGATTTTGAAGATATACCTAAAAAAGACTTCGAAGAAGACGACTACCAATGATCACATACAAACATGACTTGAATACAGAAGACTAAAAAAGATTAATGGAAGAAATTGGAGCGAATCTGTCTCCCCGATATGCAGAGCAAAACTCGGGGGAGCCATGTCTTGTTATTGTTGATGTTGCCCGTTACTGCTGTTATTTGTGCATCGGAATTTTTCACAAAACTTGCATGATTTATTGATGTTATTAACGACAGGTGTGCATATATATAGATTGATCAATAAACTCATGACTCATTCTTAGGCAGAGAAGCAACAACAGTCTAACCAAGTCAAGGAAGCTAAATTCAAACCCACTGATACCAAACCATCGTTCGCTGCATGAACTTCAAATCCAAATGATTGAAAAAAGATTGACTCTATGTTCCCTTAAAGACTCATCCATTGCGATAAAACCCAATGCATATCGAGTAATAAATCAACCTATTATTTAGAAGAAATAACCCAAACCCTCCGAAAAACAACCTCCACCAAACCTCCAGAGAAATAACAAGGAATAACGACAAACAGCTTCAGAGGGACTAAGATAAAACCTTAACCTATAACAGTCCCCCAAGCAATCTAGCGACAGAGCTGAAAAATTATGCAACTAGTGGTTGAAGGAACCATAAACAATCACCAACTAATACGATCCACTAAAAATCCATCCATGACTAGATGACCGAGAACAATTGAGGAAAAAGAGAAAAACCAACTTCCCTACGGGGTTCAATTAAACAAGTTTATGGATAATTGAGGATTATAATAGAATTTTGACAATCCAAGGATTGGATAGGTTGATTAAAATTTGGGGTTTAGAAAGACTATAGGTAGCCAAATAAATTTACGCAAACAAAGGTTGATGAGAAAAAAAAGATACAGCGGCGATATGGGAACTACATATGGATTTTTGATTAACTTCTAGGGTTAATACAACATTAAGATTAATGGGTAGAAAATTCGATCTAGTTTAGGGGGTTATGATGGACTTTGAGCGGACATTAGGCTTGCAAGGAGACGTTAAGGATTTGCAGGCTATTCTTCCCTAATTGCAAAATGAAACCGAAGATTCAATCTGGATAACGGAAAGTGATACTTGTAGAAATCGACCGGTGAATACGAATGGAGTAATAAGGAAAACCCATTTTGAGGAAACAAAACCATCATCACCACAATCAACTTCATGGAAGAAAAATCTCAGCAACAAACCATTAATCAAAGACTCCCCAAAGCTAATTAGATTCTAAAAAGATGGAAACATGATGATCATACCACAGATCTAGCAAATAAAAACAACTAAATCATCTCTGGGGCCGGTAGAAAGAGAGATTTAGCCGAGAAAATGAGGTTTCTCCTTGATTTTTTTCATTAGGGTTTGAAGGATGAGAAGGAAAAACTAAAAAGGTTTTTTTTTAGGTTGATAAAAGGTGTTCAAAGCTAGTTAAACTATTTAAATAACTTTAATTTATTTATTTACTTTTTACTTTTTTTTTTTATTCTTTTAAAATTTTCATATTTTTTTTAATTAAAGTCAGCATTATATATTATTTAATTGAAATTAGAGTATAAAGAGTTGGCTGGTAGCCTAGCAATAAGTTAGGCACCAATCCCTTTTTGAATTACAAGCCATATTTTGTGAAACAAATAACTGCCTATTTCAACATTAAAGTCATTACCAGCAATGCAATTTTTTAATCTCTTCGAAAAGGACACCAAGTCATCGTCAAACACACCAAGAATAAAGAAAGTTGGGACAATAAAATTGTAACCATGGGTTGTGCATTTATCCAAATACTTGTTGCGTTTACGAAAAAACTGCTTTGAAGACCGCTTGGCCAGGCATGAACACCACCACCGGTAAAAGGGATGACCCATGTGACGTCAAAAAAAGTATCTTTACCACCCTCCTAATTGTAAACAAGGATATTTGCTGGTCTTAAACCAGTACCATTGTTAGAAAAGAACATGAGGCAACTTTTTTCCTAACAAGGACCCCGACTCTAAAACATGCGTCCATCAAGGTATCTCGTACAACATCATGATAGAAATTGAGACCTACGTCACTATCACAGTGTAAGGCATGATCACCAAAATATCCATTTCCCTGTTACAACTAAAACAAGGCTACCAGCTTCAAAAAACGGAATTCCCAAACGATAACATAAGACCGAACTAAATTGGCGGGTCCAATATTTTGGTTAAGCACGCTAATAGGACATGCCAAAAGCCAAAAGGTAGTGTTGTGCATGTTTAATTTTGTTGTTTTTCCAAAGAACAATCACGATTAGACATACGATAATTGGCAGGAAAATCTTTCTTAACAGCTTCGAAGTATTTAACTGCCATAGTACTAATGAGATGGCGGGCAGTGTCGTCGATGCCGGAAAAAAAAATCAAATATTAAATTTTTTTATTAGTTTTTTTGTTCTTTCCTCTCTTCTTTGCTCCAACTCGACTGCAATTTTCATCGTCCTAAGTCTAGGTTTTGTAAATACAGAAAAAAAAAATTAAATTTAAAAAGGTTGAAGAATTATCTTGTTAGTAATGATGTTAGTAGTGTAGTAGGTAAATTTCTTTTTCATAGACTAGGGGTTGCTATTCAAAAGGGTGTTGGCGCCCAGCTTGTTGCTAGGCTGCCACCTAAAGTATTGTGCGACTAATTTTAAATAATTATTTAGATGTGTCAAATAATAATAAGTAAAATTTAAAAAAATATCGAAAAAATTAAAATTTAAAACTTTAAAACTTAAAATTTTAAGAAATTATAAATGATAGGAGCATTATTGTCATTATGGTGGCGTAGATGGTGAAATTTGAGCGAAGGATAAAATAGCCATTTCAGATAAATTTTGAGACCAGGTGTAAAATGGTAATTTTACACATTATGGGAAAAATGATCATTTTACAACTAAATGCGAAAAGTTATTTTCATTAAGTTTCGAATCAGGGGGAAAATGGTCATTTTACTAAAAGTCAAAAGAAAAGAGGGACGAACGGTTATTCTAAAGCTCCTTCAGTATCCACGACAAAAATGAAGTTCAAAAGATGAGGCTCAGCATATTAGGAAGGTTTCAAAAATAGGATACAACTCTCATTCCCAAAGACGAAGTTCGACCTCGACCTCAGGTCCTCATCCCTTGCCGCCAAAACACGAAGATCAGCCTTGCACTCAGCAATTGTTGTCAAAATACCAGACCCAACCATGATTACATCCCTCGGTGCCTAAAAGCTAAGTTTCAAAAATATCCCTCGTCATCAAAAGTCATCTTCAGCCTTGATCTCATCACTCACTATTAAAAGACAACTTTATCCCTGACTACAAGCCCTCGCTACGAAAAGACGAAGTCTAGCCTTGATTAAGTGGATCGCTAAAACACGAGTCCGTCCCTGACCTCGGTCCTAGTGTCCAAAAGAAAATCTAAGCCTTAGATTTATCCTCGTTTTAAAAAGACGCAATTTAACGCGGGAGAAACTCATCCCTTGGTTTACAAGGCATCTGTAGCCATGATTTTTAGCATATGTCCCCGCGAGATACGCTAGTCATGATGCCATGATTCCTAGCACGTGTCCCCGTGATTATTTAGCCTTTAATGACTCATCAAACATCCACGGATGACTCATGAGCATGAGAAAAAACTTAATGTCTCCGATAAGTACGACATTCGCCCCTACTGAGATCAGAGACTGATTCTAAGTACATCCCCGCAAGATACAACTTGTCATGCATACTCTTGGTCATGATTGATTCCTAGTACATCCAAGCGAGTTATATTTGGTCAAAGATAAATTTTCCAGAAGTCTCATTGAGATAGTCCCGTAAGGACAAAAGACACTATTAGCCTCGTCATTAGTCCTCCAAACCTAAAGAGACGCAAAATCTACAAGAGCAAAGCCCCATCCGGCCCCACAAGTTCTGAATAATTCAAGCTCATTTTAGGGTCTTCTAAGGGTACAAGACTTAGGCATAAGCCTCACCTATGGCACATGCCTTATTTTTAGATTCTCAAGCACGCTCACAGCCAGAAAATTGAGTACGAATCCTACATTTTATCCAAAAACGTGAATAAGATCCTTGTAGCTCCACATGCCCATCTGAGGGACCCACAAGAAAGTATTTGACTTTCACAAGTCACATGTGGCCGGCCACACAAAGATAGAGCTCAGCCTTATCTCTTTTTTTGTTCAACATATAATTATCAAGGCATTCTCTGCCCAACATATGAATCATCCTAGTCATACTCATAAATCAGGGAATATTCTTCTATCTTGACTCACGTCACCTACAGAGAATATCATAACATGTCAAACATGTCATCACAAAGGCTACTTCAGTTATAAACAATTATCAGGGGATATAAATTAGAGTTTTGGTCTGGCAGTCTATGGCATGTATGAGAAATTAATATCTGCATATTTCCTCATCACATGAAAGAGAGTAAAGTCGATCAAGGTAATCTAAGATAAGGTCGATGTTTACTTATCCTTAGTTATTCCTAAAAATAAGGGTAGAGTGTTGCGCATGGCAAGAAAACCTTATATTCATCGACTAGTGATCAGAGAATTGTGTAATAAATAGGTCCTCTATTTCTCCAAGTTGACATAACTTTCTATCAACAACTCAGAGTAATTCTTCTGGAAAACCTAGAATACTCTGACTCTCTTCCTCTCTCTTCAGCTTTCCTCCCTATAACCAGCCTTATCTCCTCATGTGACTGAAGCAGCCTTTGAACGGCCACTGTGTGTGGTTTAGGCGAAGACTGTTCGTTCTCAACCTCCTGAAACTTACAGTCAGAAACCCTAAAATACCACTTCTACCATCTCACCATTTTTAGGTAACTCCATTTTGGGGACCATAGTGGGAGGTTGTCGACTTAGTCATAGATACAGTTTCAAATCAATCTCATATCACAAATCAATCATAATCATGGTTATGATCAGAGAGGGAGCATATCTTATTAATTTTGATGGAAAACGTCCTTTAGAAACCAGATTTGGACATGACATTAGGAAAAAGACTTCTCAACCTCACTTTGCTAAGTATTTCCAAAATGCTGAGGATGAGGTTCAATAAGTGCCACCTCAATTACAAGATGGAACAACGTCCGCCACTGACATGCTCGAGATGGTGAACATTGGATCAGAAGACGCACCTATTCCCATATCGATCAGTGCTGCTTTTTCACCGGAAGAACGATCATATATGATTGATTTGCTCATGGAGTATCAAGACATTTTTGCTTGGACCTATGAAGAAATTCCAGGGTTAGACGATAAACTCATCACATATCATCTTCATATCATCCCCGTATCCAAGCCAATAAAGCATCTGCCAAGACACTTCATGCATATGGTAAAAGAGAAAATTAAAAGTCAAATCCAGAGGCTACTCACAACCAAATTTATCAAACCCACACAACACCATACTTGGCTAGCCAATGTTGGGTATATTTTCGAGATTCGAAAAAATGTTGTCCAAACGACGATTTTCCCATGCCCAGTATTGATACTTTGGTGGATTCCACAAGTGGTCATGCCATGTTCTCATTCATGGAAAAATACATAAGGTGCAACCAAATAAATATGTTCGATAATGATGCTGACAAAACCGCGTTCCGTACTCCTATAGGGAATTTTTACTACAATGTCATGCTTTTTGGGCTAAAGAACGCGAGTGCCACACATCAACGAGAAATGACGTCTATATTTCACGACATGATGCATAAGAAGATTGAAGACTATGTTGATGATATCGTGGTCAAATATAAAACTAGAGCTTCTCACTTTGGAATTCTTAAACAAGTTTTCGAAAGGTGCAGGAAATACAATCTTCGGATGAACCCACTAAAATAAGCTTTCGAAAAAATTTCTGGAAAAATTCTTGGGTTTCAAGTAACTGAAGAGGGTATTAATGTACATCCTAGCGAAATGCAAGCCATCACCACAATGACTCTGCTGCAGAATGTCAAGGAGCTCAAAAGCTTTATGGGAAAAGTTTCATATATCCAACGATTCATCCCAAGATTGGCGCAATTGGTCGCTGCATTCGACCCCTTGCAAGAGAAGGAAGCTCAGTTTAAATTGACCTCAGTTCAATAATACGCTTTCCATAAGATTCAACGGATATTACTTTCTTTGAGTATCATGAAAGCGCCATTATAAGGACGCACCTTACTCTTATACATATCTTCTAATGACGCAGTGGTAGGAGCATTATTTGCTCAAGAAGATGATAATGAGACTTAATATCTGGTATACTACATCAGATGTACATTGAAAGATACAGAACTCAGGTACCCGAAAGTGGAGAGGGATTGCCTTTCACTTGTGTTTGCTATTCAAAATCTTAGGCATTACTTGTTGACAAGAAAAGTCATGCTCATTACAAAAATGTTTCCCATATGATTTCTCTTAGCAAAATATGTTTTCTCTGGAAGGCCGGCCAGTTGGTTACTACATATGTCCAAGTTCAACATAGCTCATATCCCAAGGAAATTAAAGGTAAAGTCGTGGCTGACTTCCTTGCGTATTTTTAAGGATAAGATGGCACTTCTTTACATGAAGATGCATGTACCCGGGAAATTCCCAGAAGTTTTAATTGTCAAAGAAGATGAGTGGTTGCTCTATTTTGACGGATCTTTCATCCCCAGTAGCAATACAGGAGGAGCTAGTGTCGCTTTGATATCTCCAACATGAGAAGTGTTCTCATATTCGTTCAAACTCAACTTTAAATGCACCAACAACTCCGTTGAATATGAAGCATTCTTGATAGGATTATCGTTGGCTAAGCAAGCATGATCCACTCGTCTTGAAATCAAAGGCGATTCAAAATTTCTAGTAAACCAAGTCAATGTGATTTATTCAGAATCTTAGGCATTACTTATTGACAAGCAAAGTCATGCTCATTACAAAAATGTTTCCCATATGATTTCTCTTAGAAAAACCTATTCTCTATGGAAGGTCAGCCCGTTGGTTACTACATATGTCCGAGTTCAACATAGCTCGTACTAATCTCAAGGTAATTAAAGAAAAAGTCATGGCTGACTTCCTTGCGGATTTTCCAAGACAAGATGACACTTCTTTACATGAAGATATACCAGGGAAATTTCCAGAGGTTTTAATTGTCAAAGAAGATGAGTTGTAATACCCCGATATTTGGTAGTGGTTGGCCGAATAGAATATAAGTAATGGTTAGTCATTTCCTAATATTGAGGCCTGATGGGTTCACTTGACTGAATTGTGGTAAAAACTTCTCAGTTAAGCGTGTTCGGCCGGGAGTAGTCACATAATGGGTAACCTCTCGAGAAGCTGCTGCTGGATGACCGCAGTAATGCCGCTAAAAATCCTACATTATTGGATAACCTCAGTGTGTAAGTAGGAATAATATTGGTGTTAGTTGGGATACAACTAGGGACGTGTCTCTTGTGCTCTGGTGGGAAAGTATGCTAGGACGTTGAGTTGGATACTGGTCTCACAAAAGGCAAGGAACGTCTACATTACACCGAGGATTTTTCAGCACAATTGGCTCCTCAGTTGGCAGAAAACTCTGTAGTTAATCATGCCTGGGAGGGAGCAATCCATGGATGGGTGACCTCCCGGGAAGTTTTTACTGGATTTCCGAAGAGATTCCCGTTGAAAACCCCACACTGCCGGATGATAGGTGTCTAAAACAACGTATTATTTATCTATTGTTTATGCTTTTTCTGCTAGTTTTCTTGTAAATTATGTATCTTATGTTTTGTTTTTGAGTATTTAGGTACTTTGGAGTCATTTGGATCAAAAGAAGAGGGAACATGGAAAAAGCGCTAGAAGAGGATTGTGTCTCATTATTTGCTTTTATTTCTTCATCTCTGTCTGAAAAGTATGTCCGCTTTAGTGATACAATTTCTGTCTGAAAAGCATGACAACTTTAATGATGTTAAGACATTGAAGAGAAGAAGTGGATTGGAGATGCAAGAGGCGGCTGCGACTGGTGGAAAAGCATTTATTTGGAGCAAAAAGACCAATTCACAGGCGAGCAGAGTTATGCTTGGAGTCGGCTAGGTTGTGCGAGAAAGATTAGGCAGTCAGATCTCCGAAACTGACATGCCATGGATGAACTAGGTGACCCTTATCCCAACAACTGGGGTGGATAAATCCGGCCCAAATCATTACCAATCCCTAAAAACAAGAGAAGTTATTTTCTCTTCTCAATCATTTCTTTTCGCCTAAAATTCAGAACCAAAAGAAGCCATGGCGGATCTGTTAGTTTAATTAAGAAGAAATTGAGACAAAGGGACTTAGGGTTTTGCTGTTGTTCACAAATTCAGGGAGAGATCGAGATGAAGGAACAAGGCTGCTGTTCTGAAGCATAATTGATTTTTGATAAATCAGGAGAAGAAAACAAAGATGGGTCTCTGTAAGTGAATCGATTGAAGCAAAGAACAATGGGAATTGAGAGGCTCTGAAGGGTTTTTTCTTTTATACGGGAATATCTTTAAGAATCTCAGCTCAGGGTTTGAATTGTTTTGAGAAGAATAGGGGTTTTCTACTATGAAGATTGAGATGGAGATTTTGGGTTCTGTGAGAACATGAAATATGGGTTTGCTTTGTTTTGTGTGTATGCTACAGAGAAGGAGAGTTGTGTTTGGAACCAGTATGGAGATATCTATCCATCATCTACAAACTGCACTCAAAGTGCTCGACTAAATGCCTATATGGTTGTAGTTACAAGATATGGAGTGTGGTCTGAATGCGACCTACACAGGTAAGGTTGGGCTGCTGCTCAGGTTATGGACTTGGCACTGTGATGGGATAAATTGCAGGAGATGTTGCTGTCAAATGATGGAGCAGAATTAGATGAATTGGGTTGCCGTAAGAGTTGGAGCTGAAAGTGAAAGCTTGAAGCTCAAATGGTGCGGATGGTGTGCGGCAAGATGGTGGCATTGGGTTTGATTTGGTTGCTGCTGCTGCAATGGAAAAAGAAGCAAGAACGAGAGATGATAGGTAATTTCAGGTGCAGCTGGAGTTACAGGCGATGCTGAAATGTTGGTGGTATTGAAGCTACAGGATGAAAGCCATCAAGGCTGTGGTGAGCTCGCATGATTTCTAATGGAGTTGAAGACGAATGCAGGGAAGTAGTGCTGTTGCTAATGGCTCACAAGGAACTGCAGTTGGTGGTGGTATTAGCTTGATGTTGAACTGGGGTTGCGGTCATGAGCCTGAGAAGGAGTTGTTGATGTTGCTAAGCTGCAGAATGGATGAAGTTATAGCTGGTGCCAGGGAATGTGAAGCTGAGTGGCAGTGGAAGCAGCTGAGAACAAAGAGATGGAGTTATTGGTGCTGTGTGTCAAATTGTGCATTGCAGGAATGACTCGAATGAAGGAATAAAATTGCAGGTGCAGGACGAGCTTAAGGCGATTGCAGGAATGGCAAGAGATGCTTCCGCATACATGGAAAAATGGGTGAACTACAAAGGATGAAGGCTGTGGAGTTAAGCTGCAGTAGTTGGAGTTACAAGGCTTGGAGCTACATGATGAATTAAATGCTGCAATTCAGGTGGCAGATGGAGTGGAATTTTGACAATGCTTATGATTCATGGATGGCTGGAGTGGTGTGCAGTTTGTGTAGATGGTGAGATTGCAGAAATGTTGAGTGTGGTTTGAACTGTGTCAGCAGGGAAGGTGGAGGCAATGGAATTGGTAATACTGCGAACTGGAAATTGCAGAAATTGTGCGAAAACGGGGTGAAAATGGCACGTCGGTGAGCATAGTTCCGGTAGTCGGATTTCAGAGGTTAAAGTGTCGATCGCAATATTTCAGTGAATCGCGAGGGGGGTATGAGTCGGATGCAAGAATCGATGGCCAGGCATATGAGCTACGCGTCGCGCTTTTGGGTACGTTTTCGCAAGAACAAGAAATTGGTTTAGGTGGTATTTTGTGAATGTTTGAAATGCAGAGAAGGAGAGATGAGTTGCTGGGAGTACATACTTATTGGTGACAGTGTTTGAAATGTCAGTTCGACCTGAAACAATTTCCCGGTCACCGGATCCCGGTGCTGACGTCAGCAATCCGACGACCAGTTTTGGACCCGAAAATTCCAAAGATATCTTTTTCACACATGGGCTTGGAGGACTGGTAGATGGACGTGGACTTGAAGATTTTGAAAACTTTGACCTATTTTTGGAAAGCAAAGGGCTATAAAAAGAGAGTTTCTACAACAAATATACAACGTTTTTTTTCTATTCTTGGAGATTTTGCAGAGAACTACTTCTAGGGTTTGCTTTCTTTTATGTTTCATCTTATTTCTTTGAATATTTTGATGATGAACTCCATGAATATGAGTAGCTAAATACAATAATTGGTTATGGGATAAAAGTTGATTTCTTAAAGCATGTTATTCGATTCTATGAATTAGTTTTGTCTCAATTTTATCGTTTATGATTCATCGTTTATATTATCATATGATTTGAATGCTAGTTTGGTTGAGTCCGGAATCAATTGGATTTGTTTTCATCTCTATAGCTATATTAGGGTTTTCAATACGTAAAAGTTGTTATCTCTGATTTCTAGTAGCATCTTGTGGTTAATACTTGTAGTGATACATCTTTTTAATCGCATATGAATCATAACCTTTGTTAAAACGAATTAGTGCTTTTACACGTTTGTTTGCATCGATTAGTCTTATTTCATAGAACTTATTGCTCTTAGGGAGTTAAATCTAATTGTGCTTTTACACTTTAGGTTGCTTTTTAAGAAGATTTCACAATAGCATCTTTTAATGTTGTTTGTGATAAAATCAGGAAATAAACGGGGTACTCTTGCGATCAAGATATCCTAGGACTTTTGATAATTGAGAGATTAAATATCAATTCTAATCATATATGAAAAATACATGCATGTGAATGATACTATCCCTTAACCAATATCTTCTCCTTATTGATTATTCTTATTATTTTCTTTGCTTTACTTAATTTTATTACTTTGATAAAAACAAAAACACACCTTGGGTTAATTGGTTACTTAAGAATCTGAAAATTGCATAACAACAATCGCCTCTCTGTGGATACGAACTCTTTCTTATCGAATAATATATTCATATTAGTAAAGTGAGGAAGTGAAATTATTTTTGACGCATACGACACGCATCAAATTTTGGCGCCGTTGCCGGGGAGGCATTCGGCTTGTTATCTAGTTTTTAGTTTCTTTTTATTTTTCTGCTTACATACTTGTGTTTCGTTTCTTGTCTTGTTTCTCACTTTTTTGCGAGAATTTTTTTTCAGGTACCTAATCCATGGCTTCTAAAGATTGGAGTTATCCAATGTGCGGGATATCTACTCGAAAAGCACAATACTCCAACCAAGGAAAGGCACGACGGAAGAACACGACTTGGAAGTAGAACACGAAGCTCTTCGGCAAGAAGGAGAGGAAGTAGAAAACGATATTCCTTTTGAAGAAGAAGGAGAAGGAGAAGAAGCAATGGGTGACCCTGCAAATCGTTCACTCAAAGACTTAGCTTCTCACAAGCTGGATATATAGCAGGGTTGCATTCAAACCGACTCCACTTTTGAAATCAAGCCGGGACTTCTTAGAGAATTACCAAAGTTCCATGGTTTGGTGAATGAAGATCCAAATAAGCATCTTATGGATTTCCACACCATTGTCATGGCTATGCTCCCAGCAAATATGGAGGCGAATGGTGCTATGTTGAAGGTTTTTCAATTCTCATTGGAAGGTAATGCTAAGGATTGGTTATACTACTTGCCTTCCGGGAGTGTTACAACTTGGAATGGGCTCAAGAAACTCTTTATAGAGCGATATTTTCCTGCATCTAAGGCTACTCAAATTCGCAAGGAGATTTGCGGAATGAAGCAAAATGTCGGAGAATCGTTATATGATTGTTGGGAACGATACAAGAGGTTGGTGGCCAGCTGTCCTCATCACCAATTTAGTGACGCTATGATCATCCAATACTTCTATGAAGGACTCCAATCAAGTGATAGGAATCTTATCGACGCAGCGGGTGGTGGTGCACTAGTGAGCAAGACGGTGGCACAAGCTAGAGAGTTGATTGAAAATATGGCAGCAAACTCTCAACAATTCTTGAGTCGTGGTTCGGATGTGCTTCTTCGGCGAGTCAATGAAGTGAGCGAGGTGGAGGAACTTCGTCAACAAATGGGAAACATCACAGCAATGCTACAACAAGTTTCAGCCGCAGTGATACCAAATTCTCATGGGTATGAAGACGTCAATGAGCAAGCTAATGCAGTTTTTCCAAATCAGCCAAGACAGTATGATCCTTATTCCAATACTTACAATCCGGGATGGAGAGATCACCCCAATTTTAGCTATGTGAACAAGCAAGGAGCGGTTCAACAATCTACTTTCAACAATTCGGGTGGATTTCAACCTCAACAACAACAATTCCAGCCGCGTCAACAATTTCAGCAACCACAACAATCAATGCAAAATCAAGGTTCCGATATCGATGCAAATCTTCAAACAATGATGCAAGTAATTTCTTCTATGTTTAAAGATAGTCAACAAGAAACCAAGAGTGCGATCAGGGAATTGCAGACACAAATGGGTTCTATGGCTACTGAGTTGAACCAATTGAAGGCACAAAATAGTGGGAAACTCCCTTCTCAACCTATTAACCCAAAAGAGGGTGTGAATGCAATTACATTGAGAAGTGGTACACAACTTGTGCCACCCGAAGTTGCTGATTCGGGCAAGGTGGAAACACCAAAGGAACCTGTTTTGGAGGAGAAGAATGAGGATTCTCCCCAAACTTCTGAGGTACCTATTCCTAACTCTAAAACTCCTATTCCTACTTATGTCCCTCCTTTACCTTTTCCTCGCAGATTTGCAAATTCTAAGAAGGAGGCACTAGAAAAGGAGATTTTAGACGTTCTTAAGAAGATTCATGTGAACATACCACTCATTGATGCTATTAAGCAAGTTCCAAAGTATGCAAAAGTGTTGAAGGACTTGTGTACCAATAAGCAAAGGCTCAAAGGTAATGAAGTGCTTAGTGTGGGGGAGAATGCTTCAACAATCTTACAACACAAACTCCCGCTGAAATGCAAAGACCCGGGCAGCTTTGACATCCCCGTCACAATTGGTACCACTACATTTAACAAAGCAATGTTAGACTTAGGTGCATCCGTTAATGTTATGCCTGCATCTATGTATAAGTCACTTGATTTAGGTCCTCTCAAAAAGGCTGAAATTGTGTTGCAATTAGCCGATCGTTCTAATGTCTACCCTATAGGTATTGTTGAGGATGTTCTTGTTCAGGTTAATCAACTAGTATTTCCTGCTGACTTTTGTGTCTTAGAGATGGATGAAGGTTCACCGGACTCGTCTCTTCCATTGCTACTTGGGCGTACCTTCATGAAAACGGCGAAGACCATTATTAATGTGGATAAGGGAACGCTAACTATGGAGTTTGATGGAGAAGTAATACGTTTCAACATTTTCGAGACGATGAGATATCCTAGTGATGTCCACTCTTGCTTCTCCGTTGATGTTATGGATACTTTGGCACAACAAATGTTTGAATTGAATGGTGATGATGCTTTGGAAACCGTTCTAACTACATACATTGATAATGGTGTAGAGTGTGGTATTGAGGTTAAAGAAGCCCTTGGTGATCTCAACTCACTACAAGGATGCCCGGAAACTCATAATATCTCTTTTATTTCTTTACCATGTAGTGATGAAAAACTTTTACCCTCTATTGTTAAATCTCCAAAGTTAGAATTGAAACCTCTTCCTAGTCACTTAAAGTACTTGTACTTGGGTGACAATGAAGAGTTACCTATGATTGTTTCTAACGAGCTTAGTGAATTACAGGAGCAAAAACTTCTAAGGGTGCTAAGGAAGCACAAGACGGCCATAGGATGGAAAATTGCCGATATCAAGGGTATAAGCCCTGCCGTTTGCATGCATAATATTCGTTTGGAGGACGATGCAAAGCCTACAAGGGAAGCGCAACGTCGTTTGAACCCCCCTATGATGGAAGTTGTGAAAAAGGAGATACTCAAGCTTTTGGAAGTGGGTGTTATCTACCCCATATCCGATAGCAAGTGGGTGATCCCGGTACAAGTTGTACCAAAGAAATCAGGTGTGACCGTGGTGGAGAATGATGAGAATGAACTTGTCCCAACTCGTGTGCAAACCGGTTGGAGGGTTTGTATTGATTATAGGAAATTGAATGCCACTACTAGAAAAGATCACTTTCCATTACCTTTTATTGATCAAATGCTTGAACGTCTAGCTGGACACTCTTATTATTGCTTTCTTGATGGCTATTCAGGTTATAATCAGATTGTGATAGCGCCGGAGGATCAAGAGAAAACCACTTTCACTTGTCCTTTTGGTACTTTTGCTTATCGAAGGATGCCTTTTGGCTTATGTAATGCTCCAGCTACTTTTCAAAGGTGTATGGTAAGTATATTTTCAGAATATGTTGAAAACATAATCGAAGTGTTCATGGACGACTTTAGTGTCTTTGGTGACTCATTTGACCTTTGTTTGAACAATTTGTCACTAATCCTTGAACGATGTGTTGAAACAAATCTTGTGCTTAATTGGGAGAAGTGCCATTTCATGGTAACTCATGGCATAGTTTTAGGCCATATAGTATCTTCTAAAGGCTTGGAAGTTGATAAATCTAAGATAGACCTTATTCGTACTCTAACCCCTCCCACTATGGTGAGGGAGATACGCTCTTTTCTTGGTCATGCAGGTTTTTATCGTAGATTCATCAAGGATTTTTCCAAGATAGCATCACCACTTTGTACCTTATTGCAAAAAGATGTGGTTTTTAACTTTGATGAGAAGTGTATGGCGGCATTCAATCGTTTGAAAGGACTTTTGATTTCAGCCCCTATCATTAAACCACCGGATTGGAGCAAGCCTTTTGAGCTCATGAGTGATGCAAGTGACTATGCGGTTGGTGCGGTGCTTGGGCAGCGTGTGGGGAAGATACCTCATGCTATTTATTATGCTTCTAGAACGTTAAATGAAGCCCAACAAAACTACACTACCACTGAAAAAGAGTTATTAGCTATTGTTTTTGCTTTGGAAAAGTTCCACTCTTATCTAATTGGTACAAAAGTTGTTGTCTTTTCAGATCATGCAGCACTTAGGTACTTGCTTACAAAGAAAGAGGCGAAACCGAGGCTCATACGATGGATTTTACTCTTGCAAGAGTTTGATATAGAAATCAAGGACAAGAAAGGAATTGAGAACACCGTTGCGGATCATTTGAGCCGTCTTGCTGTAGACAAGGAAGCTATCCCGTTGCGTGAAAGTTTCCCGGATGAGCAACTATTCTCAATTGCATTTGCGGAACCATGGTATGCGGATATTGTTAACTACTTGGTAACTAAACAAATCCCAAAGAACTTGTCTCGTGCTGAGAGGGACAAACTTAAGAGGTTATGAAACCAATATATATGGGATGATCCATACTTGTGGAAGCATGGCAGCGACCAAGTCATAAGAAGGTGCGTTCCCGAATCTGAATTTAACTCTATCTTGTCTTTTTGTCACTCCTATGCTTGTGGAGGACATTTTGGGAGTAAAAGAACAGATCACAAGGTACTTGAAAGCGGTTTTTATTGTCCAACCTTATTTAAGGATGCACATATATTTTGCACAACTTGTGATAGGTGCCAAAGGACAGGCAATCTAGGTGCCCGAAATCAAATGCCACAAACTTTTATTCAATTTATTGAAGTTTTTGATGTATGGGGTATTGATTTTATGGGTCCTTTTGTCAACTCTCATGGGAATTTTTATATCTTACTTGCTGTTGATTATGTCTCGAAATGGGTGGAAGCTAAAGCCACCCCAACTAATGATTCTAAAGTGGTTTCAGATTTTGTGCAAGCTAACATTTTTGCAAGGTTTGGAATTCCGAGAGCCATAATTAGCGATGGGGGTTCTCACTTCAAAAACAAGTTCTTACAAGGATTGTTGAAAAAGTAAAATGTGTCGCACAAGATTGCAACACCTTATCATCCCCAAACAAATGGACAAGCCGAGGTGTCGAACCGAGAGGTGAAATCCATTCTAGAGAAGACGGTGAATCCAACAAGGAAAGATTGGAGCATGCGACTTAATGATGCGTTGTGGGCTTATAGAACCGCATACAAAACACCTATTGGTATGTCTCCCTTTAGGCTTGTGTACGGTAAGCCTTGTCACTTACCCGTTGAGATTGAACATAAGGCATTTTGGGCTATTAAGCAATGCAATTTGGAGTTAGATGGTGCTGGAAAACAAAGGAAGTTGCAACTCCAAGAGCTAGAGGAGCTTCGCAATGATGCATTTGAAAGCTCGCGCATTTACAAGGAGAAAACTAAGGCATTTCATGATTCTATGATTTCTAGAAAACAATTTTGTGTTGGGCAGAAAGTGCTTTTGTTTAATTCTCGCTTGCAATTATTTCCGGGTAAATTGAGGTCACGTTGGATCGGACCTTTTATTGTTACTAATGTGTTTTCTCATGGTGCAGTATAAATTCGTAGCATAGCTACAAGAAAGGAGTTTAAAGTGAATGGACACCGGTTGAAACCATATTATGAGAACTTTACTTCCGAAGTTGTGGAAGGTGTGAACTTTGTGGAGGCATCTTCGCTGGAGGAGTCTTAGTGACCAAGGAGTACGTCGGGATGACGACTTTAAACCAAGCGCTAAGTGGGAGGCAACCCACCGGTTTTGTATCTTTATCCATTATCTTTTTATTTTTATGCATTTGCTTTTATCTTTATTTTCTTTGTTTTTGCATATCATTTGCGGAATTTCCCACCTTGAACTCTCTTTGGATGATTCAATTTTACATTGAGGACAATGTAAAGTTTAAGTGTGGGGGAGCATTTATATGTTTGTATAGTTTGTTTTAGTTGTTTTATGCCTTTTAAAAAAAAAAATAGAAAAAAAATAGAAAAACCAAGAAAAATTTGTGCTTTTTGAACTCCAAAATCTAGAAACTTGTGCTTTTAGGATGACACCATTAGTGGATGGAACCATTTTGAATGCAGGAGTTGAGGAACCGATTAACTAAAGAGGACGAACATAGATCATAATCACAATTAACATGATAGTTGTTACCATATCTCGGAATATCACCATATCACATTCTATTTTTATTTTTCCATATTTATCTATTGTTCTCTAAGTGCTTTGGTGGGTCACTAAACATCGACGTGTTATTGTTGCTAGGATGGAATAGAGTGATTGAGTTACTAGAAAAAGAAAAAAAGAAAAAAAGAGACCGACCAATTAGACCAAAACGGAATACGGAATAAAATGACACTTGGGAATAGCAGTATGTGTGAAACGTAGTCCCTGTCTCCGTCGCCTAAACAAGCGTGGAATGCAGGATCCAAGGCAAATATCATGTACTTGCTGACAAGAATCATGCGCTTGGACCCAGTTTGATCCAATCATGTTGTCTAAAAAAAAAGTGAAAAAAAAAAGAGAAAAAGAAAAACAAGTATTATATTGGTTGAATAAAGTCACTTCTGGTTCCCTTGTATATGCTAGTGAGTTGATGTAGAATTCATCCAAGTAGCTCAATCCAATAGGAATAGGTTCATCTTAGCAGTGACCTTCAGACAGATATGGGAAACATCGATCACTTGTGAACATTCGCCAACATCTACATCTATATCCATCTTCTTAATATTTTCATTGTGATTGTGGTTTGTTAGTTTCCGAGTATTGTGGCTTGTTCGACTATCTAATTAAAGCTTTACTAATATATGAATTGAATTTGTGCAAGGTACCTCCTCTTGTAGTCATTTTGGATTCGTTCATTGATTTGTCACAAATAGACGGAGTTGGAAATATAGGTTTTGTAGGTAGACCTCTTGTAAACCTTCACGAGACTAAAACTCGTCCATTAGGGACACCTAGGGGTTCAAAGGCTTGTTATTTATGCTTAAAGTGACCGTAGCCCCGACGAGACTGAGTTGTATGTATCTTTTATAATTATTTTGTTTGATTTGCTCGAGGACTAGCAAAGTCTAAGTGTGGGGGAATCTGATAGGTGTCTAAAACACCGTATTATTTATCTATTGTTTATGTTTTTTCTGCTAGTTTTCTTGTAAATTATGTATCTTATGTTTTGTTTTTGAGTATTTAGGTACTTTGGAGTCATTTGGATCAAAAGAAGAGGGAACATGGCAAAAGCGCTAGAAGAGGATTGTGTCTCATTATTTTCTTTTATTTCTTCATCTCTGTATGAAAAGTATGTCCGCTTTAGTGATGCAATTTCTGTCTGAAAAGCATGACAACTTTAATGATGTTAAGACATTGAAGAGAAGAAGTGGATTGGAGATGCAAGAGGCGGCTGCGACTGGTGGAAAAGCATTTATTTGGAGCAAAAAGACCAATTCACAGGCGAGCAGAGTTATGCTTGGAGTCGGCTAGGTTGTGCGAGAAAGATTAGGCAGTCAGTTCTGCGAAACTGACATGCCATGGATGAACTAGGTGACCCTTATCCCAACAACTGGGGTGGCTAAATCCGTCCCAAATCATTACCAATCCCTAAAAACAAGAGAAGTTATTTTCTCTTCTCAATCATTTCTTTTCGCCTAAAATTCAGAACCAAAAGAAGCCATGGCGGCTCTGTTAGTTTAATTAAGAAGAAATTAAGACAAAGGGACTTAGGGTTTTGCTGTTGTTCACAAATTCAGGGAGAGATCGAGATGAAGGAACAAGGCTGCTGTTCTGAAGCAGAATTGATTTTTGATAAATCAGAAGAAGAAAACAAAGATGGGTCTCTGTAAGTGAATCGATTGAAGCAAAGAACAACGGGAATTGAGAGGCTCTGAAGGGTTTGTTCTTTTATACGGCAATATCTTTAAGAATCTCAGCTCAGGGTTTGAATTGTTTTGAGAAGAATAGGGGTTTTCTACTGTGAAGATTGAGATGGAGATTTTGGGTTCTGTGAGAACATGAAAGATGGGTTTGCTTTGTTTTGTGTGTATGCTACAAAGAAGGAGAGTTGTGTTTGGAACCAGTATGGATATATCTCTCCATCATCCACAAACTGCACTCAAAGTGCTCGACTGAATGCCTATATGGTTGCAGTTACAAGATATGGAGTGTGGTCTGAATGCGATCTACACAGGTAAGGTTGGGATGCTGCTCAGGTTATGGACTTGGCACTGTGATGGGATAAATTGCAGGAGATGTTGCTGTCAAATGATGGAGCAGAATTAGATGAATTGGGTTGCCGTAATAGTTGGAGCTGAAAGTGAAAGCTTGAAGCTCAAATGGTGCGGATGGTGTGCGGCAAGATGGTGGCATTGGGTTTGATTTGGTTGCTGCTGCTGCAATGGAAAAAGAAGCAATAACGAGAGATGATAGGTAATTGCAGGTGCAGCTGGAGTTACAGGCGATGCTGAAATGTTGGTGGTATTGAAGCTGCAGGATGAAATCCATCAAGGCTATGGTGAGCTCGCATGATTTCTGATGGAGTTGAAGACGAATGCAGGGAAGTAGTGCTGTTGCTAATGGCTCACAAGGAACTGCAGTTGGTGGTGGTATTAGCTTGATGTTGAACTGGGGTTGCGGTCATGAGCCTGAGAAGGAGTTGTTGATGTTGCTAAGCTGCAGAATGGATGAAGTTATAGCTGGTGCCAGGGAATGTGAAGCTGAGTGGCAGTGGAAGCAGCTGAGAACAAAGAGATGGAGTTATTGGTGCTGTGTGTCGAATTGTGCATTGCAGGAATGGCTCGAATGAGGGAATAAAATTGCAGGTGCAGGACGAGCTTAAGGCGATTGCAGGAATGGCAAGAGATGCTGCCGCATACATGGAAAAATGGGTGAACTACAAAGGATGAAGGCTGTGGAGTTCAGCTGCAGTAGTTGGAGTTACAAGGCTTGGAGCTACAGGATGAATTAAATGCTGCAATTCAGGTGGCAGATGGAGTGGAATTCTGACAATGCTTATGATTCATGGCTGGATGGAGTGGTGTGCAGTTTGTGTAGATGGTGAGATTGCAGAAATGTTGAGTGTGGTTTGAACTGTGTCAGCAGGGAAGGTGGAGGCAATGGAATTGGTAATACTGCGAACTGGAAATTGCAGAAATTGTGCGAAAACGGGGTGAAAATGGCACGCCGGTGAGCATAGTTCCGGTAGTCGGATTTCAGAGGTTAAAGTGTCGATCGCAATATTTCAGTGAATCGCGAGGGGGGTATGAGTCGGATGCAAGAATCGATGGCCAGGCATATGAGCTACGCGTCGCGCTTTTGGGTACGTTTTCGCAAGAACAAGAAATTGGTTTAGGTGGTATTTTGTGAATGTTTGAAATGCAGAGAAGGAGAGATGAGTTGCTGGGAGTACATACTTATTGGTGACAGTGTTTGAAATGTCAGTTCGACCTGAAACAATTTCCCGGTGACCGGATTCCGGCGACGGTGACCGGATTTTGGCGACGGTGACCGGATCCCGGTGCTGACGTCAACAATCCGACGATCAGTTTTGGACCCGAAAATTCCAAAGATATCTTTTTCACACATGGGCTTGGAGGACTGGTAGATGGACGTGGACTTGAAGATTTTGAAGACTTTGACCTATTTTTGGAAAGCAAAGGGCTATAAAAAGAGAGTTTCTACAACAAAGATACAACGTTTTTTTCTATTCTTGGAGCTTTTGCAGAGAACTACTTCTAGGGTTTGCTTTCTTTTATATTTCATCTTATTTCTTTGAATATTTTGATGATGAACTCCATGAATATGAGTAGCTAAATACAATAATTGGTTATGGGATAAAAGTTGATTTCTTAAAGCATGTTATTCGATTCTATGAATTAGTTTTGTCTCAATTTTATCGTTTATGATTCATCGTTTATATTATCATATGATTTGAATGCTAGTTTGGTTGAGTCCTAATCAATTGGATTTGTTTTCATCTCTATAGCTATATTAGGGTTTTCAATACGTAAAAGTTGTTATCTCTGATTTCTAGTAGCATCTTGTGGTTAATACTTGTAGTGATACATCTTTTTAATCGCATATGAATCATAACCTTTGTTAAAACGAATTAGTTCTTTTACACGTTTGTTTGCATCGATTAGTCTTATTTCATAGAACTTATTGCTCTTAGGGAGTTAAATCTAATTGTGCTTTTACACTTTAGGTTGCTTTTTAAGAGTATTTCACAATAGCATCTTTTAATGTTGTTTGTGATAAAATCAGGAAATAAACGGGGTACTCTTGCGATCAAGATATCCTAGGACTTTTGATAATTGAGAGATTAAATATCAATTCTAATCATAGATGAAAAATACATGCATGTGAATGATACTATCCCTTAACCAATATCTTCTCCTTATTGATTATTCTTATTATTTGCTTTGCTTTACTTAATTTTATTACTTTGATAAAAACAAAAACACACCTTGGGTTAATTGGTTAATTAAGAATCTGAAAATTGCATAACAACAATCGCCTCTCTGTGGATACGAACTCTTTCTTATCGAATACTATATTCATATTAATAAAGTGAGGAAGTGAAATTATTTTTGACGCATACGACACGCATCACCGGATAACCGCAGTGGCCATGTGGGATAGTATCGGCGGAGTGTTGGGTTATTACACAAGTGGTTTCTATATTTTGACGGATCAACTATCCCCAGTAGCAATACAGGAGGATCTAGTGTCGTTATGATGTATTTGACATGAGAATTATTCTTATATTCGTTTAAACTCGAATTTAAATGCACCAATAACTCCGCTGAATACGAAGCATTCTTGATAGGATTGTCGTTGGCCAAACAAGCAGGAGCGACTCGTCTTGAAATCAGAGGCGATTCAAAATTTCTAGTAACGCAAGTCAATGTGCTTTATTCTCTAAAGGAAGTTATTTTGGCCCCTTATAAATCTGAAGCACAAAAGTTACTGTCGCATTTTTGATACATGACGGACGTACCGGTAACAATCATGCTGACTATATTGCCACTTCAACGTCAAAACTCAAATTAGAATGGGCATAAAATACTTTTAATATCCAAAGGAGAACTTTCCCCTCAACCTGGAAAATACATGAGGATGAAAAAAAAATGATTGGAGATCTCCGATAATCAAGGAACTTAACAATATGATCCCCTAAATAAAGATCCACCTCAAAGATCTAAAAAGTTTATTTTTGCATCATGGGGGTATTATATCACAGAAACCCAGATACTTTGTTATCAAGATGTATTATAGAAATAGAAGTGCAATAACTACTGGATCGAGTCCACGAAGAGATTTGTGGTCAGACACTTGAAATCACTATTTAAAGAAGATTATAACGTTTGGGGTATTATTGGACTGCTATGGAAGCCCAGGCTCGAGCAAATCAAGGGTCGTGTCCTAAATGTCAAGCACCTCCTCACCAATCAGAAGACATATTGGTGAGCAACAATGCGGATTTCCGTGAACCTTTCATTTGATATCTATGAGATAGTGTTCTATCACCAGAAAAGCGCATGTTTACCAAGATTTTTATGAGAGCCGAAAGATTTCTTCTCGAAGGTGTCATATATCGGAAACGTTATGGAGGAAATTTTTTGCGCTATTTAGGGGTTATTGAGGCTTATAGTATACTCAAGGAGATGCGTGGTTTAGAACATTAAGGGAAATTCCTATGGCAATGGCCAAATTCATTTTTTTGTTGAACTAGGTGGATGGCCAAACTGGCTTTTCCACTATGGTAAAGTATTGAGCATTAGATAACTAAGCGCGCGTGCTTGAGACAAACGCTGGAGTTTAAAGAAAAACCACGGGCATTAAACAGACAAACTCGGGCGTTGGACAGACAAACTCGGGCGTTGGCCCTATAAACGCGCGTTGGTCCTATCAACGCGGGCGTGAGATACAAAGTCTCCAACGTTCATACCTCCAACGGCCATAATTCCAACGTTTATATTTTCAAAACCTTGGATAGACAAACTCGGGCGTTGGCCCTATAAATGCGCGTTGGTCCTATCAACGCGGGCATGAGATACAAAGTCTCTAACGTTCATACCTCCAACGGCCATAATTCCAACGTTTATATTTTCAAAACCTATAAATTGGATTAAACTCACTTCATTTCTGTCACACCACTACTGTTTCATTCAACTTTTCTAACTCAATTTTTTTGATACAATATGAGCGGCCTTTTAAGAAAAGCGGTCAATAGTGTAAAGAAGAAATGAGATCGAAGAAATGAACCGACACCGCTTCCTGCCACAGGTGTAGATTTTTCTCAAAATTGGGAAGCAGAGTTTGCTGCACCGAGTGTCATTGTTGGTCCATAATTAGTTCAAGATCATGTGTCGGGGCATCAAGATCGGTCTGATAGTTATTTTTATATGAGAGGTGGATTTTCATACTTAAAGGCTATTTATGAAGTTTTACCCCCTCAAGTCCGAGAAAGGGTTGACATATATCTCTGGCGTGCCTTTATAATGTGAAGCCTAGAAGACACAACAACAAAATTCTGATAACAGTGGTAGAAAGGTGGTGGGCGACGACGCACATATTCCATTTCATTGATTTTGAAATTGGTAAGCTTGTTTAACTTAACTAAAATTATATTTTTTAAATAATTATTAAATAATCAAAAGAATTAATCGTAGTTGATATTATACTTGTAATAGGAATTACTCCCCTTGATTCATATTTCATTTGTGGGATCCCAAGTGAAATAGGATAGCCGCCACCGTTCAACCGAGATGAATGGATATAAAATAGTAAATGAGAGACGATTTTTCCATCGTTTATGGATTCAGGATTACGTGAAGATTATAAACAATTGAAAGGAGGTGGGATTAAATTTTCAGCGTTGAAGTCTTTCCATAACCAACCAAGAAACCCATAGCATGTAGATGACTATACTGAACTCGAAGGGATGTTTATCTTATGGGTACTGGGTCAGGCGTTATTCCCAAACTCAACTTTTGTTGCTCGTGTTGGTTGGCTTGAAGCTTTAAAAGATCTTGACAAAGCACCATATTATGACTAGATATGCAATTTTAGAAGAATTGTACTGCGGGATGGATCATGCGTCCATGAGCGGAGATAACTTCACTAGTTTCTGGGGTATCATAGAGGTAAGTATCAAAATTATTATTTTATAATTTAAATAATATTTATGAGAAAATGTAAATTAAGTCAAAATACTAAAATTTTGGAGTAATTTGCATTATTGGTGGTATACCTACTTCCGTGTTGGTAAACCAATCCTTAACGATGATTCCCAAAGATTTCCATTGTTGAATATGTACATCTTTACCAACTTAGCGAAGGGCACTGGCAGCGACATCTCGGGTTCCATTTTTGTTCATAGGTTTCATCAGATGACTCGGAGCCACAACAACGTCGTTGTTCACCGTTATATTGATTTTCCTGAGTATGATGCTGATGTTGGACGAAGTATTCTTGATTATTCTCTGCGTAGAGTTGTTTTTTACACTCCACCATTGGATAAAGGGGTTTGGTACCTAGGAGAAAGACTGCAGTACCAAATGCAAGGTATATATGCAATTTCAATTAACCCGTCACAATAGACGCAAACCTATGGATCAGATTTTCAACGGCTGATAAGAACCAATTGGGAGAGGTATAAACTAAATACAAAGATGGATATTAATGAAGCGGAGTATGTCAAATGGTACGCGTCGAATTCACATCCTGTAATTGGGACACACAACACCCACATCTATGGGTTTGATTTCCCAGCGTTATCACGCCTGTCCTATATGCAAATATCGTTCCTAGCCAGCCACCTCCAAAAGAGCCATGATTTATGACTTACCCTACCACGGGTACAAGTTCTTCATCATCTTCGTTAAATTTGCCCGAAATTCATTGGGAGATGCCAAGTATTACTTCACAAGGAGAGTTAACCAAAATCCCCATTGTTTCCCAAGATATGGAACGTGATTATCCTTACTACAATGTGACTACCACTGAGGGAGAGTTGATGATCCAACTAAACGATTTTTATTGGATGACTCTGTAGTTGCAGGAATTCCCACACTACACCCTATTCAAGAATTTATCAATATTTATGACATGATTTGAAGATTAAAGACACTTTTTCATTAATATGATCTTAGGGAATTTTACAAAAATCAAGAACACGGATTACTTGATAAAGATTTTCTCTCTCCTAAACACCTTCCTAGCTCTCAAAAATTCAACCCCTTCTCTGGAACTATTCATTTCCTTTATATAGGCATTTACATAGTGGATTACAGCTCATTTACAACTAAGATTCCCTTTAATTTCGGATCTAGGTTCCTGCGATAAATCGCAGGTGGCACCGCCTTAATATTTCGTAGGCTTAATCGATTCATCGCAAAAATGTCACGCTCTTCTCATGTTTATGTCGTTTTCATCTAACATGTCATTTCTTACGTCACATTGAGATGTTTCGCAGAATATCATTGATATATCGCAGAACTGTTGTTTATTATTGATGTGTCGCAGATTTGTTGTTTATTTCACAGGAATATTGTTGTAACAATATTCTGATCCTACATCTTGCCTCTTCTCATATCTTTTCTGCGAAGAAGATAAAGATCATGAGAACTTAAGTTTCTTGATTTGCCGCAACTCTTTGTCTTTTCACATTCCCTTCATTCTGACACGTCTCTGCATCCATCGCTAAATATTCTACGCGTGTTTTTTCTCTCATTTATCCCTTGACACGTCTTTTTTCAACCGTTGAATTCTGACCATTCATGTCTTTTCTTCATTAAATGCATTGATGTTCTCGAGAATCTTCTTTCCTTATAAATATCTCCTTCGCTAATCTCCCCTCTTCTTTTTACTCTCTCTTTTTTTCTTTTCTTCTTTACTTCTTCTCTGCAACTCTACTGTTCTTCATCTTCTTCCGCAAATTCCGGATCTATTACTGTTTCAATTTTATTTCCTTATTCTTCTTCATCTAAATCATCATTCCCACACTAAAAAATGTCCCCTGCTAAAAAATTAGGTCAACCCACTTTAATAAAACACCAGCAGAAACTTCAAACTTTAGGTTTTGCACTTTCTGAGATCCCTGGTCAATCTTCAGACTCTGACCTCTCCATTGATCTAGCTTCAAGATTTCCTTCTTCTAATGAGAAGATCCTTATTTTTCTAGGTCAATTAGAAGCTGGCCTTCCTATCCCTCTTTATGACCCAAAACTCCCTCTTTTTTATAAAATTATTTCTCATGCCAAACTTTCACGAGCAATCTACCAGTTAAGTGGAGATTGTATTCGTCTCATTCTTGAATATGCCTCTCGTGGAGCTGGTAAAGGATCTCGCTATCCTGATTCTGCGAAACATCCTGATTTTAAAGATATCCCAATTATTCCAGCGAAATATACCGTGGAGATTTTTTTTGCGAATTATCAAGTAATTCCCATGAAGAAAGAGAGCACGTGCTGGGCTGTTCGTTTAAATAAGGATAAAAAAGTTGCGAAAGATAAAATTCTTATGCAAGATATAGATTATCATTCAAGTAGAAACCAAGGTCCACGCTTCTCAAAAGATGACAAGTGGTGCAAATTTCCTCTCCTCCTGGAAGGTCCATATATTTTTGGCACTCTTGATATTCCTGCGGATCTTTCAAATCTTGCGTCGTATCATCCTTGGGTTTTTAATTGGCCTGAAAAGAATTCTGAGGTATATCCCGCAAAGTTTATCATTATTCGTAAATTTAGTTAAATATGTTATTCTTACTAATTATTGAAATATCTTTTATCAGATTGAAAAAATGAAAGCTAGTTATGCCAGTACTGGGAATCCCAATCTCCTACAAATTTTGAAAACCTTCACAGATGAAGTAAGAAACATTCTTTTATAACCCTTAACAATATATTGTTGCCCCTGTTTCTTATCTTTATGTGTGATTGTTTTCAAGGAAATTCCATTTGTCGCGATGGTTGAAGCCAAAGATAAAGGCAAAAGAATATTAACTCCAAATGAAAATTCTGGTGCTTCCCCTCGCCGCAATAAAAATCAAACCACAGACGGTCCTCCAGAGAAGAGAAGAAAAACTCAACCACTTATTCCACTTGGAGAGACTTCTATTATCGCTGAAAAAGATAATGAACTTGAAGAAAATGATGGGGTAAACCATGACGTCATTGTGGGCACTTCAACACATTTTTCTTCCATAAGAATTAGATCTGCGATGGGTTTCTCTCAACCTGAGACTCCAATGGATCAATTGTCAAATATTTTTAGGAATCCCATGCAAGGTGTTGGTGAGGATGATATCACTCGTACTTGCGATTATCTTTCGAAAATCTGCGATGCTTCGATCTTGACTAATAATAAAGATCTTAAAGGAGTTTCAAGATTTATCGACTCAAGTTTTCTTCACGCGCTAACTTCGCTGGTATGCCCCTTTCCTTTATTTTTCTTTTAGTAAATTTTACATATATCATGAGTATCGAAGATCTTTTACTTATCTTTACTCATTTTCTCTTTTCTGTCGCAGACTGCTAGAGCTTCTTTTTCTGTTGCTTCAGAATTAGAAAATAGATTATCAACATCGCAGAAAAGGCTTACTGATTCACAATCTGAATCTACAAAAATTCGTGAGAAAAATAAATGAAGCTGAAATATCCCTTCTTCGCGAAAAATGCAAGCAATTGGAAGTATCTGGAAATACTGAGCTCCTTAATAAAAACAAATCGCTTGAAGTAGAAGTTGAAGTTCTTCAACAGAAATTAGTTGATAAGGAGAAGTTCTGCAAACAAATTATTGGTATAAATCTTTTCTCTCTTAATTTTTTTTTTACTTTTCTTCATTCTCGCTATTTTATAGCTTATTTGAGCAACCATTTTGCAGATGCCTATAATCTTACTGATGAAGCTCTTATTCTCAATTTTTTTGATGAACCCATAGATGAAACCACTCTTCTTCAGCGTCTTAATGACGCTTTAAATAATTATTCAGACAAAAAAATTAATACTCTGTCCCTTGATGAGCTTAAACATCATGTTTCCCTTATGAGAATGGACTATAGATCTACCTTGAGTATGTCCAATAGTTTAAAGACTTGCAGAGATGAATTTAAAGAAAAAATCAAAGTCTTAAAAGCCAAGAAGAGTGAACTTGAGAAGGATAAAGAACACATTACTCTTCAAGGCGTTGAAGCTCTATCAAAATTTCGCAATACCCTTATTGATACTGAACTTGAGAGAGATAGACTTAAGGATGAAAATATTAAACTTCTTAAAAGAGAAGAACAAATTCGTTCCCATCTTCTCATTCAAAGTGATGATGAATTCGCATGGGCTGCGACAATTCTCGATAATGCTAGGAAAAACTTAGCGATAGATGTCAGTCTTCATACCGAGCAAGCAACATTGATACAAGAAATGATTCATGAGAGAGAAGGTTATTTATTTCTCCTCTAACATCTTTATACTTTTTGTAGATTTTCAACAAATTTCTAATTTGTTGTTGTATCATCGCAGAATCTGAAGAAAAACATTCCACAAGGATAGCAGAACTTGAAGAAGAAAAGAGTGGTCTTGCGAAAAATCTTGCTTCCCGCAATGATAAAATCTCTAGACTGCGAGAGAAAATAAAGATATCCAACTCCAATTTGCGTAATAATCTTCTCACCGTTCGCAATAATGCTATTGAGAAAGTTTGTAAAGATAATGATCTTCCTCTTAGTCTATATCCTTGTCTCTTGGAGAATATCCCAGCCAGTTCTGAAGTACCAGTTATTTTTGACAGTGAGGATGATATAGATGAGAATGAAAGTGAAGATGAAGAAGGAACTAATGACGAAGATAATGAAGATAATGATGAAGATAAATCTCAATAGTTTTGTTTTTTCTTTTTGATCTTCTCTTGTATTTCTCTCTTTCTTTCTTGCGACAATTATCTGCGACAAATTGTAATATTCTTTCTACAAATTATTTGTAGCTCTTGATTTCTCTCAATATAAAATTATTTGCCTCTATCTGTCTGTTATTTATATGAATTTATCATATAATGATGAATAACACTTTTTACCACTTTATGCATCATTCCCATACTTGCCTCTTGTTATTAATCTGCAATATGATAAATGAATTATTGCAAATATTTCTGCGAAAAATCTGTTATATGCTTCATATATATAATCTTTCTTGTGGTCTTATTTCGCCTTCCTAGTTAAAGGTCTTATTATGCCACTTTTATGCGACAAGATCGCAGAACATTCTTACTTTTACATGTAATAATATCCATTGATCCTGCCTTATCATTTAATTTTAATCTCTGCGGCAATATGATAAATCTAAGCCTTTTTGTGAGATTAATCTCTCTTTGCTTTTTAAGATTTATGACATTGTCGTCTTTTCGATGAAATCGCAGGACGTCTTTGCGATTTATATCCTCTTATTATTGATTTCATTTATCTCATCTTTTGATCTTATCGCAAAAACCCATTGATCTCATCTTAACATTTCTCTTTAGGATTTTTGGCCAGTCACGCGGCAATATGACGGGCCTAAATATTCTTGTGAATATAAAGTCCCATGACATTGTTGTCTGTGTCACGCGACAATATGACGGGCCTAAATATTCTTGCGATTATAAAGTCTCATGACATTGCTGTCTTTTTTGATACACAGCTCCCTAATGGAGGGTATCGCCCTTATCTCTCCCACCGGTTGCCCCTTCAAGGATTATACATCGGCCATACAAGACTATCACTTTCCCATCCGGTTCTTCCAACAACCAGTTGTTTTCGCAGCCTTGTCCTTTATGCCTTATATGGCTTATAGTTACAAGACTGCACCCTAAGTGGGGTTTTCTTTGGGCCGAACACATCGTAAGCCAAGACTTGCCGTGGATGGCCAGGGTAGGTTCATCCATCCCGGTCACCCACAGCTCAACCGTGTACCTCGGCGCCTTGATCATACGTTGCATTCCTTAGGAGAAACTCCCGGGCGCCCAACCAGGGTATAACCTTATATAGTTGGGAATCCAAGTTATCTCTCCCGAATGGATTTTCTATAATCCCAAATCTCCATGACTAGGTTCCAGCAGCGGTATAGCCTTTCCCATATCCATGCAAAGAGATACCCCCCTTATGACGCACTTTAAGGACATTGCCTCTTACGGAATAGAATCCGCGAACTAAGGTGTACGCCATAAAAGTTCGTCCATTCTTATATGTTTTTAGGCGATTTGTGCCCATTTGTATTAAAAATTCTTATATGATTCAAAATCATCATCTTTTTCTTTTTCTTTTAATAGAAAAATTATCATTTTTGAGCAAAGTTTTCCTTTTAATATTTTGTGTGCACATTTTTTGCTGTTCTTGTTTTTCGTTTGTTCGCAGCATGATACTTTAAAACTTCTTTTCTTCTGTGACGAACGATTATTCGCAACTTCTTGATACTTGTTTGTTCTCCTCCTGAAGAGTGAAGATTTCAACTTTTTCCCATATTCGCATGATTAATCACCACCGATTCTTTTGGGACATACTATTCTTGTAATATATGCTTTCCCCGCAACTCTATATTGTCCACCATCAACTTTTCAGCTCTCTGAGTTTGCCTCCTGTTATGTTGCCAATTACGATTTCGGGCATTTCTTTCTTCGCAAGTATTAATGTCAACTTCATAAAACTTTTTTCCTTCAAACCAATCACCTTTAATTATCCCAATACCATGAGGATGTGGAAACTTTATGCATTGATGATATGTTGATGTTATGCCCAAGATCCCATGGAGCCATGGTCTTCCAATTAAGGCATTGTAAGGAGATTCTATATCCACTACACAAAACTTGATTTTTGAAGATATCTTGTTCAACGGAATTTCCATAGTAATTTCTCCTTTTGGCTTGTTTGCAATGCCATTAAAACCATAGATCTTGTAAGTTGAAGGAATTAATTCATCATCTCTTCCACCCATTGTGCGATAAGTATGATAAAATAAAATGTCTACCGAGCTACCAGTGTCAATTAAAACTTTATCTATTGCCCAAGAATCACTCGCTGCGTCACCATCATTTTCTTCTCCTTCTTCTCTGTATTTTGGATTTATCTCTAACTTCACTACCAATGGGTTGTGATGTATCTTCCTAGGCTCTGGTATCTCTTCTGCAGTAAAAGAAATAACTTGTTTCTGCCATTCTTCTAACGGAGAAATCTTCGCAATATTCATCACCTCTCTTCCCTCTATATCCCTTGCAAATACTCTGCTTAACACATTGTCATGGAAATCCTCTATCGTTTTCTGCGAATGTACAATTGAATTGCAAAATAGATTTTTTGATGTAGCTCCTACTTCAATGACAAATGTTTTGGATTCTTTTGCAATATTAACTCTGCGAATTTCTGGTGCTTGCGGAAATTGCTGCGGTTGTAAATATCTTGCTAGAAAATGATTTAATTTCCCCTGTTCAATCATTCGCAAAATAATTCTTTTTACATTTCTACAATTATGCACAGAGTGTCCATGAAAATGATGATAAGGACAGAACTCTTGATTTTGGTTGTTAGGATGTGGTTCTTTCCCCATATTCCAGGGTAAGGGTATATTCTCCATCAGAATAATCGCTTCCCAAATCTTGTCTATACCGGTATTTAAAGGTGGAAATTTGATGTCTTCCCACATATTCCTCTGACCTCTTTGATCTCTTGAATAATTCTGCCTCTGTCCACCATAAGTCTCCTGAGGTTGATCAAACCTTGGGACCTTATTATTGTTATTGCGATTATAAAAATTTCTCTCCTTTTCCAATTCCTCCTGATCTCTACTCCCCATTGCTACTATCTTATGTTGATTATCAGTCTCCATTTTCTCTCGCGTATTTTGGGAAGTACTTGCTACTGCATTAATCATCCTTGGTAACAAACTTCCATTTGCTGCAGCTAAACTTGTGCCTGTGTGAATTGGATAAGACTCCATCTCATTTTGTTTTTCCTCCAAAGCAATATATTCTTCTTGCAATTCTCACAGTTCTGTCATGGTGATTGTGTTTTTAACTCTGAAGACCTGGATGTATAATAGATTCGTCGCAAACATAGCATTTATGAAGGATAAAATGAGATATCTTTCATCTACTCTTCCTGCCATTTCACTACACATTGTCCTCCATCTTATCGTTAAGTGCTTTAAACTCTCACCAACTCTCTGTTTCAATCCAAACACATCTTCAATTCCAGGTCGCGTAAAGTTATTGCTGATGTATACTCCTAAGAAAGTAGTTTGCAAATGCATGAACGAAGTTATTGTATTCTTGGGAAGACTTTCGAACCACTTCAGTGCTTCGCCAGTTAAACTTGACGCAAAATATTTGCACAAAACGACATCATGGTTCTGCCATTGTAGCATACATCGAATATAAGATTTGATATGTTGGACAACACACGTAGTCCCATCAAATATACTGGTCAACACCGGTAAATTGCATTTTGGAGGTATCCCTCCTAATTGTACCTCTTGAGTAAATGGAGTTTTCGCAGCTTCTTCGATTGCCTCATCAAGTTGTCTTCTTCCTCCTTCTCTTCTGTTATTTATCATTCCTCTCATTTCTGCTAATTCTCGCAAGATTTGTTCATTTCTATCAGAATTTTGCTCCATTGGCCTTTTCAACGAAGCCTCTCTTCGTCTGCGTTCATGTCTTTCTTGTCTTGCGATGTTTCGCGCTTCTTCTCCAACATCTTGGTTTTTCCTTCTTCTTGCAAGTTAATTTGTCTTTCATTCTCTTCTCCGCGAATTTCCTCATCCCTTATTGTTTCTCTTTGTTGCCTTTCTATGTCTCTGCGAATTCTCTCATATTCCTCATTGAGATTATCATTATTACGATTTTGCGCACGTCGTCGTTCTCGATTATCATGATTATTCTGACGCAACGCTGTTTGAATTTCTTGTTCTTCTACTTCTGCTCGCAATCTCTCTTTCTCCCGCTAAATGTACTTGCTCAATATAATGCCTCTCAATATCATCTTCGATTATTCTGCGATTTCTTCGAATCTCTTCATCACGTAACATTCTCATTCTCTCTTCTTGATTTTCTCCCTCATTCTGATTATGTCTAATGTCTAAAGTTTCACCGCGTGGAATGTAATGATCATTTATCAAATTCTCGCCAATATTTTGTATAGGGAGATTTTGTCTTGTTTCTTCTCTATATGATCTTGAATTTGATCTCATGCTGCTTCTCGATCTTCTATTTTGTAACCTCAAATTTTCCATTCTTAATTCATGATTTTGCCTTGTAAGATTGACACGTTCTTCTGCCTCTAATCTTCTTTCTTCCTATATTCTTTATCTCAAATCATCTACTACTTCATGCTCTTCATGAATTAGTCTTCCATCCATTTCTTGATTTCTTTCCTCTTCTTGATTTTCCGCTTCTTCTATCGAATCCGACCTCCAAGTATGCACACTTACTCTATCATAATCCACATTTCTATCTTGTGCTCGTGTTTGTTGATTCGGTGGTTGGATTGATTTTTCTGCTCCATTTCTCACTCTACTTCTTCCTGATCTGATCCTTAAAGATCCTTCCAATTCACCTGTTCCTTCCCCTGCAATTCTTTTACTTCTTCTCACTGTTGTTGGTGGTTCTGATGTATTTCTTCTCCTTCTAGCCATTTCTTCAATTCTAATAATTTCTTCAAATCTTCAAGTTGTAATTTGAAATTTCTCAAATTGATTCTTCCCTGTTTCTGGGCGCCAAAATGTAGTTGCAGGAATTCCCACACTACACCCTATTCAAGAATTTATCAATATTTATGACATGATTTGAAGATTAAAGACACTTTTTCATTAATATGATCTTAGGGAATTTTACAAAATCAAGAACACTAAACACTTGATAAAGATTTTCTCTCTCTTAAACACCTTCCTAGCTCTCAAAAATTCAACCCCTTCTCTGGAACTATTCATTTCCTTTATATAGGCATTTACATAGTGGATTACAGCTCATGACAGCTCATTTACAACTAAGATTCCCTTTAATTTCGGATCTAGGTTCCTGCGATAAATCGCAGGTGGCACCGCCTTAATATTTCGTAGGCTTAATCGATTCATCGCAAAAATGTCACGCTCTTCTCATGTTTCTGTCGTTTTCATCTAACATGTCATTTCTTACGTCACATTGAGATGTTTCGCAGAATATCATTGATATATCGTAGAACTGTTGTTTATTATTGATGTGTCGCAGATCTGTTGTTTATTTCACAGGAATATTGTTGTAACAATATTCTGATCCTACAGACTCGACAAATGATGGATACACACTTGGATGTGTGTCGGAAATGGCACGAGAACACAATGGTTGGATTGAGTCCAACTAAAAATAATAATGGGCGGCGGTCATAGTCTTCCGATTCCACCAGGAGCAACAGATCATGTCACGAAAATGATGATACAGTAGTGGGAGAAACACAAGTACAACATAGTTCTTCTTCATCACACATACAATATAATACTTCTTGACCACAAACTGTGCCTGTATCTCAGCCTCAAGTATTTCGGCTAGATCCTAGGTGCATTTCATCATCATTATCTCCCTACAACCCAAATGATTGCTATAATGTTACACCACCACAACAACAACAACAACAAACATCTTATATGCTTGGAGGACCGAGTGCACCGAGTACTTTTCAACAATCGCCTAATGCTTTTATATTTCCTAATGCTTTCCAATCACCTAATATTGGTCAACCAGGTATATCCCCGGGTTTATCAACATACGGAAATTTATTTAATATGTTGGCAAGTGAGGATGTCCCTGGTCTATCCCTGGGAGAATTATGGACTCCAGAAAATAATAATGGGGGAGCTAGCGATGAACGACGTTAGAGAGATTGTAATTTTTAATTCTGCTACATATGTAATTTTAGTTTTAAAAGTACGACGGTCTTGATTAAATAAAATTACATATGTTTAAAATTAAGCGTTTTACATTAGCTTTACTGAATTACGGCGGACTATATTAGCTTCAAAGAAGGGGTTGAAACTGTTCAATACCTTAAGGATATTGAAACATTTTTCGAATGGAAAAGCCAAATTTTTCCATCTTCTCCATTCATCCAAAGATATTGTTACCATCTCAGCATCAGTTTCACCTCTCAGTCCATATCGATTGGCTTGTATGTTTAAAGATACAAACTCACTTACTTCTTTCTTAATTGTACGAAAATGATTTTCTATGTCGCAAATAACATGACGACTCGGATTATGGGTGTCACTGCAGAACCCGTCGTGAATAACCGCCCATAAATTCACCCATGGATAGTTTACTGAAGCAAGCTGAGTAAATAGAAAAACATAGTTTCTGCAAATATATTCATCATCTTCTTTAGTATACGGAGTGCGCTGAACTTATAAGGGCCGAGACATGTTCAATAAGTTGAAAAATTTGTTGAAGTTGAAAAGTTTTTTTAAGCTCTAAGAAGAGTAAAGAAGACTAGATATATGAATGTAAATTTGGAGTTGAAATGAGGAGTGTTAGAGCATCGCTCAGTCGAACTCGCATTCGTTGTTATCTCAAGCATGTTTGTCAATGTTAGTGATCAAAACTATAAGTCTTGATTTCTAGTCTACTATAGCTAAGGTCTCGGACTAGGATAGAAAGTGTAGTTGAGCTCAAGAACTCCATGGAAATCATCATACAAGACGAAGGACTACTCAAGTAACTGGTGGATCTTCATCGACTAAAAGGTATGTGGAGACTTGAACTTATCTATCACTCAAAATTCTATCTACTCTATCTCCTATCTTGAGACAAAATTCGTATTACTATATAGACTAAGCTTATACACATTTGATATTTCGAGCCAAGTATATCTCGCCTATCTATTTCTCGAAATATATGTTGGTAAAAGATTGAAATGAGAGTTTATACAATATAACCAATGGAGGATATAAGCATTTTTGTGGAAACACATATGTGTATAAGTCCTTATTCCTTGAACCAAAGTTTGCGAACTTTTTTGATCAAGAGAACCGGAGAAGTGTGTGAGATTCAGTCCGCGAACTCAGTCCGTGAACTCAGTCCGCGAACCCAACTGACGAAGTTCTCAAACCCGAGAATTTTTGTTGAAGTTTGTGTACTCCATCCGGGAACTTAAGTCCACGAACTTGAGTTGGTTATGTCTAAAAACGATGTTTGTGAACTCATCTCTATAAACTAAGGAATGCTATTGAAAACCGTGGCTATATAGTTCATGAACCGATTCGAGTGAATCAAATTGATTTTGCTTCAATTGTGTCTTGGGTAGTACATAAATATCTAAGCAATTGAACAACTCTCTAACTAGTTCATTTGAGTCATTTGAACTAGTTATGGTGAAGAAGAACATGGTTGATATGAAAGTTATCATATGGCTAACCATTTGGTTAACTATTGTTGAACCAACTAATGCACAAGTTTGGGTACGGTTTTTACAAGCCTACAAATGTGTATTACATGTGTGTATAACAAGCTATGTTTTCGATCTAACGGTTGATAAATATTATCTTGAATCTAATCAGGTTTTCATCTAACAGTGAATATTGAATACTTTGTTAATGAGTGTTAGAGCATTGTTCGGTCGAACTCGCATGCGTTGCTATCTCAAGCATGTTGGTCAATATTAGTGATCAAAACTATAAAGTCTTTGATTTATATTCTACTATATCTAAGGTCTCATACTAGGATAGAAAGTGTAGTTGAGCTCAAGAAATCCATAGCGCATCATACAATACGAAGGACTACTCAAGGAACCAGTGGATCTTCATCGACTAACATTTTTTATATACTAGCATTTAGAGGTGGCATCTTAATTTCTTCCCATATTATCTTCTGATTACCTTGACCTCTAAAATTATTTTGCCTCTGACCACCATAAGTATCTTGAGGTTGATCAAGTCTTTGATTCTTATTATTTCCACCGCGATTGTAATAATTCCTTCCCCTTTCATAGTCCTCTTGGTCTCGACTCCCCATGGCTACTAATTTTTGCTGGTTATCAATCACCACTTTCTCTTGTTGTGCCTGCGAGGTGCTCGCCACATTATTAATCATTTTAGGAAGTAAACTTCCATTTGGCGCTATCGAGCTAGAGTTTGCGATTGGATATGATTCCATCTCATTTTGTTTATCCTCCAAAGCAATGTATTCTTCTTGTAGTTCTCGTAGATCAGTCACTGTGATAGTATTTTTTATTCTGAAAATTTGTATGTACAGCAGATTGGTTGCGAACATTGCATTTAATGAAAGACAAAATGAGATATCTTTCATCCACTCTCCCATCCATCTCACTGCACATTGACTTCCATCTTATGGTTAAGTGTTTCAAGCTCTCGCCAATCCTCTGTTTTAATTCAAATACATCTTCAATTCCTGGCCGCGATGAATTGTTGCTTACATATGCTCCTAGAAATGTAGCTTGCAAATGATCAAAAGAAGTTATAGTATTTTTTGGAAATCCCTCGAACCATTTTAACACCTCGCCAGTTAAGCTAGACGCAAAATACTTGTACAATATAGCATCATGATTCTCTCATTGTAGAATACACCTGACATAATCCTTAACATGCTGAACAACACAAGTAGTTTCATCAAAGATATTGGTTAATGTTGGTAAATTGCATTTAGGAGGTATTCCTCTTAGATGTACTTCCTGAGAGAAAGGGGTTCTCGCAGCCTCTTCAATTGCTTCATCAAGTTTCCTTCTGCCTCATTCTCTTCTATTGTTTATCATTCCTCGCATTTCTGCTAATTCTCTCAATATTTGCTCATTCTCAGCTAAATTTTGCTCCATTGGTCTTTTTAATGCAGTTTTCCTTCTTCTGCGTTCTTGTCTTTCTTGTCTTGCGAGATTTTGTGCGTCTTCTTCTTCATCGTCATCTCTTCTTTCTCTGTGATTTTCTCTTTCACCTTCCTCTTGGAATCACAGTTGATTATGCTGTCTATCTTCTTCTCTGCGAATTTCTTCATTTCTCTTCGATGTCCTTCTATTGTCCTCTGTATTCTATCATACTCCTCCTAAATATTATCATTATAGCGATTTTGTGTACGTCTCCTTTATCGATTTTCATGGTTATTCTGTCGTACTGCCTCTTGAAATTCTTATTCTTCTAATTCTGCCCTTAATCTTTGTCTCTCGCAAGCTAGACGTGCTTGTTCAGCATAATGTCTCTCAATTTCTTTTTCAATTATTCTTCGATTTCTTTGAATCTCTCGCCCATGTAATATTCTCCTACATTCTTCTCGATTTTCTTCACCATTTTGGTTGTTTCCTCCCTCTTGATTTCTATTGTTACGTCTATCATCCAAAATTTCGCCGCATGGATCATAGCGATTTTCTATTACCTCTTCTTCTCTATGATGTTGCTCTTCATTTGGATTTTGCATTTCTTCTTGGATATTTCCTATAGCATTTATCATTGGGGAATTTCGTCTTGGTTCTTCTCTTAATGACCTTGAATTTGATCTAACAGTACTTCTTGATCTTCTACTTTGTAATCTCAAATTCTCCATTCTCAACTAGTGATTTTGTCTTGTTAAATTTGCACGCTCTTCCACCTCTAATCTTTTTTCCTCTTGTATTCTTAGTCTTAGATCATCTACTGTTTCATCTCCGCAATCTCCATGAATTAATGCTTCAACCACTCCTTGATTTCCTTCTTCTCTTCTTCCGTCTCTTAATTGTTGATCTTCTACATCTTCCATCGAATCCGATCTCCAAGTATGCACACTCACTCTATCATAATCCACATTTCTATATTGTATTGGTTTTTGTTGATTCGGTTGTGGAATTTGATTTTCTCCTTCAATCCTTGTTTAATTTCTTCTTGTTCTTATCCTTGAAGATTCTCCTAATTCATTTGTTTCTCCACCTGCAAGTCTTTTACTCCTCCTCACAGTTGGTGGTTCTGATGTATTTCTTCTTCTTCTAGCCATTTCTTCAACTCTAACAATTTCTTCAAATCTTGAAGTTGTAATTAGAGATTTCTTAGCTTGATTCTCCATGTTTCTAGCGCCAAAATGTAGTTGCAGGAAATCATACACTACACCCTTGTTAAGAATTTGTAATAACCAACTCAAATTTGAAGATTAAAAACGACACTTTATTATTTGATTTTCAGAAATGTTTACAGTAAATGTAAGAACTCAAGAATACAACTTTTCTCTTGAAGTTTCTCTCTCCTCAAGACTTTCTCAACTCTCAAAAAATACATCATCCCTCTCTGAATCTATTAGAATCCTTTATATAGGGAATTACATAGTGGATGACAGCTAAGTTTTCCTCTTATTTCAGATTTACTCTGCGATCTCATCGCGGTAATTATAATGTTCATTCTCGCAAGCTTTGTAACCATCGCGGGACAAACATGCTTTTCTCATGTTTTCTTCAATCGTCATCTATTACGTCACTCTTTTGACTGCTTTTGTGACACTCTAATAGAGTTTTTTGATTTGTTCGTTGTAGTAGTAAAAGGGTTGTCGTTCACTCGGATGTTGTTGAGATTAAATTAAAATGTTTAACGAAAATAATAAACAAAAGCGAGAGTCACTGAGTCTAGGATTCCACCGCATTCATATTAATAGGTTCAATTATTATTCTTAAGCAATTATCGCTCAAAACAACAAGGACTCTTATTTTTGCCAATGTAGATTCACCAAACATTAGTTATAAATCATAATCATGGGCCATCAAACATTTAAGCAAGCATGACCCATCTAATAAAATAATAACTAATTTTTTCAAATCCTAATTCTATTTTAATTAGTGCAAAAGTCATATAAAGAATTAATTAAAATTACCCACGTATGAAATTCGTCCTCCTCCATCGACCCAGTGTAGGGGATTAGCTTCTCATGATGAAAACACGCTCAAAATTCATTTTTATTGTCCAAATGGTGTTTACAAAGAAGAGAAAATGAGAAAATCAAATTAAACTGGGAATTCGCAACGTTTATAAGCGTTGCAAACCCACTGTTACAAAGAATAACAGTAAACTGTCGCAGGATGACAGTCTTATCTCTTACGCATAAACGACACTGTTTTACGACTGTCCTTGCAAGTCTGTTCTTCGCGTTCTTCACTATTTCTCTGCAGCAATTCTCTCGACTCTGTAGCTTCCCCAATCACTCGATCCCTTTTTCTGGTACCTCAGAACCTCTTTTATACTCAACATACAACCCAAATCCTTCGTAATAAATCGCAACAATCTTCTTTCCTTTTCCGCGATATCACGGGAATAATTCCTTGATTTAGTTCCTTCACGCGCCTGTATTTGGTTCTCTGCGTCTTATATTGATCCTACACACTTCAACACGTTTCCTCTGAAGTAAAATACTCCCAGGACACACTCAATCCCCAAAAATAACTCGGGAAAATCTCGAGAATATTTCACTTTTCTGTTTCATCAAATCTACGTGGAAACTTCCTCTGCTTTCTAATTCAAACAATTTACCAGCCTTAGTTAACCATAACAGGCCCATATTAACCCAAAGCCATAAGAAAGTCCAACAGAAACTCGGCAAAATCTGATCCAGGCCAAATATCTTGTTTTACTCCCAATCGAATTTACAGCCAATTTTTATCGAAACAGAGACTCATACCAGACCTGTTTAGGTTAATGGAGTTATCCCAAACAATTACAGCCATTTAATCTTACTACAAAGCTTCCAATTTTCCAGCCCTAATTCTGGTCCGTGAAGAACAACTTCCCGCCAAACTCTTTTGCTTCGAATCCATGATTCTAACCAATTCCAAACGAAACGAAACCCATTACCAACCCTGTTTAGTCCATTAGAGCAAACCCAATTAATCTCAGCAGTTTAGTCTCATTATAACACCTCCAAAATCCAAGCCCTAATTCTGCCGGTTCAAACATAATTTTTTCCCGCCAATTCTCAGATTCAAATTGTTGAAGATGACTGCCCCCATCCAATCCGGGAGTGCGAATAGCAATTAGGGTGCCCCTTAGTAATTGGGTACCCCTTATCCAAAATTGAAAGTCCGAATAACATGTGTCCTCCTGGGTACAAAAACCACTTTTCGAGCAACTTTCTCCATAAGAGTTTATTTCACAAAAACACCTACAAACAAGTTTATTAGTGATAAAATGAGTCTTAGCTAATGTATTTATGGGTGAAGATGCGTCGCACTTTCGTGCTCATCACACTCGCAAAGTGTTGTTGAAAAGCTTGCGGTGATGCTCGCTGGGAAGTGTTGTTAATCTCACAGGGAAGTATTGTAGCGATATTCTGGTCCTACACGTTGTAAGCATGATAAGGCTTACTCTAATACAACTTAGTTATATGGAGTATGTGCACCCTCATTTAGGCTTGTGATCAAACTTTTTGGATGAGGAAGCACATAAAACGAGAGCACATACTTTGTGTTTCTATCAGAAAATTTCTATGACATTTTTTTGGTAACTGCAAATCCATATTGTCTAAAAATGTTCATGTAAATACCAGTTTTCGGTAATTAGGTTTCATTTGTTTTTTTTTTCAATTTTAATTACCCTATGAAAAATATATTCTTCCTGACTAGAGGAGTTCGGATATGTTTCTATGGAAATAAAAATATACTTTGTATATTATCGAAATTACTTTGGTATTTTCGGTCAGAAGATTTTTGTTTTTGAAAAAACGTGGGTCTAACAACCACACCCAATATTTTGTTCGACAATCTGAATAGACAAACTCCAATATACTTTCAAGAGAATCAACAAGATAGTCAGACTCAATCTAGAGAAAAGTATATCAAATAGTTTATATCTCAATTTCTCAATTCAATCTGCAATCATAAAAAAGGATATTTTTCGAGCCCAGTTGAATAAGAGAAATAACTTGAATGGTACCAAAGACCAATGTTCATGTGTCAATCAATTTATATCAATAACCAAAGGTTGGATTATCTAATTGATTTATCTTAACGCATAACCTGTGATATTTCTATTATATAACAAAATATAATACGGAAAAGAAATAACACAGACACTAGAATTTTGTTAACGAGGAAAACCGCAAATGCATAATAAACCTGGGACCTAGTCTAGCTTTGAACACTACACTGTATGAATCCTCTACAGACACTAGCCTACTACCAATAAATTTTGGACTGGAATGTGGTTGATCCATAATAAATCTCACACTGGTCAAGGTACAGTTGCGCTCCTTACGTCTCTGAACCCCAGCATGATTCTACGCACTTGATTCCCTTAGCTGATCTCATCCGCAACCAAGAGTTTCTATGACCCAAAGTAGAAGACTTGATAAACAAATTTGTCTTACACATAAAAGTATATTGGAATAGATAAATATGTCTCTCACAGAAATACCTATGAGTTTTGTTCCGTCGTTTGATAAATCAAGGTGCACATGAACTAATTGATAAACCGGGTATATATTCCCAAAGAACAGCCTAGTATTATCAATCACCTCACAATAATCTTAATACTATAGTAGCGAAACAAGATATTGTGGAATCACAAATGATAAGACGGAGATGTTTATGACTACTTTTAATCTTACCTAACGAAGATAAATCTCAAGAAAATCTTAGCAAAGATAATACTCAATCATGATAGTAGAAGTAAGATCAGAACACGCAACTACAGAGAAAATAGTTGGGTCTGGCTTTACAATCCCAATGAAGTCTTTAAGTCGTTAACCTAGAGGGTTTCGTGAAAAACCAAAGGTTAAAGGAGAATCAACTTTAGTCGCAACTAGTATCACACATGGGTGTAGGGATTAGATTTCCCAGTTGCTAGAGTTCTCCCTTATATAGTTTTCAAATCAGGGTTTGCAATCTAAGTTACCTTGGTAATAAAACATTCAATATTCACTGTTAAATTAAAACTTGATTATATTCAAGATAATATCTTTCAACCGTTAGATCGAACTTAGCTTGTTATACACAAATGAAATGTACCCTCATTTAGGTTTGAGTAACCGTACCTAAACGTGTCAACTATGTTGTCTCAACAGTAGTTAACCGATTATTCATCTTTACAACAACTAGTTCAAATGACTCAAATGAAACTAGTTATAGAGTTGTTCAATTGCTATATTCTCATAAAAGTATACAATACCACAATTGAAGAAAAATCGGTTTGGTTCACTCGAATCAATTCATGAACATTATAGCCACGGTAATGCATTCCTTAATATATAAATATATTAGTTCATGAACAAACCGATTTTTAAACTTTAACCACTCAAGTATGCAAACGGGTACGCATACTTAAGTACCTGGTCTGATTTTGGGTTTCGCCAGTATGCAAACGGGTACGCATAGTTCCAAACACAACAGAAATTTCCGGACCCAAACCCTTCGCCGGTACGCATACGGGTATGTGTACTTAGGTACCCAGAATTCCATAACTACAAGTACGCATATGGGTATGCATGTTATAGTTCCGGTCATGGATCACATACATGCAAGGATGCATACAATATTCATAATCCAATGATGGTTAAGTATTCTAAACTCCATTTCAATTATTGAAACTTGCTTCAAGGATGACAATAGCCGTTTTCACACACTATTATCATCAAAGTAATTTTCAAGTTATTGAAATAATCATAACGATCCAAGTCTACACCAAATGATTGTATCACATAAACCATGTAAGGTGTTACTCAGAGATTTTCACATGATCATCTTTTGACTTTCGTCAAGAATATAAGATGAACTTGGTTGAAGCGAAAGCTTACCAACACATATTTCAAGAAATATGTAAGTGAGTTAAACTCAGCTCGAAATCTCAAATGTGCATAATCGAATACTACATAGTAATACGACTTTTGTCTCGATATAAGAGATAGAGTAGAAATAGACTTTCCAAGTGATAGATGAGTTTCAATCTCCACATACCTTTTGTTGATGAAGTTCCACAATATCTCCTTAGTAGTTCTTCGTCTTTAAATGATGAACGTCGTGATATACTCAACTACACAATCTATCCTAGTCCGAGACACCACTATAAGTAGAATAGAAATCAAGACTTACAGTTTTGATCACTAACATTGACAAATAAGCTTGAGATAGCAACGCTTGTGAGTTCAACCGATTAGTGCTCCAACAATTTTAGTAAGAAACTCCCTCTTATCAGTATCAAAAACCCTGATTAGTTCTTATTTAAATCCTTGAGCATGCCTTAAATAACTCGCAGTATTACAAAGGTAAATAAGGAGGAATATCAAAGAGTTAAGGATTTTCAAGGAATTGATATGGAAAGGAAGAAGAAGATCACATAGTTATCTTGGAATACAGGTCAACCAATTCCAAACTTGTTTGGAAGTGTGGTATAACCGATTCCAAGAATGTAAATCTATGTAAATATGAACAAGGATTTACAGTAAAGTGATGTCAACATACTTTGAATATGTATTGTACAACAATTCTTATCATTTATTGTTCAAAGATATTCCTTAGTACTCAAGGAGATCATGTGCCGAAATAAATTGAGAATCTTTTAATTAAGGTTTTTGGTTTTATATGCTTTAATTACCAGCAATTAAATACATATATGCCTAGAGAATAACAATTAGTAATGTACATTTACTAATTGGAGATTTTCTATTAAGAGATTTCAGAAATATTGGACAAGAATTTATTGGAATTAGGAAAACCGAATTTTTCTATTCATTGCATATCTTAAGAATATTTTCGGTTTTGGAAATTCTTTGGTGTCCAAACATCCTTGGTCTATAAATACCTAAATTTTAATTTCTAACAAACTATCTTAAGATCCATGCAAACTTCATTTCTTGTTGTTTCTGGTGGAGCCGTCTATTCGGAGAGGAAAGTATCCTAATTAGGTGAAATCTCTTACGGTCGCTCGTTTAAAGACTTCTGTGGGATCAAGAAGCTCTACGAGTACCGTTGGTGGGAAACTAGATAATTGCAGTGTTATTAGTTTTCGATTGATTTGATTGACTAAAAATCGTTGAAACTTTGATTGCACCTAGTTTGTTTATTCTTGAAAACCTTATCTTCCAATATAAGATTCACTCAAACTAGATTAACGTATCGATGTGATCTTTAGAACTGTTTGTAGATCTAAAGATGTCTTGTGATAATCCATTGTTAACATACTTCGTTCTGTGTGTGATTATTCACAAGAGATTCAAGTAGTGTTATGCAGGTTTTTATTGAAGATTAAAGAAGATTTAAAGACGAAGAAGTTCTTATTAGTTCTCATGTCTTCATGTGTGCACAAACCTTAATCGGTTGGGATCCAACTAGAATCAAATTTATTAATTGATTAGTTGCGTGAGATCAGCATCACTTTATAGCTTCTTGTTGATATTTATATTGATTGATTGTGAATCTAAACTTAATTGCTTTTGTAGTTATTGGATAAATTGATCTAACCAGGAAAGGTAGTTTATTAGATTAAATGGAAGAGACTTTGCTTATGACTTGAGATATCTTTATCTTGGAAAGAATCAATAAAGTTGTTACCAAACAAATTTTTATTCCTATACTGTTTGGAATACGATCTAAAGGAATTGTACCAGTACGTGACCTTCGAATTCGGAAGCGCAGAGATAGTGAGGAAACTAAGTGAACTAGGGGTAGTTGTTTGGTCTCAACTATACGAAGTTGGTGTAGATTTTATATAGCGTCTTAATTCTGAGAGTATTCAATTCTGGACTAGGTCTCGGGGTTTTCTGCACTTGCAGTTTTCCTGGTTAACAAAATCTTGATGTGTCTTTTACCTTTCTATTTCCGCAATTATAATTGTTTATTATAATTAAAAGTAAAATACACAAACGTTAACTCTGATATACTTGATAGTGATCTTATAGAGTTTGGTTAAGTCCGAACCTATTATCAAGTATCACACTTTGGTAGTCGTATTTTCTCGATCTCATATCCAAAGAAATCACAGAAAGTGCGAATACCGATTTGTTATATTGTATCGACTCTGTCCATAGACGATCACTTTCGGTAAGAGGACTTATAGGTTGAAACTAAAAGATTATAGTGTATTTGGGTACCCTCGTATTTTCATTCCTTGACACTTTAATCATAATGGTATGACCAAGTATAATCACTATATATAGCTTCTAATGTTGTGTTTTCAATATAAAGCGACTTGAATGGAAACAAGTCAAGTTAGTACTAACCTCAAGTGTAAGGATGATGTCTTTGTCGTAGTTGTTACTTCTTCACATTTTTCAGGTCTTCAGAGTAATACTTGTAAGTCTTAACATTCCTATACTTTCTAGTCTAGCCTAAATGAAGTTGACTCTAGTAATTAATCAAGCGATTCTAGATGAGCTTTGATACTAAAATATGACAACTAAACTTGAGAAACCAATGCTTGGTAAGTTCAACCGAGCTATGCTCTAATATTAACCCATAACTCTATTAAGATGATAATGATATTACAGTTTAGAAATAGATAAAATATAAACCCTAACTCTCAACACACAAAGTTTTCTCACCAAGATATCTCTCAGACTATAAAATAACTCAACCCCTTTATATTGTTATCTCTCCCTTTATATAGGCGTTTACATAGTGGATGACAGCTAATAAAGCCTTCTACTTCGCCTATAGTCCCAGCTATTTATATGTGATATTGTCTATTATTGTCAAATAGGTATCGGTAAATCAGAATTCTCCTTGCAAACAGTGTTCACACTTTTCATGGGAACCTTACTCTCCTCGTTGAGTAGTGGATATAAGTCAATGTTACCTCGCCAAAATGTTGCTTCCTTGTGCCCCAATTTATCTACGCCATTTATTTGTTTCTCTAGTGAACCTGTCGCCTTCAACATCTATTTGACGTCATTGCCTACCTTAATAGTGATCAAATTTCTTTATAATCATGACCATAGATCCTTATTGAGTGTTTACACGTGTCTCAATCTTGAACTACGTCGATTACTTAAGATTGTATTTCCATACTCGTTATAGACTCTTCTAAAGGGGATCTTCGTGCTCTCAAACAGTTGCACATGGCAAAGTTGTATTTTTCACTTACACATGCAGTGACTTGATGATGCGTACTAAAAAGGTAAAACTCATTTTACGATTTTAGATCCTTAGTTCTTGAGAATGTAAGTGGTATTATCAAAATTTGAGTTGATATTTTACTTTTATTTTTAGAATTCATTGGTGTAAAAGGATTATCAGAAGATAAAGGCGATAAAATCTTGAAACATTTTTTGAAGCAGCAGAGGAAATATCTGTAAGTACTCAAATTATACCTAGATTACTCCAAAGCATGGAATCAGTGATTATGTGACTTTCCTTTATTTTGTTCAGTTATATTGGATTGGTTCATTCTTGCCTAACTCATAATTTTGGTTACATGACCGAAATCGTTATATTTCTACTTAAATTATTGTTTTTTGAAATCCTTATGAGTCAGATTTTATTGAAATTGGGGAAAGGCTTGTTACATCAATTAATTCTGAGTTATTGATACTTTTGTTGTTCACTGAAAAATGAGGTTGTTAAAATGACTAGTAGAATCTCTGCCCAAGATGAACTTTTAGACAGTGATGGTTCACTAATTTTGTTATATAATCTTTTTTTAACTTTAAGGGTTCAGTTTTTGATTAGTTCATTTTTTATGTTCTTAAGGTGGAGTCAAAACATATTGTGTTACAGAAGCTTTTGGAGAGTTCAGGTAAGAACATGTTACCGATGCAGTGTGTCATATTTTCTATTCGCATATGAGTTAATAAACTAAATCACTGATTGCTTATATGTTGCAGAACAGGCTAAACTCAACTTTCTCATATACTATGTGTTCCATAACAGGTTTTCTTCTTTGAATCATTTCAGTTTGTGTCTTTACTTACACCATATACATGTAAATTCTGAACATAGTGTAATTTTTAATTTCTTTATGCACTTACAACCATATCTTTGTGAAAACCTTAGCTGGGAAGACTTTATGTTTTGGTGTAAAGATTGAGGACACAATTTAGGACCTGGAAAAAAAGATAGAGTGCGGAGAATCATTTCCTATACGGCATCAGAGATTTATTTTCGATGGGAAAGAGTTAAATGACAACACAACGATATATGATTACAACATTTATAATGAAGCAACTTCGTATAGTTAATACTAAGAAACTAAACCTATAGTTCACCTAGTTCCGCCTGTATTCCTACGCCTCCAACCTGTATACAAGTCACGTACTTGGACCAATTCTTTTGGTTCATATTCCAAACAGTAAAGGAACAACAAATCTGTTTGGTATCAACTATTTTCAACCAAGTGATATGAGTTGCGCAAAGGTTCCCTTGTTTATCTTAACATAAACTCATTTGCCAGGTTCCAAGATCTATCTTATGTTCACTCACCCAAAGGGAAATCAATAAGATTAAGCCAACAACAATCTTAATCCAAATAATTATGTTGATGCCGATCTTCTCAACTATTCTATCAAAATACCCAAAGGATAAATCAATTATAGTTGGATCCTCTTTTACTAAAACTAGTATTATGCACACCAAAGATTATAAAACCAAGTTAGAAATCTTCTATCTCTTATTTGTCTTCAAATCTTCTTAGATCTTTAATAAATACCTGCACTCAACTACTTGAATCTCTTATGATCAATCACACACAGAACGAAGTCTGTTAACTATGGATTATCACAATATCATCTTTAGATCTAACAACAGTCTAAAGATCCATGTCGAAACCTTGAACTAGTTTAAGTGAATCTTATATTAGAAGAGAAGATTCTCAAGCATAAAAAAACTAGGTGCAATCAAAGTTCAACCACCGTTAGTCAATCAAATCAATACGAGAACTAAATATAAACCGTAATATCTAGTTTCCCACCAACGGGTCGTGCTAGAGCTTCTCAATCCCAAATAAGACTTTAAATTGAGCGGCCATAAGAGATTTCACCTAATTAGATTACTCTCCTCCCCGATAGGAAGCTTCACCAGTAACAAAGACAAAATAGGAAGTCTATTTCTACGAAGGATTAGTTTGCTAGAAATGCAAACTCAAAGTATTTATAGACAAGGAAGTTTGGACACCAAGGAATTTCCAAAACCGAAAATATTCTCAAGATATTTTTCATTACTACACCAAATTCGGTTTCCATAATTCCTATGAATGCACTATCCAAAAATATGATCGAAATCTCCTTGGAAAATCTTTAATTAGCAAATGCACATTACTAATTCTTATATTCCATATATAATTAAAAATCCTTAATTAAAAAGATTCTTAACTTATTTAAATTCAATCATGGGATTTACTTCCTTCCTAGCCTTTAAGGAATATCTTTGAACAAAAAAGAATAAGTATTAATGCACCGTGTGCAAAGTGTGTCGACATCTTACTCTTGCAAGTCCTTTTTCATATCTACTCACTTGAAACCGATTTACCACACTTCCAAACAAGTTTAGAATTAGTTCATCTGACTTTCAAGAACTATGTGATTGATCAAGTAACATTCAATCGCAAACCATGGGTTTAACGGTTCTACCAAAACAAGTTTTGGTTCTACCTCCATGTGAGTACTATGCATAGTTACACTATCTTACCAAAATTCAGCTGACTAGGTTCTAGGATCGGTTCCCCACATATATTTTGTATCTAACTTGTATGCACTGCACATGTCCATAGGATCGGTTCCCCTTTCCAAAAAACGTGTTGCACATGTTCATAGGATCAACTCCCCTTTCTTCTATAAACCTTGCTGCACCTCATACAAGGATCGGTTCTCCTTGTGATGTACTACACCTCTTATTAAGATCGGTTCCCCTTTCCCAATATTTGTCAGATACTCACAAACCCGATCATACCCCATGTGATTACTTAAGATTGGTTTCACTAATAAAAGTCATACCAATACATAAGTCAGGCCTCATGTAAATAGTTTTACCAAGAACACAAGCAAGTCATGAGCGGTTATACTAATCACACATATTGGTCGTTCATAATATTTGCAATGAAGAACAGCCCCAATAACACCTGGCGATTTCCTTTTCGGTTCACAACACATATCATGAACTTACTTCCTTAGAACACATGTAAACATTGTTCCCTAGGATGAAATCCTCACCTCATACCCATACATAATTGCAATAACATTCATACAATTATGTCGATGTATTATATACAAAGTTTAATGGTTAAGTAAGAAACTTCATATTATATTCCTTAATACTATGTCTATCTAGAGTGTTCATGATTCGCAGTTTTATGTTTTCAATATGCACGGCTTGAAAGATAAGTTAGGGAATGAAACAGTTCAATTCAAATATCACTAACCTCAAGTGGAAGGATGATGTTTATGTTATAGATCCGTACTTCTTCAAGTCTTCGCAATACTTGTAATGTCTCACCCTAATACTTTCAAGCTAACCTATATGAAGTTGACTCTAGTACATTTAAATCAAGCGACTCTTAAATGAGTTTTGGTTCACTAAAATATGACACCCAAACTTAACATACCAATGCTTGGTGGGTTCAACCAAGCAATTCTCTAACATATACAAGAACACAATTGAAGCAAAATCGATTTGATTCACTCGAATCAATTCATGAAAATTATAGACACAGTTTGCAAATAATGCATTCCTTAATATATTAATGTATTAGTTCATGAAAAAACCGATTTTAGGACTTTAACCACTCAAGTATGAAAACGGGTACGTATACTTAAGTACCTGGTCTGATTTCGGGTTTCACCAGTATGCAAACGGGTACGCATAGTTCCAAACACAACATAAATTTCTGGACCCAACCCCTTCTCCAGTACGTGTAAGAGTATGTGTACTTAGGTACCCAAAATTCCACAACTATAAGTACGCATACGGGTATGCATACTATAGTTCAGGTCATGGATCACATACATGCGATGATGCATACTATGTTCATAATCCAATGATGGTTAAGTATTCTAAACTCTATTTCAATCATTAAAACTTGCTTCGAGGATGACAATATCCGTTTTCACACATTATTATCATCAAAGTAATTTTCAAGTTATTGAAATAATCATAACGAAATATTTCGAGTCTACACCAAATGATAGTATCACATAAACCATGTAAAGTGTTACTCGGCGATTTTCACATGATCATCTTTTGACTTTCATCGAGAATATAAGATGAACTTGGTTGAAGTGAAAGCTTACCAACACATATTTCGAGAAATATGTAAGCGAGTTAAACTCAACTCGAAATCTCAAATGTGCATAATCGAATAATATATAGTAATACGACTTTTGTCTCAATATAAAAGATAGAGTAGAAATAGACTTTCCAAGTGATAGATGAGTTTCAGTCTCCAAATACCTTTTGTTGATGAAGTTCCACAATCTCTCCTTAGTAGTTCTTCGTCTTTAAATGATGAACGTCGTGATATGCTCAACTACACAATATATCATAGTTCGAGACATCACTATAAGTAGAATATAAATTAAGACTTATAGTTTTGATCACTAACATTGACAAATAATCTTGAGATAAAAACGCTTGCGAGTTCGACCGATCAGTGCTCCAACACTTTTAGTAAGAAAATCCCTCTTATCAGTATCAAAAACCCTGATCAATTCTTATTTAAATCCTTGAGCATGCCTCAAATAACTCGCAGTATTACAAAGGTAAATAAGGAGGAATCTCAAAGAGTTAAGGATTGTCAAGCAATTGATATGGAAAGGAAGAAAAAGATCACATAGTTATCTTGGAATACAAGTCAACCAATTCCAAACTTTTTTGGAAGTGTGGCATAACCGATTCCAAGAATGTAAATATGAACAAGGATTTATAGTCAAGTGATGTCAACATACTTTGAATATGTATTGTACAGTAACTCTTATCATTTAGTGAAAAATACTAGAATCCCCCTACTATATGGGTGCAATATATAAAAGCCTCACTAAATGGATCCTCCCCTATCAACTCCATACTTTTACTTTTTAATATTTCTAGGCCCAGAACTTTTATTTTTGGGGCTTATCAATAAAGCTACACTTTTATAATACCTAAAATACCCCCATATAATGAAATGAATCGTCGGTTTATGTTCAGTTTCATTTTTTATTTCATTTTCTCTCTCCTTCTAAAACCAGAGCTTCTCATTAGATTCATTTTTCTAGGGTTTTCTTGATTCTGATTAACAAGATCTAATTCTTCTGATTTGATTTCTCACTGAGTAGCAAGCAAATCGATATATGATTAGAAAGAATTAATTATCTACAGGAATTTTGTTCTACTCTCTTCTGCAAAAAAGAATTTAGGGGTTTTCTGATCAAGAGCTATGTCGTGTATGGATTCCGACGTACTACGAAGAGGAAGAAAGGATATGCTTCATCGATCTATGATTATGTATCTGCTGATGATATTTTTGGATCTTCATTGATTTATAAGTAAGTCGAAATCGAGATGCGGAAACAATCAAAGTTTTCATCAACAATTAGATCTGAAGATTCAACAACAAAAAGTTGAGAAAGATAAGTTTCTCCCTTCTAATCCTATTGAAATCAATTGAAATTCCGTATTATGTGATTCTGAAATAAAATTCAGAAGAAAATAATACTTACGTCTCTTCAGAATCTAATTAACTTTGATTTCAAATTGCTTTGTCGATTCATGATCAGAGTAACTATTTGTTATCATCTTATCCTAATCTTCGTGTTGAGTTAAAAAAAATTGAAAAAAATTTGTCGACAATGTTTCTAGGGCTTACTGCTTAAAATTGATTTGTCTGTTAATTTTTAATCTCGATCGAAAATTGAACTTGAGATTCGTGATTAGAGCATTATAATCATTATTACCCGTTGAATCGATTTGAATATGTACTTAGTTTTGCTTTTTTACCTGAACTCATATATATTCATGATCAATTTCTTTAGAATTTGTTTTCATTGTTTGAAATACAACAACAAATGAAATATGATTACAAGATATAACCTATATATGTCTAATTGACAACTTCAATTTGATTATCATTTATATCCTCAACAGGTAATCCATTGTAGTGGTGATGAAGTTGTTGGTGAGAACATCCACTATGATATTTTTTCTGAGATATAAAGAACAAAGAAACCACAAGATGAAATCGAGAAACAATGGTGAAGGAAGTAGTAGAGAATTGAGTAAAGAGTGTACTGATGTAGATGTTATTTCCTTATTGCAACCGTTTCTATGCCAACAAACCTCAACTTACTGTTCTTGTTACAGAGTTGGCCACCAAGTCTCACAAAGGTTATTATTTTTCTCCCTTATCATTTCACACATTTTCATGAGATTTGATCAAAATATGATATACAATTTTATTCATTATGTGATGATCAAACTAATTGGCTCCAAATTATGAATTAGATAGTTTGTTATTGATGTTTGATGTGGTTGTATCCAGAGATTTTTATTGATAAACTTTGAGAGTTGTTAACATGATCAATACTATTATTTTATATGGTTAGATGCCTTTTTTATGTATTTAGTAACCTATTTTAGGGACTTAATTGTCCAAGCATTACAGTAGATACTAAATAGTGAAATTAACACCAGGTTGATAAGCTGACTCTTGATAGGTGTTGTAAAACACCTAATTTTATATCTATTGTTTATGATTTCTTTGCTATTTATTTTGTAAAATATGTATCTTATGATTGCTTTTGAGTTATTAGGAGCAATGGAGTCCTTGGGAGCAAAAGAAGGAAAAATTTCCCATTTGGAGCGTAAAATGCAAACACTTCAATTCACAGGCGAGTTATATTTGGAGCGGGCCGACGTGCGCAATAAGGAGCGGCGTAATCTAGAGAAGCAACGGACTGGTTTTTGGTGGATAATCTTTACTTATGGAGTGCCTTGGGTGTGTACCCCTTATCTGGCTCACCGGGGTGGTTGTATCCACTATTCTCCTACAACACCCTAAAATTCAGAGCAACTCAATCATTGTTTCCCAACTCAGAGAATGGAAAATGGCTGCAGCTGTTATTTGAAATTGAGAGAATTAGGGAGAAACAACTACAGCTTCAGGGAGGAGATTCATTGATTCATCGAAGCTAGGGTTTTCTGAGAAGTTGTTGCTGTGAATTCTCTACTATGGGTTTGATTGTGAACCAAATTCAAATGAGAAAATACAAGGGAAATCATAGATTCCAGATGGGGTTTTGAGTTAATTCTAGTTTTGAGTTGTTGGTAAAGAAGAATCTGGGAATTCATAGAGAAACTAGGATTGCAGTTTGGGGTTTCTATGAGAAAGGAGATATGAGAAAGTCTAGTCTGTTTATGTGGATGAATCTAATGAAGAACTATGGGTTCTCTGAAATTGGGTTTATAGTGGTGTTGAGATTGAGTCTGTATGGGTTCTGAACAGAAATTGGTGGTTGGGAACAAATGGAGAAGAAGCTAGGGTTGAGAAGAAATTGGTGGCTGTTGTTCATTGCAACTAATACTGATGGGTCATCACAGGAAATTGGTTTGATATCATGGGATTGATGGTGTTGAATAGGAGTTAGGTCTGAGTTCTAAAGTGAATTGAAGAGTGGGTTTGGCTTGAATTTGGGTTTAATCTCAGTTGAACTCAAAGAATGAACTGCTTCTGCTGTTATTGTTACTGCAGGTTAGAGTTAAACTGGTTTTGAGAAATTGAAACTAAGCTAAAACTTAGTTGTTGAATAACTTGTTGATGCTTCCATGAATGTATGTGAGCTGTGGTTGTCATCTCAGCTGGAGAAACCCAAAGATGTGTTGCTTTTGTTCATTGTGATGATGTTGTATGAAGTTTATGATCGAGATTACAAAGGTTAATAATTTTAAGAGATGAAAGTGATGTTGTTTAGTGAATTGTTGGCCTGAGACCTAGCTGAGGGAGATGGATTCACATGGAGTTACAAAGAATATATAGATGGAGTTGGTAGAACGGAAATTGAGTACACTGCTGTTTAATGTGTGAACTGGCTATGAACTTATGAGCTGGTATAGCTGGTGGTGATGTACAAAGTTGGTTGATGCCTAGTGGTACAATTGAATGCAAGGAGCTGGTGATGCTGCTGTAGGTTATGGGGGCGGTGGAGCTGCAGTTAGGATTTAGACCAGTTGAGGCCTTGTGATGGCTGCAATGGAGCAGTTGGGATTGAGATGAAGTGGTGTTGGTGATGGAAACTCTGTGGATGGATGGAAAAGTTTGAGAAAAGGTGTTGCCATCAGCTGGTGGATAGTGAAGCTGGTGGTTTTGGACAGAGCTGGACATGGCCTGGAATGGTGGTATTGGTTGGCTTGAACTGAGCCAACAAATGGAAAGAAATGGAGGTGGATTTATAGCTGAACTGGGGGGCTAGAATGGAGTTGTGATTGAAGTGATATGGATGCTGTTACAGGTGGGCTATTCAAGGAATATGTTGCAATTGCAGTTGTGGTCTATGGAAATGTTTAGAGTGCAGGTTATGTTGAATTAAAATGGTTAAGGGAGCAGCTGCAGTACATGATTGAATGCAATGGAAATGGTGGTGAATTGTCCTATTACAGATAGATAGGTGCAGCTGGAGTAGGTCATAATGAATTGCAGTGGTAGTATGTATGCTGGTGGTTCCAATGGAGAAGGATCTATAGCTGATGGAGTTGTTGCCATGGCTCTGGTATGGGCTGGAGTATGTTGCTAAGTGTTTCAGATGATGGTGTTGCATGGCGACAAGGCAAGGAGCTTGCAGTTCAGTGCAGTTCAGTTGGAAATGAATAGGTGGCTGGTTGTTGGAAGAGATAATGGGCTGATCTGGTGCTTGAAGTTGCAAGTGATGCAGTTGTTGGTACTGGTGTGAAATGGCTCAAGCTTGAGTTATAGTTGTTGCAGGATAGTGTGCAGCCGTAGGAAGTGAAATGAGACAGCGCAAGGCTACAGATGAGAAGTGGTTCCTGAAGTAGATTGCATAGGTTGAACTGGGTACTTATTGACATCAGTATGGCTTGAGTTTGTGAAGTTTTGGGTAAGTTTTGTCAGGGAAAAGAGCTAGAGTTGTTGTAGGGTTCAAGGAACTGTTTTGAGCTCAGTTGGAATGAGTAGTTGCATCTGTCAGGAATGCAGTGCCATCTTGGAGCATCACAGATTTTTCCAAGTGCAATGGCAAAGGCTAAAGCCATTCTGCTGAGTTAGCACTGATTCAGATTTGAACGAGCTGATTCGGAGACTGACTCGTTTTGATTCAATGAATCTGACTCTTCTTTGAATCAGTTGACTCGACTGAGTTGAGTACTTTGAACGGTCACCTGAGCTCCGGTCCGGCGCCGGATTCCGACCAACTTCCGGTCAAAAACACAGTTTTCCGGTGAGCTCTTTTGGGTCATATTTTCACATGGGTGTTTCACATGAGTACGGGTGGACTTCTAGTTATGGACTTTTGGGCTTTGAAGACCTAATTTGGAAAGTTGGAAAGCTATAAAAGGAAGAGTTTCTATTCTTTTAGATATATCTTATATCACAATTTTTCTACTGGGTTTTTGGAGGAGAGCAACGACTAGGGTTTGCTTCCATTTATTTTTATGTTCTTCATTTTATTTTTAACAATAATTATGTTGAGTTCAAAAACCATGAGTAGCTAAATTCTTAATATTGGTTATGGGATAATAAGTGGATTTCACAAATAAAAACTGATTCAATGCATTAGTTTTGTCTCAAGTTTATTGTTTATGTTTCATTGTTGATATTGATATATGATTTGATTGTTTATTTGGTTGAGTCCGGAATCAATCCGATTTGCATTCATATCTAGAGTTATATTAGGGTTTTCAATACGAAAACGTTGTTCATCCCTAATTCCAAGTAGCATAAATGTGGGTAGTGCTTGTAGAGATATATCCTACTAGTCACATATGAATCATAACTTGGGTTAAATTGATTTAGTGCTTTTACACATTTCGATTGCCTTGATTAGTCTTATTCCATATAGCTTTTTGCTTCTATGGAGTTAAATCTAATTTGCTTTTACACTTTAGGTTGCTTTCTAGGAAGAATTCACATATGCATCTTTTAATGTGGTTGTGATGAAATCAGGGAATTAGCGGGATACTCTTGCGATCAAGGTATCCTAGGACTTTTAGTAAATGAGAGATTAAATTCCAATTCTAGTCATTGATGAAAATATGTATTTGTGAATGAAACTATCCCGTGACCAATACTTTCTCCATATTGATTACTCTAATACTTTATTTCTTTCAATTTATTTTTATTGCTTTGATAAAACAACATCCCCCCTTTGGTTACTAAGAAACTGAAAAATTTTATAACAACAAAAGCCTCTCTGTGGATACGAACTCTTTCTTATCGCATACTACTTTATTTTAGGAAGTAAGAAAGTGAATTTATTTCTGCGTCGGCTGACAACCGACCAAATTTTGGCGCCGTTGCCGGGGAGGCAAACGGCTTGTTATTAAGTTTTTAGTTTCTTTTTATCATTTTTATGCTTGCATATTTGCTTTCCGTTTCTTGTCTTGTTTCTTACTTGTTTGGGAGAATTGTTTTTCAGGTACTAATCCCTGGCTTCTAAGGATTGGAGCTATCCAAGGTGCGGGATTGCTACTCGGAGAGGCACAATACTCCAACCAAGTCAAGACACAACGGAAGAACAAGTCTTGGAAGTAGAACACGAAGCTCTTCATCAAGAAGTGGAAGAAGAGTTACAACTAGAAGAAGAACTAGAGGTTCCATTTGTTGAAGAACCACTAGTTGGACAAGAAGCAATGGAAGACGCAAATCGTACACTCAAGGATTTGGTGTCTCATAGGCTTGATGCACAACGGTGGTGTATCCAAACCAAATCAACATTCGAGATCAAGCCGGGGTTGCTTAGAGAGTTGCCAAATTTTCATGGTATGGCGAATGAAGATCCAAATAAGCATCTTATGGAGTTTTATACCATTGTCAAGGCTATGCTTCCAGCGGAGACCGATGCCGATGGTGCAATGATGAAAGTTTTTCCATTTTCTATGGTGGACAGCGCTAAGGATTGGTTATATTGTTTGCATGCCGGAAGTGTCACTACATGGAATGGATTGAATAAAATCTTTCTAGAGAGGTATTTTCCTGCGTCAAAGGCGACTCAAATTCGCAAAGAGATTTGTGGAATAAAACAACATGCGGGAGAGTCTTTGTATGAATGTTGGGAGCGATACAAGAGATTGATGGCAAGCTGTCCTCACCATCAATTCAGTGACACTATGATAATCCAGTACTTCTACGAAGGCCTTCAATCAAGTGATAGATATCTTCTTGACGCTGCGGGTGGAGGTGCACTAGTGAACAAGACGGTGGCCCAATCTGCCGAGTTGATTGAAAGCATGGCTGCAAACTTGCAACAATTCTACACAAGAGGTAAACCAATGATTAGATGAGTGCATGAAGTTAGTGATTCATCATCATCACACCGTGATCAAAGGATGGACAATATGGAGCACATGATGCAAAAGATGGCTGCGGTTATATTACCTTCATATGGTGAAGAGTTGGAGCAAGCTAATGCGGTTTTTCCAAACCAACCAAGATGGTATGATCCCTATTCCAACACCTACAATCTGGGATGGAGAGATCATCCAAATTTCAGCTATGCCAACAAGCAAGGTGCGGTTCAACAACCTACCTTCAACCGTCCGAGTGGATTTCAACCGCAACAACAACAACAATTTCAACCGCAACAACAACAATTTCAACAACAACAACAGCAATTCCAGCAACCACAACAATCGATTCAAAACCAAGGTTCCGATATCGATGCAAAGTTACAAACAATGATGCAAGGTATTTCTACCATGTTTAAGGAGAGCCAACAAGAAACCAAGAGTGCGATTAAGGATTTGCAGACTCAAGTGGGCTCTATGGCAATTGATATCAACAAGTTGAAAGTACAAAATAGTGGGAGACTCCCTTCTCAACCCATTAACCCAAAAGAGGGTGTCAATGCAATTACGTTGAGAAGTGGTACACAACTTGAGCAACCCAAGGTTGCTGATTTGGGTGAAGAGGAAGCTCCAAAGGAGCCAGTTTTGGAGGAAGAGAGGGATGAAATTCCCCAAACACCCGAGGTACCTATTCCTAACTCTAAAACTCCTATTCCTACTTATGTTCCTCCTATACCTTTTCCTCGCAGATTTGCAAGTTCTAAGAAGGCGGAACTAGAAAAGGAGATTTTAGACGTTCTCAAGAAGATTCATGTGAATATACCACTCATTGATGCTATCAAGCAAGTTCCCAAGTATGCAAAAGTGTTGAAGGACTTGTGTACCAATAAGCAAAGTCTTAAAGGCAATGAAGTGCTAAGTGTGGGGGAGAATGCTTCGGCAATCTTACAACACAAATTCCCACTGAAATGCAAGGATCCCGGTAGCTTTGACATTCCCGTCACAATTGGTAACACCACTTTTAACAAAGCAATGTTAGACTTAGGTGCATCCGTTAATGTTATGCCGGCATCCATGTATAAGTCACTTAATCTAGGTCCTTTGAAAAAGGTTGAAATTGTGTTGCAATTAGCCGATCGCTCTAATGTTTATCCAATGGGTATTGTTGAGGATGTTCTTGTGCAGGTTAATCAACTTGTATTCCCTGCTGACTTTTGTGTGTTAGAGATGGATGAAGGTGCACCGGACTCGTCTCTTCCATTGCTACTTGGACGTCCTTTCATGAAAACGGTTAATACGATCATTGATGTAGACAAGGGAACGTTAACTATGGAGTTTGACGGAGAAATAATATGTTTCAACATTTTTGAAACGATGAGATATCCTAGTGATGTCCACTCTTGTTTCTCCGTTGATGTTATGGATGCATTGGCACAAAAAGTGTTTGAATTAAATGGTGATGATGCTTTGGAAACTGTTTTAACTACATCTATGGATGATGGAGTAGAGTGTGGTAACGAAGTTAAGGAAGCCCTTGGTGATCTCAACTCACTACAAGGATGTCCGGAAACTCATATTGTCTCTTTTATTTCTTTACCATGAAATGATGAAAAGCTTTTACCTTCTATTGTTAAATCTCCAAAGTTGGAATTGAAACCTCTTCCAAGTCACTTAAAGTACTTGTACTTAGGTGACAATGAAGAGTTACATGTGATTGTTTCTAACGAGCTTAGTGAATTACATGAGCAAAAACTTCTAAGGGTGCTAAGGAAGCACAAGACGGCCATAGGATGGACAATCGCTGATATCAAGGGTATAAGCCCTGCCGTTTGTATGCATAAGATTCGTTTGGAGGATGATGCAAAGCCTAAAAGGGAAGCGCAACGTCGTTTGAACCCTCCTATGATGGAAGTTGTGAAAAAGGAGATACTCAACCTTTTGGAAGTGGGTGTTATCTACCCCATATCCGATAGCAAATGGGTGAGCCTGGTACAAGTTGTGTCAAAGAAATCAGGGGTAACGGTGGTAGAGAATGATGAGAACGAACTTGTCCCAAATCGTGTGCAAACCGGTTGGAGGGTTTGTATTGATTATAGAAAGTTGAATGCTACTAATAGAAAAGATCATTTTCCTTTACCCTTTATTGATCAAATGCTTGAACGTTTAGCTGGACATGCATATTATTGTTTTCTTGATGGTTATTCAGGTTACAATCAGATTGTGATAGCACCGGAGGACCAAGAGAAAACTACTTTCACTTGTCCTTTCGGCACTTTTGCTTATAGAAGGATGCCTTTTGGCTTATGCAATGCTCCAGCTACCTTTCAAAGGTGTATGGTAAGTATCTTTTCCGAGTATGTTGAAAACATCATTAAAGTGTTTATGGATGACTTTAGTGTCTTTGGTGATTCATTTGACCTTTGTTTGAACAACTTATCTTTAATCCTTGAACGATGTGTTGAAACAAACCTTGTGCTTAATTGGGAGAAGTGCCATTTCATGGTAACTCATGGCATAGTTTTAGGACATATAATATCTTCTAAGGTCTTGGAAGTTGATAAATCTAAGATAGACCTTATTCGTGCTATAACCCCTCCCACTACGGTGAGGGAGATACGTTCTTTTCTTGGTCATGCAGGTTTCTATCGTAGGTTTATCAAGGATTTTTCCAAGATAGCATCACCACTTTGCAACTTATTGCAAAAAGATGTGGTTTTTAACTTTGATGAGAATTGTATGGCGGCATTCAATCGTTTGAAAGAACTTTTGATTTCATCCCCTATCATTAAACCACCGGATTGGAGCAAGCCTTTTGAGCTCATGTGTGATGCTAGTGACTACGCGGTTGGTGCGGTGCTTGGGCAGCGTGTGGGGAAGATACCTCATGCTATTTATTATGCTTCTAGAACGTTAAATGAGGCCCAACAAAACTACACAACCACTGAAAAAGAGTTTTTAGCTATTGTATTTGCATTGGAGAAATTTCGCTCTTATCTAATTGGTACAAAAGTTGTTGTCTTTACTGACCATGCAGCTCTTAGGTACTTGCTAATGAAGAAAGAAGCGAAACCAAGGCTCATACGCTGGATTTTACTCTTGCAAGAGTTTGATATTCAAATTAAGGACAAGAAGGGAATTGAGAACACCGTTGCGGATCACTTGATCCGTCTTGCTGTGGACAAGGAAGCTATCCCATTGCATGAAAGTTTCCCGGATGAGCAACTATTCTCAATTGCCGTTGGAGAACCATGGTATGCTGACATTGTGAATTACTTGGTAACTAAACAAATCCCAAAGAACTTGTCTCGTGCTGAGAGGGACAAACTAAATAGGTTAGGAAACCAATATATATGGGATGATCCATACTTATGGAAACATGGCAGCGACCAAGTAATGAGAAGGTGCGTTCCCGAATCTGAGTTTAATTCTATCTTGTCATTTTGTCACTCCTATGCTTGCTGAGGACACTTTGGAAGTAAGAGAACCGCTTACAAGGTACTTGAAAGCGGTTTCTATTGGCCAACCTTGTTTAAGGATGCACATATATTTTGCACAACTTGTGATAGGTGCCAAAGAACAGGCAATCTAGGTGCCCGAAATCAAATGCCACAAACCTTTATTCAATTTATTGAAGTTTTTGATGTATGGGGTATTGATTTTATGGGTCCTTTTGTCAACTCTCATGGGAATTATTACATCTTACTTGCTGTTGATTATGTCTCTAAATGGGTGGAAGCTAAGGCCACTCCTACTAATGATTCCAAGGTTGTTTCAGATTTTGTGCAAGCTAACATTTTTGCAAGGTTTGGAATTCCAAAATCCATAATTAGCGATGGGGGTTCTCACTTCAACAACATCACTTTGCAAATCTTGTTGAATAAGTACAATGTGTAACATAAGGTTGCAACACCTTATCATCCCCAAACAAATGGACAAGCCGAGGTGTCTAACCGAGAGGTGAAATCCATTCTTGAAAAGATGGTGAATCCAACAAGGAAAGATTGGAGCTTGCGACTTAATGATGCTTTGTGGGCGTATAGAACCGCATACAAGACACCTATTGGGATGTCTCCCTTTAGGCTTGTGTACGGTAAACCTTGTCACTTACCCGTGGAGATTGAGCATAGGGAGTTTTGGGCGATAAAGCAATGCAATATGGAGATTGATGGGGATGGAAAGCAAAGGAAGCTACAACTCCAAGAGCTAAAAGAGCTTCGCAATGATGCATTTGAAAGCTCTCGCATTTACAAGGAGAAAACGAAGGCCTTTCATGATACTATGATTTCTAGAAAACAATTTTGTGTTGGGAAGAAAGTGCTTTTGTTTAATACTCGCTTGCATTTATTTCCGGGTAAATTAAGGTCACGATGGATCGGACCTTTCATTGTTACTAATGTGTTTTCTCATGGTGCAGTAGAAATTCGTAGCATAGCTACATGCAAGGAACTTAAACTTAATGGGCACCGGTTGAAACCATATTATGAGAATTTCACTTCCGAAGTGGTGGAAGGAGAGAATTTTGTGGATGCACTCCCTCTGGAGGAGTCATAGAAAGCAAGGAGATAGTCGGGCTGACGAATTTAAACCAAGCGCTAAATGGGAGGCAACCCATAGGATGAGTATCTCTTGTCTTATTTTCTTGTTTTGTTTTTTAGCTTTTTCTTGTATTATATTGATTTTATTTTTCTGATTTCTTGTCATTTGTCATGCATAATTTCCCACCTTAACGTACTTTGGATGACTCAATTTACATTGAGGACAATGTAAAGTTTAAGTGTGGGGGAGTGGTTAAGCATTTGCATTGTAAAATTTTTCAAAATTTTCAACTTTCGTGTAAATTAGTGCATGAAAAACTCCAACTTGTAGTTAGTTTAGAGTCACATAGTATCCATGTCGCTAAGATTACATCGAGATTCTCATAAGAGTGACTGAACTTAGAGATGACAGAGAACATGATCGGGTTTCTTACTTGTATGAGAGTTAAAGTTGGATTTAACCATGCCAATGGCAAATATGGTGCAGACTGAATTCGGTAGTAGAGTAGTGGTCCCCTATAGTGGAGACTACCCATGTTACATCATGAGAGGAACTAACCTTCATTTCTTTGTACCTGTCTAAATTTGTGCTTTTAGAGTGTGTGTCACCGTACGTAAACTCCGGGTAGAATGGTGAGCTACCCAACCTCCCACCAATAGAAGCACTATTTTGATCTCTTGAGTGCTATTTTATCAATCATGAATGGTGACATCGAATTGCTAACTTACATACCACTTGTAATCTTGTTCGCAGTTAGCACCATCCACTTGATCTCTCTACACCAACAGGTCCATAGAAACACCATCATCATCAACAAGGGAAGCATCACAAGTTCGAAGCAAAGTTGAAGATGTTTTAGGTTTACAAGCAACGTTACAAAAATGAGCATATTTCAGATTCAAGTATAGCAACAAGACAAGGAGCGGAATTTTTATAAGTTAAAGACTATTGTACAAGAGTGAAGATTATCAAGATGAGCATTCAAGAAGTTTATGATATCGAGACATACAAGTTGTGAAGAATCAAGTGGTAAAGTACTCACACCATGACATTTGTACTTGCATTTTTATTTTTATTTGTATTATATTCTCTTGTCAAAAAAAAAAAAAAAAAAAACAAAAGACAAGAGAAAAGTTCTTTAGGATCATCATTAGTTTTTAGTTTTGTTTGTTTTCATTTTGTATTTACTTTGTATTTAATGTTTAAAAAAAAATTAAAAAAAATTATTCATTGCATCATATTTTGGTTTGTTTAGTTCATTTTTGGTTTTGTATTCATTCAATAAAAGCCAAAGGAAAGAATCACATTGTCAAGATTCTACGAAGTTCAAGAGTTATCATCAAGAGTTGAAGACCGAAGACGAAGACAAGGGTTGAAGACCGAAGATGTTTCTATGGATGTTGTGAGAGTGGTGCTAGCTGCACGCCGAACGGATAACGAGGTAAGTAAGCATATTCCCACCTTCGTTAAGTGGTTTATTTCCTTTCTAAGAGATCGTCAGAAAAAAGGGCTTTCAAAATGAATAAAAGATGTGGGTTATCAAAACATTTCGGAGGGATTGCCTTCCTACTATTCAACGTGTCGCAGGATTCTCTCTTCATTCCTACCTGGACACATGTGTGACCCATAAAGAGCTATTTATTATTGAGAGCAATTTCATAAAACCCTTTCTTGTGAGGCAGAGTCGAGACTTTTGATCACTCCGAACCCGAATTTCTTTCGATAAGGGATGGTTATTTCTCTCTCAACTTTTAAAAATGAGATTGTGTTCATATTTGTGTCTAACTTCTTATGACTAGTGTGCAGAATCTCTATGTCTTCTTAGCACGTTGGATACTATCTTTTCGGAGAACTTGTAAGTTGGAAATGTAGGATGTGTGGGTATTTCTCTAGTAAACGCTCACGAGAATTGTATGTATCTTTTAGAATAAGTTTTGTTTGATTTGCTCGAGGACTAGAAAAGTCTAAGTGTGGGGGAATCTGATAGGTGTTGTAAAACACCTAATTTTATATCTATTGTTTATGCTTTCTTTGCTATTTATTTTGTAAAATATGTATCTTATGATTGCTTTTGAGTTATTAGGAGCAATGGAGTCCTTGGGAGCAAAAGAAGGAAAAATTGCCCATTTGGAGCGTAAAATGCAAACACTTCAATTCACAGGCGAGTTATATTTGGAGAGGGCCGACGTGCGCAATAAGGAGCGGCGTAATCTAGAGAAGCAACGGACTGGTTTTTGGTGGATAATCTTTACTTATGGAGTGCCTTGGGTGTGTACCCCTTATTTGGCTCACCGGGGTGGTTGTATCCACTATTCTCCTACAACACCCTAAAATTCAGAGCAACTCAATCATTGTTTCCCAACTCAGAGAATGGAAAATGGCTGCAGCTGTTATTTGAAATTGAGAGAATTAGGGAGAAACAACTACAGCTTCGGGAGGAGATTCATTGATTCATCGAAGCTAGGTTTTTGAGAAGTTGTTGCTTTGTGAATTCTCTGCTATGGGTTTGATTGTGAACCAGATTCAAATGAGAAAATACATGGGAAGTCATAGATTCAGGATGGGGTTTTGAGTTAATTCTAGTTTTGAGTTGTTGGTAAAGAAGAATCGGGAATTGAGAGAAACTAGGATTGCAGTTTGGGGTTTCTGTGAAAGGAGATCTGAGAAAGTCTAGTCTGTTTATGTGGATGAATCTAATGAAGAACTATGGGTTCTATGAAATTGGGTTTATAGTGGTGTTGAGATTGAGTCTGTATGGGTTCTGAACAGAAATTGGTGGTTGGGAACAAATGGAGAAGAAGCTAGGGTTGAGAAGAAATTGGTGGCTGTTGTTCATTGCAACTAATACTGATGGGTCATCACAGGAAATTGGTTTGATATCATGGGATTGATGGTGTTGAATAGGAGTTAGGTCTGAGTTCTAAAGTGAATTGAAGAGTGGGTTTGGCTTGAATTTGGGTTTAATCTCAGTTGAACTCAAAGAATGAACTGCTTCTGTTGTTATTGTTACTGCAGGTTAGAGTTAAACTGGTTTTGAGAAATTGAAACTGAGCTAAAACTTAGTTGTTGAATAACTTGTTGCTGCTTCCATGAATGTATGTGAGATGTGGTTGTCATCTCAGCTGGAGAAACCCAAAGATGTGTTGCTTTTGTTCATTGTGATGATGATGTATGAAGTTTATGCTCGAGATTACAAAGGTTGAGAATTTTAGGAGATGGAAGTGATGTTGTTTAGTGAATTGTTGGCTTGAGACCTAGCTGAGGGAGATGGCTTCACATGGAGTTACAAAGAATATATAGATGGAGTTGGTAGAACGGAAATTGAGTACACTGCTGTTTAATGTGTGAACTGGCTATGAACTTATGAGCTGGTATAGCTGGTGGTGATGTACAAAGTTGGTTGATGCCTAGTGGTGCAATTGAATGCAAGGAGCTGGTGCTGCTGCTGTAGGTTATGGGGGCGGTGGAGCTGCAGTTAGGATTTAGACCAGTTGATGCCTTGTGATGGCTGCAATGGAGCAGTTGGGATTGAGATGAAGTGGTGTTGGTGATGGAAACTCTGTGGATGGATGGAAAAGTTTGAGAAAAGGTGTTACCATCAGCTGGTGGATAGTGAAGCTGGTGGTTTTGGACAGAGCTGGATATGGCCTGGAATGGTGGTGTTGGTTGGATTGAACTGAGCCAACAAATGGAAAGAAATGGAGGTGGATTTATAGCTGAACTGGGGGGATAGAATGGAGTTGTGATTGAAGTGAGATGGATGCTGTTACAGGTGGGCTATTCAAGGAATATGTTGCAATTGCAGTTGTGGTCTCTGGCAATATTTAGAGTGCAGGTTATGCTGAATTGAAATGGGTAAGGGAGCAGCTGCAGTACAGGATTGAATGCAATGGAAATGGTGGTAAATTGGCCTATTACAGATAGATAAGTGCAGCTGGAGTAGGTCATAATGAATTGCAGTGGTAGTATGTATGCTGGTGGTTCCAATGGAGAAGGAGCTATAGCTGATGGAGTTGTTTCCATGGCTCTGGTATGGTCTGGAGTATGTTGCTAAGTGTTTCAGATGATGGTGTTGCATGGCGACAAGGCAAGGAGCTTGCAGTTCAGTGCAGTTCAGTTGGAAATGAATAGGTGGCTGGCTGTTGGAAGAGATAATGGGCTGAGCTGGTGCTTGAAGTTGCAAGTGATGCAGCTGCTGGTACTGGTGTGAAATGTCTCAAGCTTGAGTTGTAGTTGTTGCAGGATAGTGTGCATCCGTAGGAAGTGAAATGAGACAGCGCAAGGCTACAGATGAGAAGGGGTTCTTGAAGTAGATTGCAGAGGTTGAACTGGTTACTTATTGACATCAGTATGGCTTGAGTTTGTGAAGTTTTGGGTAAGTTTTGTCAGGGAAAATAGCTAGAGTTGTTGTAGGGTTCAAGGAACTGTTTTGAGCTCAGTTGGAATGAGTAGTTGCAGCTGTCAGGAATGCAGTGCCATCTTGGCGCATCACAGATTTTTCCAAGTGCAATGGCAAAGGCTAAGGCCATTCTGCTGAGTTAGCACTGATTCATATTTGAACGAGCTGATTCGGTGACTGAATCATTTTGATTCAATGAATCTGACTCTTCTTTGACTCAGTTGACTCAACTGAGTTGAGTACTTTGACCGGTCACCTGAGCTCCGGTCCGGCGCCGGATTCCGACCAACTTCCTGTCAAAAACACAGTTTTCCGGTGAGCTCTTTTGGGTCATATTTTCACATGGGTGTTTCACATGAGTACGGGTGGACTTCTAGTTATGGACTTTTGGGCTTTGAAGACCTAATTTGGAAAGTTGGAAAGCTATAAAAGGAAGAGTTTCTATTCTTTTAGATATATCTTATATCACAATTTTTCTACTGGGTTTTTGGAGGAGAGCAGCGACTAGGGTTTGCTTCCATTTATTTTTATGTTCTTCATTTTATTTTTAACAATAATTATGTTGAGTTCAAAAACCATGAGTAGCTAAATTCTTAATATTGGTTATGGGATAATAAGGGGATTTCACAAATAAAAAATGATTCAATGCATTAGTTTTGTCTCAAGTTTATTGTTTATGTTTCATTGTTGATATTGATATATGATTTGATTGTTTATTTGGTTGAGTCCGGAATCAATCCGATTTGCATTCATATCTAGAGCTATATTAGGGTTTTCAATACGAAAACGTTGTTCATCCCTGATTCCAAGTAGCATAAATGTGGGTAGTGCTTGTAGAGATATATCCTACTAGTCACATATGAATCATAACTTGGGTTAAATTGATTTAGTGCTTTTACACATTTCGATTGCCTTGATTAGTCTTATTACATATAGCTTATTGCTTCTAGGGAGTTAAATCTAATTTGCTTTTACACTTTAGGTTGCTTTCTAGGAAGAATTCACATATGCATCTTTTAATATGGTTGTGATGAAATCAGAGAATTAGCGGGATACTCTTGCGATCAAGGTATCCTAGGACTTTTAGTAAATGAGAGATTAAATTTCAATTCTAGTCATTGATGAAAATATGTATTTGTGAATGAAACTATCCCGTGACCAATACTTTCTCCATATTGATTACTCTAATACTTTATTGCTTTCAATTTATTTTTATTGCTTTGATAAAACAACATCCCCCCTTTGGTTACTAAGAAACTGAAAATTTTTATAACAACAAAAGCCTCTCTGTGGATATGAACTCTTTCTTATCGCATACTACTTTATTTTAGGAAGTAATAAAGTGAATTTATTTCTGCGTCGGCTGACAACCGACCAACTCTTAAACGAGTCTTATGCTTTTGATAGATTTCAAGGCTGGCATTATCATAGATATCATCAATGTTCAAATAGTTATCTTGAATTTCACACCTGTTGATACTAATGTAGTGCAGAAAAAAGGGAGAACCACTTATTAAAAGTCCAGAGGGATCATGAGCAAAAATCACAAATTGAAGAGCGGAAAATACAAAATGCTGCTGCATATGAGGAAGCTAGAAGAAAGGAACAAGCTTTCCGCGAAGAGAAGATATGCCAGGAAAAAGCTAAAGCAGAATCTGAGGCTAGTAGTTTTTGACATCACTTTTACTTTCATAATTTTCTGGTGATAGTTAGCACTTGGCACTCCTATGATAAAGACACATACTTTCTTATCATATGTAGGCCTTGGAAACTATTTCTTTTTTCACTTAGATGATGTTTAAAGTTTTTAACCAATCATAGTTTATTATTTTGCAGAATTATTACTATTTCCTTCCCAATAATCATCTCAGTAGTTAATTATTCATACAGTTTATCTTTTCTACTCGGCCTTTACTGTACTGTTTCAACTCGAGTTTGTTAGTTTTTAAAGGCCACTTCTTGTTTTTCTTGGATCAATTGATCTTTTATACGTTTGTGTTGTTGCTTCATGTGGTATCATAAACTTGCGATAAAATGAGTTATGGAGAGTTTTTCACCATGGAAGAGTTTAAAAGCCTAACAGTGAAGAGTTTACTAAGATGGAAGAATGGTTGTCAAGGAGATTTTGGCATATGTTCCTGTCTATCTTGAGAAGACATTTGGAAAAAATTCTAGTGGTTCTGTTACGACACTTGCTTTTCCCCTCATGTGTCTGGTAAAGTACTTCTTAGACTATCAATGCTTCGTTATTATTTTTTCTTTTTTTTCTTTAGTGAGAAATATGTAGTTGTTGATGCTTGTTCGTGACTAACATAGTCATTGTGCTACAAGAACAAATAAATATCTTGTTGTAAAGTAGATGCTCTGTGATGTAGCGAGGAAATATCATTTCTCTAGAATCAAATCTTAGTACAAATGAATATTTTGTTCCAGTGTTGTCGAAAGTTGAGTTGTACCAAATTTAAAGGCAGTAAGGTAACGAAAAATCAGCTTGGTAATGAATGATGATGTGAAAAATGACATCGGATACTAAAGCTAGTGCTCTACATACAGTTGTACATAACACTGCTGTAAATAATCAGTCTGTATTACATTAATGGTGGAAGAGTATAGAGATTATTGAAAGAGTAAGAATATTAATATTGGTTGGTTACTTTCGTAGCAGGAACTTACCATTACGTCATGACAGGATAAATGACAATGATACCAATAATGTAAGGTGTTATAATCTAAGATTAAATATTTCTGCACGAAGTTATGAACTCTGAAACACTTAAAAAATTTAGAAAACTTATTTAATTGATGATGAGAATCCAATACTGGTATATAACTATATAGCTTATCTTTATGCGCATCACATGAATGAATACTGGCATCTGGCAAGCCCATACAAACTACCTGGTGGTCATATAGTAAGTCCAAGGAAATGGGAAATGGGAAATAGAAATGGTTCTAAGCTGCGCTAATTGCTAATTTTGGTAAATTTGCTTCATTACTCGTCTCAAATGATACTTCATTATGAAAGTTGAGTTGTACCTAATAATGAATGGGATGCAGATCTCGATGGTGGGTTTTCCTGCTTACTTGGAGAAATAGAAACAAGTATTGCATATTTGATTTCCTCGCATTTCTGAATTCATCTTGTGACAAATGACAATGAACTAAACTAATTTTTGTTCTTGCTACAGGTATTGGAAGCAGTTTCTTTGATGAATCTCAGGTACAAACTGATCATATTCTTAAGAAAGCTAGAAGAAGAAACAAAAAAGTTAGCAGGATTATAGTTTTAAATTAATGGTAAGGTTCTCACTCTTAAAAATTACTTTTTTATACTTTATATCATCAATCTCCAAGCTACTAAGAGTACACTACTTGTATTTTAGAATATAGTCCACTTGAGAGAAATTGAAAGTCTTTTTCTGTTCAGATTATATCCCAGAATACATCACACGTGTTGTAAGAGTTTCCAGAAGGCCTATTTAACTGTCAACTGACCCATCATAACCTCAGAAAAAAATATGAACCTAATAGAGAATATGAAAATGAGACTTAATAATGAAGTATCTTAACCCTTGGGTTTATAACTCCATGCAACTTCTAGAAGCATAGAAGCTCTCCATCAGTTGTATTGATAATGGTTAAGGTTTGGCCCAAATAGATGACTATACTAGTTCTGCACTGGTGAAATGATTTTGTGATAGGATAATTGTTGTTTACCTTCTAGTTACACAAGCTAACTGGATATGTAACTTCTAGTTACACATGCTAATTAGATGTATAACTTCTAATTACACATGCTAATTAGATGTGTAACTTTTGGTTACATAGATTTTACTTACATATAGTAATGGTTGTTACTGATTGAAAATGTTGCATTCTTTCCATTCTAAAATGTGCATATAATATGTGAATGATTGTATGATATGAAACGTGTATCTAATCGATATTTGTTCATTGTGCTTTACTCGTCCGTTCATAGCTATGTGATGGTGAAAGTTGTAGCCGATGGTGGTGCGGGTGGTGGTACTACTGGAGTTGTGGTGTAAGTTGTGGAGAAATAACTGGAGGTGTCACATTAATTTGTGGTGGTGGAATTCCAAAGTGGTGCAACTATTCTATTGAGTTTTGTGATTCTAGGAGGTGTTGGTGGTGGAGGTGCATCTTTTAGAGGAGGATATGGAGCCAATGGTGGTGCTGGAAAAAACTATTCAATGCACTCAAATTCTTTGCTTGCTGGTACACCTTTTTATATCCCTCTCTTGTTGTTTTTAGTTTCAAATTCTATGTCTAGACTGCATATTTATTCACATTACACAAGTAGGATGCATGTGTAACTTATAGTTACACATGTGATGTGCTTGTGTAACTTCTAGTTACACATGTGATGTGCTTGTGTAACTATGAATAACACTAGATAGATGCATGAGTATCTTCTAGTTACACATGCCAATTATGAACAAACCTTGTAACCAAAAAATTACACATGCCAGTTACACAAGCTTTTATGGATGTGTAACTCTTAGTTACACAAGTCAGGTGCATCTGTAACTCTCAGGTACACATATTATATGCAAGTGTAACTCCTCTTTACACTAGACAGATGCATGTGTAACTCCTAGTTACACATGCTAAAATGAACAAACTTGCAACCAAAAAATTCCACATGCTAGGTATCCAAGTCATATGCATGTGTAACTGTCAATTACACATGATAGTTGCATGTGTAACTCCAAGTTACACATGTTAAGATGGGTTATCATGTGTCTTTTCTGTGATCTTTGTTCTATAATTTTGCCTTACAATTCTCCTATAATATATTTTTTTGTTGCTTTTTATTCATCCAACCTAATCCATGGATGTTTATTTCGTTGCAGATATGCAAAGCATTTTGGAATGAGGAAGACAAGAAAGAAAGGCAAAACTTCTAGTATAGGTTTCAGTGGCTTATTTCTAGTTTTTTAACTCATTTATTGTGTTCAGTAACAACCGATTACTATAGCTGGTAAACAGAGTTATTATTGTAAATTAATATTAATGCAATAGATGTATTTTTTTGTATATATTTTTTCTGTTGTGTAACTATTGACTACACATGCCATATGCATGTGTAACTTGTGGATACACTTGTCATATGTATGTGTAACTTCTTATTACACATGTCATATGGATATGTAACTTTAAGTTACACATTACTGAAAACACAACATGAATGTGTATTTTTTATACATGTGTAACTTCCAGTTACACTTGCAATTTCAATGTGGTCGGAGGTGGTGGTGAGCGGTGGTGGGTCGGCGGTGGTGGTTATCGGCGGCGGTGGTGGTGGTCGGAGGTGGTTGCCGGCAGTGGTTGGTGGTGGCTAGTGGTGGTCGGAGGTGGTTGCCGGTGGTGGTGGTCGGAGGTGGTTGCTGGTGGTGGTGTTTGCCGGCGGTGGTTGCCGGTGGTGGTGTTCGGAGGTGGTTTCCGGCAGTGGTTGTGGTGGTCGGAGGTGGTTGCCGGCGGTAGTGGTCGGTGGTGGTGGTTGCCGGCGGTGGTGGTCGGAGGTGGTTGTCGGCGGTGGCTGTGGTTGTCGGAGGTGGTTGGCGGTGGTTGGAACATCATCACATAATATTTTAATAATTTGGGGCCTAAATTTAAAATTTATTTAATTATGGGCTTGACCATATGCATAAGGGTATCAAGGTCTTTTAATAATTTGGGGCCTAGATTTAAACTTCTTTTAATTAAGGGTCTCACATTATGGATTATCCATGGGTTGGGCCTTAGCCTAATTTTCCCTATCATTTATTGTTCAAATATATTCCTTAGTACTGAAGGAGATCCTGTGCCGAAATAAATTGAGAATATTTTAATTAAGGTTTTTGGTTTTATATGCTTTAATTACCAGCAATTAAATACATATATGTCTAGAGAATAACAATAAATAATGTACATTTACTAATTGGAGATTTTCTATTGAGAGATTTAGGAAATATTGGACAAGAATTTATTGAAATTAGAAAAACCGAATTTTTCTATTCATTGCATATCTTGAGAATAATTTCGGTTTTGGAAATCCCTTGGTGTCCAAACATCCTTGGTCTATAAATACCTAAATTTTCATTTCTAACAAACTATCCTAAGAGCCATGCAAACTTCATTTCTTGTTGTTTCTGATGGAGCCGTCTATTCGGAGAGGGAAGTATCCTAATTAGGTGAAATATCTTACGACCGCTCGTTTAAAGACTTATGTGGGATCAAGAAGCTCTACGAGTACCGTTGGTGGGAAACTAGATAATTGCAGTGTTATTAGTTTTTGATTGATTTGATTGACTAACAATCGTTGAAACTTTGATTGCACCTTGTTTGTTTATTCTTGAGAACCTTCTCTTCCAATATAAGATTCACTCAAACTAGATCGACGTATCGATGGGATCTTTAGAACTGTTTGTAGATCTAAAGATGTCTTGTGATAATCAATTGTTAACAGGCTCCGTTCTATGTGTGATTGTTCACAAGAGATTCAAGTGGTATTGTACAGGTTTTTATTGAAGATTAAAGAAGATTTGAAGACGAAGAAGTTCTTATTAGTTCTCATTTATTTGTGTGTGCACAAACCTTGATCGGTTGGGATCCAACTAGAATCGAATTTATTTGATTGATTAGTTGCATGAGATCAACATCACTTTATAGCTTCTTGTTGAGATTTATATTGATTGATTGCGAATCTAAACTTAACTGCTTTTGTAATTATTGGATAAATTGATCTAACCAGGAAAAGTAGTTTATTAGATTAAATGGAAGAGACTTTGCTTATGACTTGAGATATCTTTATCTTGGAAATAATCAATAGAGTTGTTACCAAACAGATTTTTTGTTCCTGTATTGTTTGGAATACGATCTAAAGGAATTGTACCAGTACGTGACCTTCGAATTCGGAAGCGCAAAGATAGTGAGGAAACCAAGTGAACTAGGGGTAGTTGTTTGGTCTCAACTATACGAAGTTGGTGTAGATTTTTTATAGCGGCTCAATTCTGGACTAGGTCCCGGGGTTTTTTACACTTGCAGTTTTCCTAGTTAACAAAATCTTGTTGTGTCTTTTACCTTTCTATTTCTGCAATTATAAGTGTTTATTATAATTAAAAGTAAAATACACAAACATTAACTCCGATATACTTGATAGTGATCTTATAGAGTTTGGTTAAGTCCGAACCTATTATCAAGTATCACACTTTGGTAGTCGTATTTTCTCGATCTCGTATCCAAAGAAATCACAGAAAGTGTGAATACGGATTTGTTATATTGTCTCGACTCTGTACATAGATGATCACTTTCGGTATGAGGACTTAATAGGTTGAAACTAAAAGATTGTAATGTATTTGGGTAGCCTCGTATTTTCATTTCTTGACACTTTAATCATAATGATATGACCAAGTCTAATCATTATATATAGCTTTGAATGTTGTGTTTTCAATATAAAGCGACTTTAATGGAAACAAGTCAAGTTAGTATTACTAACCTCAAGTGTAAGGATGATGTTTTTGTCGTAGTTGTTACTTCTTCACATTTTTCAGGTCTTCAGAGTAATACTTGTAAGTCTCAACATTCATAGACATTCTAGTTTAACCTAAATGAAGTTGACTCTAGTAATTAATCAAGCGACTCTAGATGAGTTTTGATACTAAAATATGACAACTAAACTTGAGATACCAATGCTTGGTAGGTTTAACCGAGTTATGCTCTAATATTAACCCACAACTCCATTAAGATGATAATGATATTACCGTTAAGAAATATATAAAATATAAACCCTAACTCTCAACACACAAAGTATTCTCACCAAGATATCTCTCAGATTATAAAATAACTCAACCCCCTTTACATTGTTATCTCTCCCTTTATATAGGCATTTACATATGGATGACAGCTAATAAAGCCTTCTACTTCGCCTATAGTCCCAACTATTTTTACGCGATATTGTCTATTATTGTAAAATAGGTATTGGTAAGTCAGAATTCTCCTTGCAAACAGTGTTCACACTTTTCATGGGAACCTTACTCTCCTAGCTGAGTAGTGGATATAAGTCAATGTTACCTCTCCAAACCGTTGCTTCCTTGTGCCCCAATCTATCTTCGCGGTTTATTTATTTCGTTAGTGAACATGTCGCCTTCAACATCTATTTGACGTCATTGCCTACCTTAATAGTGACCAACTTTCTTTATAATCATGACCGTAGATCCTTCTTGAGTGTTTCCACGTGTCTCAATCTTGAACTACGTCGATTACTTAAGATTGTATTTCCATACTCGTTATAGACTCTTCTAAAGAGGATCTTCGTGCTCTCAAATAGTTGCACGTGGAAAAGTTGTATTTTTCACCTACACATGCAGCGACTTGATGATGCGTACTAAAAAGGTAAAACTCACTTTCTGATTTTAGATCCTGAGTTCTTGAGAATGTCAGTGGTATTATCAAAATTTGAGTTGATATTTTACTTTTATTTTTAGAATTTCATTGGTGTAAAAGGATTATCAGAAGATAAAGGCGATAAAATCTTGAAACAATTTGTGAAGCAGCGGAGGAAATAGCTGTAAGTACTCAAATTATACCTTGATTACTCCAAAGCATGGAATCAGTGATTATGTGACTTTCCTTTTATTTTGTTCAGTTCTAAAAATTGGATTGGTTCATTCTTGTCTTACTCATAATTTTGGTTACATGACCGAAATCGTTATATTGCTACTTAAATTATTGTTTTTTGAAATCCTTATGAGTCAGATTTTATTGAAATTGGGGAAAGGCTTGTTACATCAATTAATTCTGAGTTATTGATACTTTTGTTGTTCACTGAAGAATAAGGTTATTAAAATAACTAGTGGAAGCTCTGCCCAAGATGAACTTTTAGATATTGATGGTTCACTAATTTTGTTATATAATATTTTTTAACTTTAAGGGTTCAGTTTTTGATTAGTTCATTTTTTATGTTCTTAAGGTGGAGTCAAAACATCTTGTGTTACAGAAGCTTTTGGAGAGTTCATGTAAGAACATGTTACTGATGCAGTGTGTCATATTTTCTATTCCCATATGAGTTAATAAACTAAATCATTGATTGCTTATATGTTGTAGATCATGCTAAACTCAACTTGCTCATATACTATGTGTTCCAGAACATCTTTTCTTCTATGAATCATTTCAGTTTGTGTCTTTACTTGCACCATATACATGTAAATTCTGAACATAGTGTCATTCTTAATTTCTTTATGCACTTACAACCATATCTTTGTGAAAACGTTAGATGGGAAGACTTTATGTTTTGGTGTAAAGATTGAGGACACAATTTAGGACCTGGAAAAAAAGATAGTGTGCAGAGAATCATTTCCTATACAGCAGCAACGATTGATTTTCGATGGGAAAAAGCTAAATGACAACTCAACGATATTTGATTACAACATTTATAATGAAGAAACAATTTATGTTGATAGTGGACTATGTGGAGGTAGTTACAAAATGATTTTTGCCTCTGTAAATATTGTATTTTTTTATCATCTTCTGCAAATTGATCAATTTTTTTAATTATATCCGTTTTAACCTGAGTTTCAGGTAGTAAAAAAAAGGCAGTGATATCACTTAAGGGCTTCGGAATTTCTTCAAAATATGGGACAAACAAATGAAGGAAAATTGGAAGATATAAGTACAGTATAACTTCTACAAAATAATAGCTTTGGGACCAAGAAAATTTATTATTTTAAAGAGATATTATATTGTCGATAATATAATAAATTATTATTTTACAGTTTTTTTAAATTATTTATTATTAATATTATATTATTTAAAAAAAAGGTTCAATACACATTGGTGGGAACTTCGGTGAAAGGTAACCGAGCAACAAGCTGGGCACCAACATCTTTTTGAATGATAATGCCTAATCTATGAAAGAGAGAGCTACCTATCTTATAGTTGGCGTGATGTCTAATAAGGCAATTTTTAGGGCTGTTCATGGTCGGTTTTGGTTTAGTTTCTAGCCAAACCAAAACCGAAACCAATACTATCGGGTTTTAAAAATCTAAACCAAACCAATCCATTAACCATTAGTTCGGTTTCTTAATGGTTTTTGCCGGTTTCGGTTTGTTTCATTGGGTTAATGGAAAACCGACTGTATGTCAGTTTTCTGAAACTGACAGTTCAAATCTTTAAAAAAAATGACACAGTTGAATTTTTTTAACCTACCTGCAAAATGTAATTAACACACAAGCGTAGTTCATAACTCAAGTTTATAAGCATAGTTCAAAACATAAACATTACAGATTCAAAATACATAAACTCTAAATTCTACATGATCCAAATTCCATATTCAAAGTGTGAGATAGACGAGATAGATTAAATCAGCGGCCTATACTTATTGGTTTTCCATTGGTTTTTGGTTCGGTTTTCAGGTCAAACCAAAACGAACCAATAATGTCGGTTTTCATTTTTTTTTTACCATAACCAATCCATTAGTAAATAGTTTGGTTCGGTTTCTTCCTTATTGGTATGGTTCGGTCCAGTTTCGGCGGAAAACCAAAACCATGTTCATCCCTAGCAATTATATATTATTACTCCCTCTGTTTGAAAAATATTGTCCTCTATTCCATTTTTGTATGTTTCAAAATTGTGTCCGGCTTCTGAATATAGTCATATATTTCCAATAAACTCTCTAACATACCCTTAACTTTTTTTATATTCATCAATTCATTTTTAACGGGACCTGATCTAAAATATTAAAGAAATTTGTATGATTAAGGAAATAAATATATCTTTCATTCCTTTTAAGAGAATATATATTTAGATCCAAAAATTAAATTCCTTATAATGTTTATACTCCACAAATTCGATACCTTTAAACTTTCCTTTTATATTTCATATTCATAATCCTGTCTTGATTGGGGTATACCCAGATTAATTGGGGTATACCCATATTTATATAGACATGTGCCCTTACTAAGGGGAGGCCAAATATGGGTGCAATTACTTTAGTACCCCTAACCCTTTATAATTTTAATTACCCTAAATTAGTTTTATTATTTTCATTTCATCTTCATTCTTCTCTTATTCTTCTCCTCCATAACCATACCGGCTCCTCCATCTCCAACCACCGAAACTCGTCAATTAATTCGTTAACATCGTCGATTCGAAAACTCCGATTAATCTTCATCAATGGATCCTCCAAGACCTAGGGAAATTCGTATGAAAGACGCTAATCGAAAACCCAATCAATACAACCCTGGAATTGCAAAACTGGTTCAACAAAAAGTGAAGAAAAAAACGGTTGCATAAGAAATTGAACTCACTCAAAACGAAGAAATGGTGCGATTAAGAAAGTAAGGGCCTACATAAACTCATTCAAGTACTTCAATTTCATGTTTGCATGTCAAATTAGGTCAGAAAAATTGAATGTTTGAATTTGCAGTTATCTGGACGGCATGGTATTATGTTATTGAACGTGCCGGATTTTCATAGTTAAGGTTTGGCTGGAAGGCTCTTAGGTTAAATATCAAGCCGACTGGTCAATACCTGTAACTGGTACTTGTAGGGACAACAAGTTATTCAACCTCCGACCCTGCCGGCGACAGTTTTTTTTTAGCCGGGTTGGTTATAAATTTTAACCTTGCCAACTATATTTGAAGTTTATTTGTCTCATGATGCCTTGAATTTTAAAAATGGAATGTTATTTGGAAAACACCATGCCGGCTGCTTTTTAGCCGACAATGTATGGGTAAAGGAACTTTCTGACTGGTTTTCTGAAAATTTTAGTAAAGTATTATGTTCATATTTTTTATACGCCGGCATGTTATGCTAATCACACACTGCCGGCTTATGTTTAGCCGGCATGTAATTAGATATCTAACCTTCCGACCATTTATCCGCTGGGTTAGTTATATATGTCGAACCTGCCGACCTTTAATTTTCTCTTTCTTAATCGTTCTTATTCAGGTTGGAAAAGGCAAAGAAGAAAGGTTTGAAAGATCTTAGTCCTCCTTCAAGACCTCCTCGTGTTGGTGATAAACTCTTGACTTCAACACATCGAGGGGCATATGTTTTTCCGGGAACACTCAAGATACGTGTACCAATGATGATTATGAACCACCATCAGAACCCAGTGATTCAGACGAGACTCCATATGAAGACTAATCAATTTCATATGGTAGAAGAGGTGATGATGATGATGTTGATGAAAGAACTTCGACTGCTGGAGGAGGTAACAATGATGATGATGATGGTGATCAAGACATGCCTAATATTGGAGGAGGTAATGATGATGATGATGATGATGATGATGATGATGATGATGATGATAAAGGAAATGGTGGACAAGATAAAAAATTTGAAGAGGAAAAGGTAGACAAGATAAAATTGTTGAAGAGGAAGAAGAAGAAGAAGAAGAAGAAGAAGAAGAAGAAGAAGAAGAAGTTGGGGAACAAACTCAAGCTAATGTTCAACAAACCGAAGCTTCAACTTCAACTGAAACCGGAAAGAAGAAAGGGGTTATCACTAAACCAGCTAATTCTCACATGCCTCCCCCTCACTTGATGGTTACACTGAAAAAAGATGAGAACCCAAGGGGGGCCCCAAAAGACGGTGGCAATGTTCTTTTTTTGGATACAAAGACTCGTGGTCATGTACGATCCATAATACTTTCGTAAGTAATCTCAATCCGTCTTTGTTTTTTATTTAAGTGTGTAACTATCTTAAATTTGAGTCAAGTGTTTGTATTTCTTTTCATTTTTTTCATTTTTTTTGTATTTAGGATCACAAGCATGCCGTCCGTCTCATGAGGCGCCAAGCCTCTTTTCTACGGAGAGACTGATACAATGTTATTCTCATTCGGTGAGATGGCCATAACTCCCGGTGATGCTCATAACCAAAATTGCATGAATAAAGTGAATTACATCTTCTCATATTTTGTTTTCTGTTTGGTATAAGTAAAGGTCGGCATGGTTAGAAATCTTTAATATGCCGGATACAGGTCAGCCGACAGTGTTATTAATTATGTTCATGCCGACTATAGTGGTAGGGGATATTTACATGCCGACCGTTAAATTGCTGGCATAAGATAGTCGGCATATTCTTCATTCAAAGATCCTTCCGACCAAGAAATGGTCGGCGTTTTCTTCATCCAAGGACCATGCCGTCTAAAATGGGTCGGCATCTTATTCAAACAAAGACAATGTCGGCCATATATAGCCGGCACCTTGTTCAAACATCTACCTTGCCGACCTTTGACATTTTTAAAAACCAATTTTTTTGATCGAAATCGAACTCATAGGACGGATTAAAGGTTTAATCTACTGAATTTTCATTTTCAAAATTTTAATCTAAACTCAATTAATTAAGCTAATCATATTTTTTAATGTTATTTAAATAAGGGCATATTAGCCATTTTGAAAATATATGGTTAAGGGGTGACCTCTTTTACTTCAAAATGACCTAGATTTTGTCATATTAGGTATACCCCAATTAATCTGGGTATACCCCAATCAATTCAGGTTTATAATCCTTCTAACAATTTTAAGTAGCTTTTAGTGCTAGCGTTTTTATAAAAATAAAATAGGTAAGTAATGAAGGGTAGTCAAGTAAAATACTACAGACTCCTTAATATTTTGATAAAGTCAAAGCGGACAATCGTTTTAAAATAGAGGGAGTATTTAAAAGAGTAATTATATATTATTATTTAAAAGAGTAATTCCTAATTTGGAGGTTGAAGCAATCTTTAATACAAACGACAATCGTTGTAAATTGTAAGTAAAATATCGACTAATTTTGTAGAGATATGATATTACTGATCACTTACAATACATATACAAGCATTCCAAGTATCAATCACACTTCAACATTTTTTATTGCAATACAACAATATGATTGCGGGTTTTTTTTGTTGCCTACGAATTATTAGGGATGAATACAACTTTATTTGAATTATAAAGAATGACAAACCAATTATACTGAATCATATTTTGAGAAAATTTTAACATGTATGAAATTTATTTTTTATTTTTCTACTAGCATTATTATTTTATATATTATTTGGGACTATTAATACTTAAGGGGAACTTCTTAAATATATTATTTAATAATTTTATCGAATTTATTATTTTAGCATCAAAGGCCCGAGTCTGGAGCAGGAAATTTTATTATTTTCACGAGAATATTATACTATCGATTATTACTTTAAAGAGGTGATACTATAATGCACAAATGCAAAAGCAAGGACTTGTTTATTATTTCCATTTATGTGTCACGGTTCCTTTTCTCACAAAAGATACAGTAAAGGAAATATTGGATCATTACCATGAAGTGCACCCAGAGTATTAAATCGCATTTAAGGAAAGAAAATCTAGAGGAAGAAGATAAACGGATTCGAGACAAGGAAGAGATACAAGAGTTGGTAAAGCAGATCCAATCATTATCATCACAAGCAAGTAAGGAAAATGGTAGCACTACGGATCCCAGTACCAGCATGAGTAGTAGGAAGAGGAGAAATGGGAAAAAATTTGTAAACAATGTGGTTCTGATTTTGGCTATTGAATGCTTCTGATATGTGAATCTGGTTGTATTGAAGTTTACTAATGTCGAGATTAACTCATGACATTAACGTGGTTAATAATGATCACATTATTATATATATTGTAATCACTCTTTTATTTATTTTTTTCTCAAAAAAATATCACATATGTATTTATTGTAACATATAAAACTTTTTTTCGTTCATAATCGAGTAAATGTTAATACACATAGTCTACTTATGTTTATTACATAACACATAATCGTTCGGTGGCTCTAGTCAACAGACCGAAAACAAAAAATACATCGGGTTTCATGAAAACAGATACATCAGGGATCCGTTAGCGGAATTCAAAGCCACCAAAGACCACAAAGTAAAGGAAATATCTTGCAATGAAAAATAACATTTAAAAACAAAGTTATTTTATGAGTCAGATTAATCAATCGAAGAACAACTGTTTGAGGAGCTTGAAAACATAGGGAAATCGGCACATGACGTTGAAAGTATAAAAACTAAGATTAAGGCGATAATTTTCTTCCTTTTCTTATATAAATTATTATACTCAATTCTTGACTTTTTCTCCTTCTCACCCAACAATATTGCTTTAATATTTTTCATATGATGAAAAAAGTTAGAACAAGAGTCTCTTGTTTTTATAAACAGGGTGTTGCTATTCTATTTGTATCAACAAGGAGACATGAAAGGATTTCAAGGCAAACTTGAGGTGGAAGATCGGTAGTGGGTGCCGAGGACACACGAGAATTATTTGGTTGAAGAATTCACAATACTAGAAGGAATAAGTGGAGACTTAGGTAGGGGTGGAAGAGCTTGAGTGTTTATAGGTATAAGGGTTTGGTTAGAAGTGGAAGTTGGTTTGTATTCCATATTTTATGAAGACTTCATCGAATCATAAATATTATCTACAATGTAAATAAGCATAGGTCACAAACTGGAAATATTAAAGAGGAAATCATTTCCAAATACAAATTTCACAAACTTAATACTGATGGTGCATTTTCAAACTCAATTTTTGCAGATATTGGAGGAGTGCTAGAAGAGAAAACATATTTTTCAAAATGGGAAAATATGGCCGAAGTTTGGGCTTGAAAATGGTAGTGAAATCGGCATTCAAGATTCTTGAAAAGGAGAGTGACTCATAAACCTACTCCATCATGCTTTTCAAGAAAAAAGTAGCTTCACCTTGGTATCCCGGGAGCTTAGTCCATGGTATCAACGAAATGAAGGAGTTCAAAATATTATTTTTTGGAGTTTAACTACTATTAACATATTAAGTGTGTATCTGATATGTCATTAGCAACAGATCATATCCATGTACTTATTCCCTATCTTCTAATATAACTATCCATCAATCTAAATCTATAAAAATGAGCAGATCTACACAATTTGTTTTTTGTTGATGGAAAAGAAGAAATGAAACAAATTGATACCAATAAAACTCACATCATAATAAATTGGCTATTAATTTATACATACTAGCATATGCTCAACATTACCTGATTTCTACATAGTTTCAAGAGATATATCCTTAGCATATCTCTATCCTTTTACAAAACCTGACCAAAAACTTCTACAAGAAAAAGGTTAGATTGGGATTTTATATTAACTACCTATCATTTTCTAAGCTGAGACATTGATGGCCTTCAAACGTTCTAAAGAAACCTCCATGTGAGAGAGAAAAATGTGAATTAGAATAAGAAACAGTTGAACAATATGATAAAAATAAAATCATAAGGACTATTATATTTCTGTGTGAAAAAGCGGGGGTCTAACAACCTCACCCAATATTTCGATTAGCAATTTGTATGGACTAACTCGAATATACTTTTAAGAGAATCAACTATACAGTCAGACTCAATCTTAAATAAAAAGTATATCAAGGAGTTAATATCTCTATCTGTCGATTTGATCTATACTCAAGCAAATAGAAATCAGCGAGTCTTTATCAAATACAAGAGATATAAACTTGGATGGTACCAAAGACCAATATCCAAGGATCAATCAATTTCCAATCAACAACCAAAGGTTGGATTTCATAATTGATCGATACAACGCATAACCTGTGATGTTTCAATTATATAAAAAAATATAATGCGGAATAGAAATAACTCAGACACCAGAAATTTTGTTGACGAGGAAACCGCAAATGCAGAAAAACCCCGGTACCTAGTCCAAATTTAACACCACACTGTATTAAGACGCTACAAACACTAGCCTACTACCAACTAACTTCGTTCTGGACTGTAGTTGAACCCTCATCAATATCACACTGATTCAAGTTACAATTGCTCTCCTTACCAGTAGGATACTACACACTTGATTCCCTTAGATGATCTCACCCACAACCAAGAATTGATATGACCCAAAGTCAAAGACTTTAAAAAACAAATATGTATCACACAAAAAAGTCTACGATAATAGATAAATTTGTCTCCCACGGATAAACCTACGAGTTTTGTTCCGTCTTTTGATAAAATAAATGTGAACAGGAACTAATCAATAACTCGGACTTATATTCCCGAAGAACATCCTAGAATTATTGATCACCTCACAATAATCTAAATCGTATGGTAGCGAAACTAGATATTGCGGAATCACAAACGATGAGACGAAGATGTTTGTGATTTCTTTTTATCTTGCCCTATCATAGATATAATCTCAAGCCAATTATTCAAATGAACTCGTTCGATAGAAAATGGCAAGAATCAGATCGCTCAACTACATGAGAAGTAGTTTCGTCTTTTTTCACAATCCCAATAAAGTCTTTCAGTCGTTAACCGACAGGGTCTCGAGAATAATCCTACGGTTAAAAGAGAATCGGCTCTAGCAAAACTAACTAGTACCATACATGAGGTGTGGGAATTAGTTTTTCCAGTTGCTAGAAATCTCCTTTATATAGTTTTCAAATCAGGGTTTGCAATCTAAGTTACCTTGGTAACAAAGCATTCAATATTCACCGTTAGATGACAAAATCTGATTTATCCAAGCTAATATATTTCCACCATTAAATATTTCATTTAGGTTTGAGTAACCGTACCTAAACGTGTACATTTGGTTGGTTCACAAATAGTTAATCAATGGTTAGCCATATGAGTACTTTTGTATCAACCATATTCATGTTCTTCACAACTAGTTCAAATGACTCAAAAGAACTAGTTGAAGAGTTGTTCAATTGCTTAGATCTTTATACATAGACATAATTGAAACAAAATCGATTTGATTTACTCGAATCAATTCATGAACAATATATCCACGATTTGTAAAGATTGCATTCCTTATTGATTTATTGTTTAAGTTTTTGAGCTACCGATTTGAGAAATATAACGCGTACGGGTACGCATACTTTAGCTACCGGATTTGAGTTTACAAACTCAGCAGAAATTTTTGGTTCAAAAACTTTTGTGGGTGCACGTAAGGGTACTCGTACCTAAGGTGACTGGTTTACTAGTTTGCAAACTACAAACTCTGCATAAATTCTCGGTTCGAAAACTTCCGCCAGTACGTGTACCTAACCTGTCTCCTTCACCAATACCGCATGCACACATATGCACGCACTTGGTTTTCGGCACATGGATTTATACACTAATGTACGAACACACTATATATGCTTATATCCATAGATGGTTACATAATCTCAACTCTACATTTCAATCATTGAAACATTCTTCTATAATGTTATAATAGTCGTTAGACATAAGAATCGACTATCGTCATCAAAGCTATTTTCAATATTGAAACATCATCATGACTTTCATCACGGGTAAAGATGAAAAGTGGTTAAAGAGAAATCTTACCAACACATATTTTGAGAAAATGATAGGCGAGTAAACTCGACTCGAAATAGCAAATGTGTATGTATGAAAACTATCATACTTAAATGACTGTTGTCTCAAGAGTAGGAGATAGATAGAATTTTGAGTGCTAGATAAGTTCAAGTCTCCATATACCTTTTGGTCAGATAAAGTTCCACTGGTTCCTTGAGTAGTTCTTCATCTTCGTAAGATAATTGCCATGGAGTCTGGAGCTTAACTATACTTAACTATCCTAGACCGAGACTTAGTCATAAGTAAACTAGAAATCAAGACGTATAGTTTTGATCACTAATATTGACAAACATGCTTGAGATAGAAACACATCCGAGTTCGACCAAGCAATGCTCTAACACTGTGTTCTATATTATATACACTAGATAAATATTCACATACAAAAACGACTTGGGTCTATGAAAAATATCAATCAATGATTCGGGGAACTGAACCCTGCCAGAATCCCAGTACTACAAAGCATTTATCTCTATTCAAGCAACACAACCACTCTAGACCCAAGTTAGACGTGGATCTATATTCTTCCTATAGAAATATGTGAAGGGGCCTGAGTTCTAAATAATGTATAGCAAAATCTTCAAAATTTATCGTTAATTTTTAATTTGAAACGGTAAAGAAGGTTGAACATACAATCATTAAGAAAGTCAAGCCAAACCATCTTAACCACTATGTATGAAAGGAACCCCATCCCAATCACCCTGGAGTTTGAACTCCACAATGTTGATGGTTAGTGATTATCTAATCAACACTTAGAAGTTCAATTTCACTCTCCAATAAGGAACAGTTCGGGTTCTGATAACAATCTTTCCAAACAGGAATGATAAAAGTAATATACGAAATGGTAGAACTGGTAATAAAAGCAATGGTAGATACCCTGAATGCATATTCAAGATCTTTATATTGAGGATCCACTTTAAAACCATCAAAAAAGGAATTTTATGTATCATAAAACCTCGGTGGCAAATGCAACAAGTTTATTAAAAAAAGGCTTTTCTTAATAAATAAAAAAGTAAATTAACCATCGAGGACAAATTGAGTGCTACGTCTACCCTATAGAAAACCTTAGCCAGTCTTGTCTTTCCAACACGCATTGGGTAGTATCTCCAAAAGCAAGATCTGCACATAACACATACTTATGTTGGATGACATAGATGCATCACCAGGTTCCCTGTCAAGGCCCTGAAAAATAATTCACAAGAGCGATCAAACCATCTTTGGGAAAAGAAAAAACACATGACAGCTTGAAAGAAATATTTTATAAAACACATAGAAAACTTGGAAATTGTTGATATGGATGGTTTCCCATTTAACCTTACTATATGAGCAACATGTGCCTCTGCATAATAATTACACTAAGTAAAACTTTAAAATACCAAAAGATTCAAAACAATAACTCAGATAAAAAGCTAATTTTCGTACGAGATAGGGGGATTAGGTGACAATGATTCGAGGGGAATAGAGAAGCTTTGTTTTTAGTGTCGAACTGTGTAGTTGAGACTTTAAAACAACCTTTGTGCTGAAACTTGACCGTAGATTTTGAAATAAGCATACAAGGAATGACAATATAGATTTACGTAGTGACATTAGGAAAAACAAAGGCTTGAACCCTATTTTGTTCCTAGATCATGATTTGACGGATGCACATTGCTAGTATAAATGTAGACATTCCCTACTTTAATTCTCAAATGATTCAAACAGTTCTGAAATGTCAGCAATGTTGATTTTTGTAGCTTGAACTCTAAGCAACCCTTGATCTTCGAAAACTATAAATAGAGATTCTCTTTCAATTGGGAAATCATACCCTGACACTTTGTCTCCTAGTTGATTCTAGAGTCATCCTCTATTGACCTAGGTTTCCTATGAGAAACATAATTAGGTTTCCAACCGAAAGACTTCGCTTTGAGGATTCGTGAAGCCAGGTCCGACTATCCTTACCTTGATATTTCGTGTATCATGATCCTGTTTATATGTTATCGAATATTTCATAATTACTTTCAGGAAAGATAGATAATAATCGCAAATTTTTCCTCATCTCGGACTTTGTGATTCGTCAAGATAGATATATGAAAACAGGTCTTAATTGATCTTTTGAAGATTGTTCTTGAGAGGTGGTAATAAGATTCATGCTTCCCATCTAAGTGAGTGTAAGTGTTCCAGATTTTGAGTTTTTATATCTTTATCTATTGGGAACATATAGGCTTATCTGTTAGAGGAAGATTGGTATCAAAAGTCTTCTCTTAGGCTAAAGCAACTTTAAGGTTGTAAAAGATGTCAGCTATGAGAATCAATTGTATACATCCTTGCGAGGTTTAAGAGATGTAAGGAGTGCAACTGTAACTGAATTACTTGGTGGGTATATTTGGTCTCAACTATATTCCAGTCCGAAGTCTAATAGTAGGCTAGTATCTGTAGCGCCTTAATACATTTTGGTGTTCAATATGGACGAGGTCCTGAGATTTTTCTACTATTGCGGTTTCCTCGTTAAAACCATTTCTGGGGTCTTATGTTTTCCACTTTTCACATTATATTGTTTATCTTTATAATTGGATTTATATAAGCTTGTTCGTATTCAATCTAAGTAGATATGTCTGCTTAATTGTAATCGATTACGAGACTTATTTCTTATAAAATTCGCATCTTGAAAGATAGATAACTGTTAGAGCATGGCTCGGTCGAACTCACAAGTGTTGCAATCTCAATCTTGTTTGTCAAGTTTAGTTGTCAAAACTATAAGTCTTGACTTCTAGTCTACTTATAGATGTGTCTCGGATTAGGATAGAATGTGTAGTTGAGCTTTAGACTTCACGGCGTTCATCGATTGAAAACGAAGAACTACTAAGGGGAGCTTGTGGAACTTCATCAATAATAGGTATGTGGAGACTTGAACTCATATATCACTCAAAAGTCTATCTCTATTCTATCTCCTATTGAGACAAAAGTCATATAACTATATAGACTATACATTATACACATTTGATATTTTGATCTGAGTTTAACTCGCTTACATATTTCGAGCTGAGTTTAACTCGCTTACATATTACTCAAAATATGTGTTGGTAAACTTTCGCTTTAAACAAGTTCATATTTAATTCTTGATGAAAGTCAAAAGATGATCATGTGAAAATCTCCTGGTAACATCTTACATGATTAGTGTGAGACATTCATTTGATGTAGACTCGGAATGTTTCGTATTGATCACTTGGAAATTGTTTTGAAGCTAATAGTTTGTGTGAGACAGTTATTCCCGTCTCCTAAGAATGTTTCAATGATTAAAATGGGAGTTTAGAAAACTAACCATGATTGGATATAGCACAGTATGTGTACTTGTATGCTAACTGTTGCAAGAGTATTCCAAGTCCGGAAATTTAGTATGCATACCCGAATGCGTACTGATTCAACAGTTGAAGTCCGAGAACCAAAGTATGCATACCCGTATGCGTACTGATTTCAATTGAGTTCGGTCGTGAACGAAAATATGCGTACCCGTTTGCATACTTGCGAACATGCCAGGTCGGGGAACTCTAAGTATGCGTACCCATTTGCATACTTGAGTGGGTTAAGCTCTAAAGTCGGTTTGTTCATAAACAAATACATTTATATAATAAGGAATGCAATCTTTGCAAACCATGGATATAATGTTCATGAATTGATTCGAGTGAATCAAAATCGATTTTGATTCAATTGTGTCTTGTATACTTCTATGAGAATATAAACAATTGAATAACTTTATAACTAGTTTCATTTGAGTCATTTGAACTAGTTGTGATTAAGATAAACAAGGTTGATATGAAAGTGTTCATATGGATAACTTCGGTTAACTATTGTTGAACCAACTAAGTGTACACGTTTAGTACTGTTACCCATATCTAAATATAGGTACATTTCATTTGTGTGCAACACGCTAAGTTCAATTTAACGGTTGAAAGATATTAGCTTGAATCTAATCAGGTTTTCATCTAACGGTGAATATTGAATATTTTGTTACCAAGGTAACATTGATTGAAAACCCTGATTTGAAGACCATATAAGGAAGAACTCTAGCAATTGGGAAACCCCATCCCCACACGTCCTGTGTGATACTAGTTGCGACTAGTGTCGATTCTCCTTTAACCTAGGTTTTTCTAAAACCATTATAGGTTAACAAATTAAAGACTTTATTTGGATTCTGAAGCTAGACCCAACTATTTTCTTTGTAGTTGCGTGTTCTGATCTTACTTTGTTCTATCGTATTGAGTACTATCTTCTCTAAGATTTGCTCGAGAGTTAATCTCCGATAGGTAAAATAAAAAGTAATCACAAAGCTTTATCAAAAGACGGAACAGAAACATGGTTAAGATTACTGTGAGATGATTGAACTCTAGCTACCATATGGTTAAGATTAATGTGAGATGATTGATATTACTAGGATGTTCTTCAGGAATATAAGTCCGATGTATCAATTGGTTCCTATTCACCTTGATTTATCAAAAGATGGAACAGAAACATGTGGGTATTTTTGTGGAGACAAATTTATCTATTCAATAGACTTTTATGTGTGAGACAGATTTGTTTATCAAGTCTTCGACTTTTGGTTGCAGCAACTCTTAGTTGTGGGTGAGATCAGCTAAGGGAATCAAGTGCGTAGAGTCCTGCTAGGATTCATAGGCGTAAGGAACGCGGCGGTACCTTAATCAATGTGAGATTAGTTAGGGATCAACTACATTCCAGTCTGAAGTTAACTTGTAGTAGGCTAGAATCTGTAGCGGCTTAATACAGTATGGTGTTAAAATCTGGACTAGGTCCCGGGTTTTTTTTCATTTGTGGTTTCCTCGTTAACAAAATTTCTAGTATCTGTGCTATTTATTTTCCACATTATATTTTATATATATATGAAATATCACAGGTTGTGCGTAGTTCAATCAATTAGATAATCCAACCTTTGGTTGTTGATATAAATTGGTTGACACTTGAACATTGGTCTTTGGTACTGTTCAAGTTATTTCTCATAATAATCAGGCTCGCGGATTTTTATCTGTTTGATTTGCTGATTACATTGAGAAATAGAGATATAACTCTTGGATGTATTTTCCTTGATTGAGTCTGACTGTCTAGTTGATTTTATCAGAAATATATTGGAGTTAGTCCATACAGATTGTCTAAAGGAAATATTGGGTGTGGTTGTTAGACCCCCCCCCCCCCCAGCTTTTTCAATTGGTATCAGAGTAGGAAAACACGCTTAAGACCTTATAAGTCTGTGTTTGTAGCAATCTGACTCTATGGACATAAACGGTCTATAAACGTACCACCAGTCTTCGATGGGTAAAACTACTTACGGTGGAAAATTGCTATGCGTGTCTTTCTTCAAGCGCTTGATTTTCAATCATGGGTTTGTGTAGTTAATGTCTATGATCCTCCAGTTATTGCAGAAGGCGATGTAACTGTTCCAAAGGATATTGGTGCATATGATCCTGCCGAGATTCTTGCTACAAAGTAAAATTCGGGTGGATTAAATTTTATCATCCATGCCATTACCCCATATCTTCATCACCATGTGACTACGTGCACTATGTCTAAAGGATCCTGGGATATCTTAAAAAATGTATTCGAGGGAAATTCCTCTGAGAAAGAAGCTAGGCTTCAAAACCTAAATTCTGATTGGGAAAACCTTCGTATGGCTGATAAAGATTCATTTGATGAGTTTAATCAAAAAGTGTCTGAAATTGTTAATGCATCTTTTGTATTTGGTAAGACTAATCCTGAAAAGGACATTGTGATGAAAATTCTCAGATCGTTGCCAACCAAATATGATTATAAAAATCATGCCATCGTTGAAGGAAATAACCTTAATACTTTATCCAGAAATACTCTGGTTAGGAAGTTAAATATCTTTGATCATGAGCATACATCCAAATCTGGGAAGGATAGTGCTTTCAAAGCACAAAAGAACGCTAAATTACTTGAAAAAAGTAAAAGTGTTGGCAATTGTGTTGTTGATCCTATTCAGAGTGATTCATCAGATAAAGATCTTGACAACTCATTTTCACTAATCACAAGACAGTTTAGAGATCTTCTTTTGAAGAGAAGTAAACGGTTCATCAGAGATAAACCCAGGTCATCAGAGATAAACCCAGGTCAAACCTCGTGATCGTGCTTCTCCTAAAAACATGGACACTTTTGATACTGATGATGAGGATATTCCACAATGCTTCAAGTGTAAAGGTTTTGGTCATTTTCTAACGAGTGTCTAAATCATTGAAAATACACTAGGAACAAAGGTCTTGCTGCAACTCTTGATGAAACGTTAGATCACTATGATTCATACAATGATGAAGAATCAAGTATTGCACTCCTTGGTAAAAATATTGATTTTGATAATTGTAGCAATATGTGCATCAATCTTGGTATTCTTCCTGGAGAAACTTCGTCAACCACTATGGAGAATAAAATGGATTTTTCCTTGTCTACTGAAAATTCTATTTCACATGTTTCAGGTACCTCAATTTGTTTAGCAGCATGCTCAGCTATGGTGTCTGAACCGTCCTCCACACTGACATGTTCTTATTGTACTTTTAAGGGTCATGAACTCTCTAATTGTTACAAGTACAAACATAAAATAAGATATGTCAATAAACTTCAACGGGGAGCAAATCGATTAGCAAACAAGCTCAAACTTGTTCATAAATCTAATTTATTGGAGGTAAGTAAACTCAATTCTTCTCCGAAAAAGTTAATTTCTAAATAATTGATTAGACCTCTCCGAAAAATAATAAGGGTATAAACATTCTGTGAAAAAGGGTATTAGGAATTCCATACAAGAATTAAATGTGGACAGATTATTTTTCAGCCCAACACAGCTTGATCATGTTGAAGGTGCATCTTGTCTCATGTGCCTGGCCAAAGAGACAAGAGTTGAGCACAATTCAGGCTTTAAGAAAAGAAAATTATTTTGTTTTATTTTATTTTGATTTTCTGGAATTCTATGGATCTTTTTGATTATTGATAGAGGGTTAAATTCAACAATTTAGCCTTTTCTAGGGATGTGAATTGGTCGTACGTGCATCCATTTTCTTGTATAAAGGTTCTGTAACCCTACATTCTTTTTTTCCTTCCTTGAAAACTCTTTTTATCACACGACTGCTTGTAGAGTTTGTTTTGTGTATTCTCACAATCCCATATTTGGAATGGAGACTCTAAGCACCATGTTTGCTGATGAAAAATATGTTCATATGATTGTTAAGCCATCAATCATGAAGGAAAAAGATAAATCTCTTCCTCTAAAACTTTGAAAAAAAAAATGAAGAACATGAAGAAACCAATGGCTATCCCCTCTAATCTTCAGAATTTTTCTAGTGTTCTTGAAGAGTTGAAGGAAACAACTCTTAAAATTCAGAAGGCCTTGGTTCGGCATCAGTCAAGAAGGTTTGTTGGAATTGACTCATTTCTTCATGAACCTTATTTTTCAATGGTTGTTGACGACAAGGAGTTCGGGGACGATAAAGAACTTTTCAGAGGTCTTAATGTCTAGGAAACTTCCTATGAGAATATATTCTTGTGTTTTAAGAAGGATAACTAGGGTTTGGAATAGCCTATATTGTGATTACACATTGCTATTGCTAACAATTTTCATCTTGTGATGTTTTTTTATTTATTTATTTAGATTCTAAAGTTTTTTTGGAAGATGATTTTGCAGTATTAATATTTATTGGTTTTATGTATTGCAAAAATTGTTATGGGATATGTGTGTTTGCGTCCGTGAACTATGATTGTCCCATATATGTCAAAAGTTAAGTCTATTATGTCATTATGCAAATATTGATGGAAAATAGAATGAATCTTTGAATATTATACTGTATTGATCTTTCCCTGATCCACTTCTATGTGAAAGTATTGTATGGCTCCGTAAGTTCTCTTATGTTGAGTATTTATGATTAACTTAATCATGGGTCCGCTTGTGGTTAATTTAATTGAGTTTTCTGGATACAAATTCATGTTTCATGTAATTTGTTAATGTCCAAAGAAATCCTTCTTTTCCCGTGAAACTAAGATCGCTCTTGTTGTTCTTTCGGGAATAACATTTTATTGGGGAGAGTTCTTAATTGAACTTGTGCTTAATTGCCAAATCTTTATGGGAAGTGCGGTTGTGGAATATTGTAGGAGTTATCTTCTATCTTTATAAACTCCTTGATGAATAAAATAAGTTTTGACTATGTGAAATCATCGAAACAAAGTTGATATGTTCTCTTTTAGTCATGAAGTATCTCTATGAGAATTTTATTATAATCCCGCTAGTTTTCGTACCTTTGTAATTGCCAATTTATATTGACAAAAAGGGGAAGAATTATTGTGTAGTTCACACTACAAATACATATGGTTTACGGATCATTATATAAGGGGGAGTGGTTTTCATTGTGAGATGAAGTATTGACTAGGGGGGGGATACATATCACCATAGTATTATCGTAAAAGTTGTGATACAATTGAACTTTGATGCTGTGTAATAATACTATAACACTGTATAACAATGACTGACAACAACTGTTTTCTTATTTTTATAGATACGGATATTCAACAACTATGATGCTGAGTTGAACACGTTCAGAATCACTGGAGTACTTGGAAGTAACGAAGATTTCAAGTAATGTTGAAAAACCAAGGAAATCAAGCATTTGGATGAGAAATTACAGAGTTTATTTATTTTTTAATCCATATGTATTGATAGTTTGTCACTAAAATTGACAAAGGGAAAGATTGTAAGAGCACTGCTCGGTCGAACTCGTAAATATTTCTATCTCAAGTTTATTTGTCAAAACTATAAGTCTTGATTTCTAGTCTACTTATAGCTCTGTCTCGGATTAGGATAGAAAGTGTAGTTGAGATTTAGACTTCACGGCGTTCATCGATTGAAGACGAAGAACTACTAAGGGGAGCTTGTGGAACTTCATTAACAAAAGGTATGTGGAGACTTGAACTCATCTATCAACCAGAAGTCTATTTCTATTCTATCTCCTATTGAGATAAAAGTCGTATAGATATATAAACTTTACATTATACACATTTGATATTTCGAGCTGAGTTTAGCTCGCTTACATATTTGGAGTTGAGTTTAACTCGCTTACATATTTCTCGAAATATGTGCTTGTAAGATTTCTATTTAACCAAGTTCATCTTTTATTCTTGACGAAAGTCAAAAGATAATCATGTGAAAATATCCTAGTAACATCTTACATGATTAGTGTGATACAGTCATTTGATGTAGAATCAGAATGTTTCGTATTAATCATTTGATCACTTGAAAATTGCTTTGAAGCTAATAGTTTGTGTGAGAAATCTATTCCCATCTTCTAAGAATGTTTCAATGATTAAAATGGGAGTTTAGAAAACAAAACATGATTGGATATAAAACAGTATGCTAACTGTTGCAAGAGTATTCAAAGTCCGGAAATTTAGTATGCATACTAGTATGCGTAATGATCCAACAGTTGAAGTCCGGGAACCATAGTATGCATACCCGTATGCGTAATGATTTCAACTGAGTTCGGTCGTGAACGACAGTACACATACCCTTTTACATACTAGAGAATAGACCAGGTCCGAGAACTCTAGGTATGCATACCTGTTTGCATACCTGATTGGGTTAAGTTCTAAAATCGCTTTGTTCATGAACAAATACATTTATATAATAAGGAGTGCAATCTTTTCAAACCATGGCTATAATGTTTATGAATTGATTCAAGTGAAGCAAAATCGATTTTGCTTCAATTGTATCTTGTATACTTCTATGAGAATATAAACAATTGAACAACTCTATAACTAGTTTTATTTGAGTCATTTGAACTAGTTGTGATTAAGATGAACAAGGTTTATATGAAAATATTCATATGGCTAACTTCAGTTAACTATTGTTGAGACAACTAAGTGTATACGGTTAAGTACGGTTACCCATATCTAAATATAGGTACATTGCATTTGTGTGTAACAATTGAAGTTCAATCTAACGGTTGAAAGATATCAGCTTGAATCTAATCAGGTTTTCATATAACGGTGAATATTGAATTGTTTGTTACCAAGGTAACATTGATTGCAAACCCTAATTTGAAGAATATATATGGGAGAACTCTAGCAACTGGGAAACCTAATCCCCACACCTCCTGTGTGTAACTAGTTAGGACTAGAGTCGATTCACCTTTAACCTAGGGTTTTCTAAAACCATTATAGGTTAACGACTTAAAGACTTCATTGGGATTATTAAGCCATACACAATTATTTTCTCTGTAGTTGCGTGTTCTGATCTTACTTTGTTCTATCGTATTGAGTACTATCTTCTCTAAGATTTGCTCGAGATTCAATCTCTGATAGATAAGATAAATGTAGTTGCGGATTATCTCACAACTACACCCTCAGTAGAATCCATGAATTTGATATGATGATCTCAATTATTTGATGTGAAGATGAAGATTAAAGTACTAAAATTATAAAGAGACACAAATATTTTTACGTGGTTCGATCAATGTGATCTACATCCACGGTTCTTCACTAGTGATTGTATGTAATTACATGATTTTACAATTGAGACTCCATTAATGAATATTTGGAGCTCTAGAATTTTTGGGGAAGAAGATGATAAAGAAAATAAATCTCTCCTAACATTTTTCTCTCTCCTCCTAAAATTATCCTCTCTTGCTAAAAAGATCTCTCCTTTCCTCTCATGCCTAAATGGCTATTTATATGATTTTAAAAAAGATGACAATTATGTTGTCCCGCCATTTCGGATTTAAGAATTATTTTACGAACCTTCGTGACTTCCTTTGCTCGCAAGATGTATTTTCTTTCCACAATTTCGTAAGTTATCATTTGTTGTGATATTCCGCTCCTACATCTTGCCTCTTTTTTCTTGAATATTGCTTGAAGAGCGATCTTTAAGAAAAAATCCGTTGTAGTAGTCTTTGATCTTTGTTGGTGAAGGAACAAGCGAAAGAATATCAAACTCGAAAAGTATATACTTGCCTCTATTCTTTTGCGAAGTTCTGAAACTTTAAGAAGTAATTAGAAGTATCATCCTGCGAAGTATGAAGTGTGAGAAGTATCTTTGAAGAAGTATGAAGTATAAGAAATATAAAATATCCTTGAAGAAGTATAAGAAGTACTCAATCCTCGAAATATATATAAGAAGTATGAAGTATCCTTAAAAAGTATAAGAAGTACTTAATCCTCGAAATATATAAGAAGTATTCGTCCTTGAATGAGATATTGCCTCTGTTTATGTGAAATTATTATTTCATTTTTGGTGAGGATTCTTGCTGAGAAGATAAAGAACATAAAATATTTTCTTGGGTATCCATAGTTGCCTCTGTTCTTTATCTATGAAAGAGAATCCTTAAGAAAATGTTGAATAACTAAATTGCGTCTCTATTCTTATCTTGCCTCTGCCTCAAGTGGTAACCCTGCTAACTTATGAATTTTTCTGCAAATTTCTGAATTTTTCTGTGAATTTCTGAGGTTTTCTGCGAATTTCTAAACTTCTGAATAGTGCTGCGAATAGTGCTGCGAATATAGTGTTGCGAATATAATGTTGCGAACATAGTGTTGCGAATATAGTGTTGCGAACTATGAATAGTCCTGCGAATTATGAATGTTTTTGCGAAGTTTCGCGGTATTATCCTGTAAAATTTTGTAAAATACTTGTGTGCATATAATACTTATATAATGATTATGTTATGAAATGTGTATGCGATGCTTATGCCTTGAAATGCTTATGCAATGCTTTTATGATGCGAATATGATGCTTGAATGATGCGAGTATGATGCTTGTATGATGCGAGTATGATGCTTGTATGATGCGAATACTTATCTGTATAGTTAATGTTTGTGTTACTTAGCTCATTTTGCTGCGGTAAAATTGATATATCTTTGAGTTGCCTCCATTCATATAATCATCTTCGCAAGTTTACTTGTGTATTTTTGCGAATGAAATCGCCTCTTCTAGTATGACTTCGTGATATATATTCTTGTAAAAATTCTTCAATGATATTGATGGAATTGTCTTCTTTGATATATATTGTCTTCAAAATTCTTCAATGATCTTGATGGAATTGTCTTCTTTGATAAGACTTCATGATGTATATTCTTGTAAAAATTCTTCAATGATATTGATGGAATAAATTTCATGAATTGCTGTGATCTTATTATGCCTTCCTAAGTAAAGGTCTTATTTTGCCACCTCTTTTGTGATAATATTTTGTATTTGCGATAATATGACAAGTCTGAACATTCTTGCGAATATACAACCTCGTGACATTATCGTCTTGCGATGAAATCGCAGGACGTCTTTACACTTTCATGCAAAAACCCATTGATCTCATCTTATCTTCATTGTTATGCTTTGCGAGTTCTTTTTTCTTTTCTTTCTTTTTTTTTTTTTTTTTTTTTTTTTTTTTTTTCGCGAAGTTCAATTGTTGCACAAATATGACAAGCCTTTATTTTTTCGCAAACAAGAAGCCTCGTGACATTTGCGTCTTATAGCACGTATCATCTCCCTAATGGAGGGTGCTGCCCTTTATCTTCCCCCTGGTTTCCCCTTCAAGGAAGCGTACATCGACCATACAAGGTTAGCTCTTCCCATCCGGTTCTTCCAACAACCAGCTTTTGATCGCAACCTCTTATCCTTTTTGCCTATAGGGCTTATAGTTACGAGGTTATACCCTATGGGGTATCTTTGGGCCAAGTGCATCATTTGCCAAGACTTGTCAAAAATGGCAGATGTGGTTTAACCTCACCCGGCACTCTTGACTCAACCGTGTACCTCGGCGCCTTGATCGTTTTCTGCACTTCTTGGGAAAGACAGTATGCCTTAGTCGCCCAACCTAAATCCTCTTACACCGCATTTTATATTGCGTAATGTCGCTAGATTAGGTGAGAATCCAAGGTGTCTAACCCGGATAGGTACCCCATTATTGGGTTGTACCCCTAAAATTTTACCATGTACTAAGGGCCCTTGGTGGTGTTCCGGTTACCCTTAGCCACGTTTATAGGTACCCCCTTAAATGACGTACTTTAGGACTTTGCCTCTTACGAAATATAGCTTCGCGAACTAGGGTGTACGCCACAAAGGTTTGCTTGTATAAAATTTTCTGCGGCTCTCTTTCTTTTTTGGAGGCTGATCACAGATTGCGGTCTTTTATTCGCAAGTTAATCGTAAATGGCGGTATTTTTTCGCCTTTTAAAAATTCATCGTAAATTTTTCATGTACATAAAATGTTGAATGTTTTCATGAAATGTTTAGTATAAGAAGTATGAAAAGTATGCACATCACATCTTTAAATCAAAATTATTCTATAGAAATATAGGAATTTAATTTTCTCTGTTTTTTGTAATTTTGAAGTCTTTGAAAATTTTTGAGATCTTTAAATTTTTGCGATAAACTCATTTTTGAATCTTGCGATTGTATCGCTTTTCACCAATCTAACAAATCTTTGAAATGTTTTGAAATCTTTGAAATTGTAGAAATTTTGCGAGTATATCGGTTTTAGTAAATAAAATCAAAATTCTTTTGTCTTTTGTAAATAAAATATTCAGGGAAATGGTACTTACCTTTTTACGGCTTGTTGTTGTCTCTTGAGAAGTATATGACTTGTCATTTCTTGTGAAATAATCTCCCACTTTCTTCTTGCGAAATACCCAAAAATCTTGCGAAGTAATAATTTGCACAAAGTAAACGATCATCTGCGAAGTAAACATTTGTACGAAGTTAACATATGCGAAGGAAATATTTACGATATAAACTCATGCTGCGAAGTTTCGCAAGGTAAATATTTGCGAAGTGCAAAGAGTAGAATTGTTTGTGTTGCGAATATTCGCATGGCAAACATTTGTAAGGTTTTTGCGAAGGGCACTTATGCAGAAACTCTTCTTCTTTGCTCGTGACCAACGTTGCTGGGTCCTCTTCTGCAAAATAAACTCATGAGAAATTTCCACGTTCTGCTGATTGATAATGTAGTTATTGATTCCTTCATGCTGGTAATTTTATCTGTCTGATTCTTTGTATCCTATTCTTCGCGTGTTACTCCTTTTTCTTTGGGTTATGCAAAACATATTCATTTTCTCTGTTGCTTTCTATTTCTTTATGAGCTTAGTATTTTATGAACTCCCAGTTTATATATGCCTTATCATCTCTTCACCTTCCGTGTCTTTTCCTAAAAGCTAGTGACGAAGTAAATCTCACATGTATCTCTTCTCCTCATATTTCACGAAGTATTTCGTCTTGAATTTCTCTGAAATTTCTAACGCAGTCTTGTTTGCTGATGAAGGGAACTTCCTGAGCATACTCGTTCTTCTTACTACAACCGGTGCTATTCTATTTGATGTTACCTCATCTGTACTTTCCTCCATTGTATCAAAGAAGAGAATACAAATAAGAGTTCTACTTCAAATGAAGATATGAACTATAAGTGAGGTTGCGAAGTTTCGTTGAATTCCTGACTTATTATGCTTCGTAACTTTTCTTCCTAAGTCTTATTCTTTCCTTTCCTTTGCTCGTGGCTGTTGATGCTCTCATCTTCGTAACTTTTCTCTGAAATTTCATATACCTCGTGAAGCAAAGCTTCTACTATGGTTCAATCAATTATGTAGACACTTAGAATAACTAATATTTGTTAGTAAATAATATCTGACAAATAATATCTTCTCGAGTGAACGTTTCTAATTATTTTAAGTTTACGAAGATTCGCAAAACTAATTGAGTCGAATTGAATTGTATAAAGGCGCTGTCTCAGGTTGTCCTTTTGATTCATGATCATTGTTCGCAATATTTTGTTCCTGCTACTTCGCTGAGATACTGCTTCTCATCGTAACTGATAGTTTTGCCTTGTGAAACCCTGGCAAATCTCTTCACATTATATCTGCTATGTCTTCTGATACTAGTGTTGCCTCAACCCTGAATTATTTGTTGCTGCAATAAGAGTAAATAGTGACAGAAACAATATTACATAGGAGACATAAATTAGTCATCTTGTACAGTGCACATCTTTGTTGCACCATCTGGCAATTAACTTCATCTTTTTTGTGTAGTTGGTGGGTGGTTCTCTGCATTGTTGCAGTGCAACATATCTCAAGTCTTTTGGTGGTTGCTCGTTTTTTTTTTTTAGCTGATGATAATCAATGTAGTCACGAGAGGATTAACTGGATGAAGATAGACATATAAATTCCTTTATTCATTCGTTGCTACTCGTGGTGCTGGTGGTCTTGAGTTACACATAGTCTTCTTGGTTTCCCTCTTCGCATGTATATTTTGATATCATTATCGTAGGCGGGGACATCTTGCTACTGTTGTGATCGATATCATTGAGTTGAGCTTATAAACTTCGCTGGTTTCTTCTGATATCTTCCTCGTAAAACTGGTGTGGTTCCCTCTCATCATTTGTTTTTATTGGAGTTGCTATCTTTGTTCGCAGAACTTCTTTTTCCCTATTTATCTGATGACATAAAGTTGTCTTCATACAATCTTTACCACTGTGTACTATTCCTTCTTCTTCTTCGAATACTATTACTTTAATCTTTACCACTGTGTACTGCGAATATAGAATACTTGCGAAGTAAGGCTCCGTTCATAAACTTGCGAAGATGACACAGATCAATAATCAACTCATCATCGAGCATGGCTGCAAAATAACACAGAGACGTAAACTTGCGAAGAAATAAAATTTTCTTCATGATGAGCTGTCCTACATAACAAAGTAAGAATCGAATGTAGCATCAAAAATGTAAAGGAACTGATAACTTCGCAAGTTTATATTTGTTCGAAACTAATTCTATTTTCTCCAGTTGGTCTTTGCATCTCCACTCTTTGCATAGAACTACATGTTGGCTTGTTTCATTTATCTAGACTTGTCAACTCGTTTGAAATTGAATTAATCTATCTTTATTGTGATACTTCATTGTCTTTCTTGATCGCCATTGGGTCTGGTAACAGTAATGACGATTACATTGTGCTTGGAAATATTTTCAATCTTACTTAATAAGTGATGCAAAGGCTGCGAATGAAGAATTGATTCAAGTAGAAATTTAGGAAGGTTCATGCCAAAGTGTAGTTTTGTAGAGAATGGAAGTTGTTATCGAAAATTTCTTTAGTTTTATTCATGAGAAAAATCCCTAAATCAAATGAAAATTTCCAATATTCTTAGGTTTCTGAAATTCATTTAAATGTTTTTCCAAAATTCGTTTGATCCAAGTCTATGGAGAAAACTGATTTTGAGTTAAAGATAATGAAATAAAAACAAGCTTTTATGAAGAGTAAATGCTTAAAATCCCATATCTGAAAAGTTAAATAGATAAGGAAGAGATTTTTCCTTTCGCAAATGTCACGAGGAGATGATAATTGCTGGTGTAGCTTTGTTTAATTTCGTATCCCATAAACAAGATTGTAAGTTGTACGAATCTTTTACTTCTCCCTGATACTCTTTTGGATCAACCACAAAGATTGCAAGAATTTTCCAGTCCCTGTTTCTAGCGCCAATTATGTAGTTGCGGATTATCTCACAACTACACCCTCAGTAGAATCCATGAATTTGATATGATGATCTCAATTATTTGATGTGAAGATGAAGATTAAAGTACTAAAATTATAAAGAGACACAAATATTTTTACGTGGTTCGATCAATGTGATCTACATCCACGGTTCTTCACTAGTGATTGTATGTAATTACATGATTTTACAATTGAGACTCCATTAATGAATATTTGGAGCTCTAGAATTTTTGGGGAAGAAGATGATAAAGAAAATAAATCTCTCCTAACATTTTTCTCTCTCCTCCTAAAATTATCCTCTCTTGCTAAAAAGATCTCTCCTTTCCTCTCATGCCTAAATGGCTATTTATATGATTTTAAAAAAGATTACAATTGTGTTGTCCCGCCATTTCGGATTTAAGAATTATTTTACGAACCTTCGTGACTTCCTTTGCTCGCAAGATGTATTTTCTTTCCACAATTTCGTAAGTTATCATTTGTTGTGATATTCCGCTCCTACAATAAAAATTAATCACAAAGCTCTTCGTCTCATTCTTTGTGATTCCATAATATCTTATTCCGCTACCATACAGTTAAGATTATTGTGAGGTGATTGATATTACTATGTTGTTCTTCGGGAATATAAGTCTGGTGTATCAATTGGTTCTTGTTCACCTTGATTTATCAAAAGATAGAACAAAAACTCATAGTATTTCTGTGGGAGACAGATTTATCTATTCAATAGATTCTTCAGTATAAGGCATATTTATTTATCAAGTCTTCGACTTTGGGTCGTAGCAACTCTTAGTTGTGGTGGGATCAACTAAGGGAATCAAGTGTGTAGGGTCCTGCTAGGATTCAGAGGCGTAAGGAATGTGATTGTACCTTAATCAAATGAGAGATTGGTTAGGGATCAACTACATTCCAGACCGACATTAACTTGTAGTAGGCTAGAGTATGTAGCATCTTTATACAGTGTGGTGTTTAAATCTGGATCAGGTCCCGGGGTTTTTCTGCATTTGCGGTTTCCTCGTTAACAAAATTTATGGTGTCTATGTTATTTCTTTTCCACATTATATTTTCTATATAATTAAAATATCACAGGTTGTGGGTAGTCCAATAAATTAGATAATCCAACCTTTGGTTGTTGATATAAATTTATTGACACTTGAACATTGGTCTTTGGTACCGTTCAAGTTGTTTCTCATAATAATCAGGCTCGCGGATTTCTATCTGTTTGATTTTCTGATTACATTGAGAAACAAAGATATAAATCTTGGATGTATTTTCCTTGATTGAGTCTGACTGTCTAGTTGATTCTCTCAGAAATATATTGGAGTTCATCCATACAAATTGCCTAAACGAAATATTGGGTGTGGTTGTTAGACCCCCGCTTTTTCAATAACAATTTTAATTACTTAGCAGAATTCTTATTGGATTATTTGGATACGCGTAGATTGATCTTGGATATTGATTTTTGGGATCGTCCAAGTACCCTTCTTAACAATTAGGTTCACAAACTTTATATTTATATACATAATGATCGAGTAGAGGTTGAGATATAAACTCTATATACATATTGTCAAGGATCATTCAGTTGGTCTACTTGTTATTGTGTTAAGTATTGTCTATACAGGTTGCCGAACGAATAAGTTGGCGGTGTAATTGGTACCCCTGCGTTTTCAATCGGTACCAGAGTAGGGAAACACTGGTATACCTAATAAGTTTGCGTTTGAAGCGGTCTCAATGAACGAACCTCCATCATTCGATGGCACAAATTACTTATGGTGGAAAATTTCTATTTAAAATCTCGTGACTTTAAGACATGGGTTCTTGTTGTAATAGGATATACTACTACAATGGTAAAATGGTCAGAGAATTAGATAATGTTATTCCAAAATACATAGCAACATGCGACAATGATTATTTTCCAAATTGTGACAGATGCCTCTATCTTGTTCTTTAAGTCTAAAATCTTGTGTTCCAGCGATAAGTCTAGTATAGATAAGAATTCCTCGGAATAGAAATAATCCTCAGTAATACTCTGATAAACTGAATCACCAAGACTTTCTCTTTCATTCTACTCAAAATTCGAACAAAGAAACTCCATTAAAACATACAAAAGTGAAGTCTAATCAAGAGTTATATGGGAACCAACATAGTACAAAATTTTCTTACCTCTAGAAGAGAAACTATATAATCCTCTTGAACTTCCATTTGTGCAAGAACTTGAGCATGTATATCCAATGTTTCTTTGAGCACTTGATTCACTGATTCCTTTTGGAAAAGAATCCATTTTTTCCGATACCTCAGAAAACCCTTCTGGCGGTACTTTTACCATTGGTTACCACCACTTATCATCCTTTCTTTTCTGGGATATTTAACATTTGGTACCCAGCAAATGTCCAACACCTAGATTTGATTCCCAATATTTGAAATATTAAGGGTTGGTACCTTGACTAACCGCTGACCACTAAAATCAACATTTGACCAATCTATTTTTCTTTTTTAATAGTTTTATCATTAAATTATATGAATTTATATAATTATCCTCACTGAAAAATCTTTGTATTCTTTCTCTATCTTCTACCGTTTAAGTTTTCAAGTGAAACACCTTAATTATCAGATCCTTAAATGGAGGCTATCATCATATAGAATATCCAAACCCAATGAAATCCTTGACTATAATTTATATCTAATTCTTCATAAATTCCTCTTGGAGAGAGTAAATTAGAGAGAGCGACAAAAGCTACCTTTGCGTTTGATTTCATTCTGTTCCATAGCTGCTAACAGAACTAAAGGTTGGGAAACTGATTCCTTCGAACGATACAAGAAATACAGTAAATTACTTTCATTTCATGTCAAGGGGTTTTTCAATTTTAATTTCTCAAAATGCCCCACCATAATAATGTCATCCAAATTAGGATTTCATAATCTTACCTAATTTTGTGATTTTTCATTAGATTCATTTTGGTTGATTTTTGAAGGAATAATCAATGGAAAATTTGATTATGTTTTTTTTTTTTTTTAGTGGTGGGAAATGAATTTGGAGGCTTATTTTAGTTGCTCAACGTGATTGAATTATCAAAACTCATTGCAGGTTTTGTTTCTGATATGCTCGATATGAGTTTCAAATCCTAGAAATTGAAGACATGAATCTGTTGGCGCTATGGTATTAAAGAATGGGTTAGTGATGATTACATATTTAATATGGAGATGGAGATATGATTGATTTTCCTGTTTTCTCATGAAATGTGTTGTTGTCGTGGATGTTTGAGATTGCAGAAAAGAGGGTCAGTGATGCAGAACTGGTGCTCAAGAAGATCATAATAGGTGTTTTTGGTGATTTGAGATAGCGTCGCCTGAGTTATGAAGTTAAGAAGAAAGACGGTGTATGATGTTGTTTGTATGGGTGCAACTGAATGAGGTGAACATGAGAACAAGCTGGAGTGGAAGTTGCAGATGGCTAAGCTTGACATTTGATTTGCGCGAGCTTGAAATTTTCGTCAAAAAAGTTAATTCTTGCAGTGAGTAAGATCTACCATTTTCTTTTAACGGCGAAACTGTTGTTCTTGTTAAAAGATTCATTTATCCCCTAATTGATTTTTAAATTATCCTTTTAATTAAGTTCTATTTTACAAAATATAGAAATATAAAATAGGTTGGTCAAAATGGTGTCTTTGACAGTCAACGGTTAGTCAAGGTACCAACCCTTAATATTTCAAATATTGGGTACCAAAGCTAGGTGTTGGACATTTGCTGGGTACCAAACGTTAAATATCCCTTCTTTTCTCAGCATCATCGGTCTCCCTAGAGACATACCAGAATTCATTCTGATCATAAGATATTACATTATATATATGAGAATAATTTGGAAAATAAAATGGCATTAATTAGGCTCCTTACAAGCAGCATGGCGCCAAGCTTACGAAGAGCGCTAGAATATTCATGTGCACATCGGTTCTTCAATATACAAAATTAAGCATATGGTACCTTCAGTAAATGGTCATATGGATCAAACTCTTGGAGTTTGTGAGAATAACTAAATCTAAAGATGGAATATAAGTTACCTCCATGCTTACACCTTCATTGGATGTTAACTGAGAAGGTACGAATTCGACAATGTTACCCCACTCAATTTGTTTCTCCACCTTACTTTATCTAACCGGTATTGCTCGCCAAATACAGAAGCTGCATTAGGTCCTAAAACTTAGAAATGAAAATAAATCCTAAATTCTAGAACTGGGTCTTCTGACATCAAGCAATAAATAATAAAATAATTTTCGCGTATCCTAATTGTTCATTCATTAACTAGAAACCACATCTTTTAATGACAAAAGAAAGTGCCTACAATTGAATATGCACAATCGGAATCTGGTGTAACAGTTTGTTTACCTGCTAGATTGGTAATCGCATTCGATAAGGCCAAAGCCGACGAAACTCCTTTTCCACCACCATACATATATATATCTTGCCCTAATAACAACTTAGGGAACCTTTCTTTGATCATTTCCGCATCTGATAATTGGGGACAATTAACCAAGTGCAAATGAATTCAATAACCAATAAACTGAAATATTGGATATAAAATTAGGCAAGAAACCAATGGACATAACTCATTCAGATGATCAAAAACTCAAGAAATGCAGCAAAAATCACAGAAAAATAAAATATAAATTGGTAAAGGACATATCTTCAGACTCAGAATAATTATGAACTTGTTTATGCTTATTACTACAATTGTTGTTTCTCCTTGTAAGTTATAATATCAGTTTTACTAAAAACGATTTCCACTTATTCGCGGCTCGCCTTTCATATTCATGCGCTCTTAATACCATATTGTTAGTGACTAGTGTAGTTACATGACAAGAAGATGAAACCTGAAACCTGCTGAAAAATTTAGAATTCTGGAAACAAGTAGATAGTGGAATTTAGAATGAAGCAAGAAATGAAAAATGGTGATAATGGAGAGTTAATTATCACTGATACATGTTGTGCCCAACTTGCCGAGTCTTCTATTTATAGACTGTAATCTGTAAACTTAGTCTCCCACTCTTTTGGACGGTGAAAGAAGACTTAGTGAATGGGAATAAAAATGCATGGCATAAGAACAAGATTATAATCACTAATGACATGAGAAGGTTGTCGAAGGAGGAGATTATGAAGATGATGCTAGAAGCTGAGAAATACAACACATAAGATGAAAAACACAAGCAGAAAGAGTCAAAGAATTCTTTGGAGAATCATGCTTACAATATGAGAAAGACAATCAATGACGGATTTACAATATACCCTGAGGTAGAAATGTATAAGTTATGTTTTTATCAGTATACCATGAAACGAAATGAAATGAAATATTTCACATATAATAAAAAAAAAAATATCGAAGCCCCTGAGTTTTACTATTAGACTACCTCATCCAAATTGAGGTTTGGAGGATTACATAGAAGAGGTGGTAGATAAACACGCCCTTTTGTTTCATCATTATACATTATATAGTGACATAACAATTGTGCAATGTAATTTACATTGTTTGGGATTACATAAAACCAAATAGCATGAAATAGAATAACAGAGGTTATGATCCTACAAGTGAGAAATATGATGCTCCGAAGAATATCATGACCATTCCCCAAGTCATCTTGTTGACCATTGATTGCATCACCCCCAGTTATCTCATCTGTAAGATTAAGATTGTTCTTCAATTGAAATTTCAAATCACATACCATTGTTTCATCCATCTGATAAGAAGTTGGATCAAAATCCTGAATAATCTCTTCCACACGAATAACCAAAAAAGATTTCATCCAACATACAATATCTTCTCTATTCTTCCTTCCACTGATCTGGATGGATAAGATTGTTGAAGCAAGAATAGAAGAAAAAATATGCTGTAACAATACCCATTACGAAGCCCCAAGGGCTATGATAAATCGTTGTATAAGCGTAATGAAATAAAATAGGCCATGTAGTAGCCATTGATAATACTTATTGAAATCAAACAAGGAAAATACAAAAATCTAAACCAAATATTGCAAAAACGCAACATTTTTATTCAAAACAAAAAACAAACGAATGTTCCTAGATTTGCTTAATGGATCTGAAATTTCAAATCCAAAACCGAGTAAATCTAGATTAAAGAGGAAGATAATGGAAAGAAATTACGATAGAGAAAATCTAGGATAATTCTTTTAAAAAGATTGTCATGTAGAGCGATAGTTTTTCGAAAGAAAAAGAATGCTAAACCAGATATACCACACACATAATATGTTATTATTGTACTAGATACCTCACACATAATATGTTATTATTGTGACTCAAAACTGGTCAATATGGTCGAAAATACGTATCATGACCCAAAATTTGCTGAACAACCTAGAATTCGCTTTTCAAGCTCAAAATTTGTAACATGATCAAAGACAGGAAATTATGTGACCTAAAATTCCAAGGAACAATAAAATGACGTACATAAATTCAAGCCGAACTCATTTAAGTGTTGTCAACAATTTTAGTGTTCCAATGATAAAATTAGTGTCCAAATGATAAAACCATTCTTCAAAAACGGCTGTTACCGGAGAGTACCGTTTACTGTTTCCGGTTCTAGAAATGGGACAATACCATTTACCGTTTCTGGTTTTAGAAATTTGAAAAATCTGATACTGATAGGGGACCCACACAACTAAACCGCCTCAGTGCCTCACCTATCCACCTGTATAAATACCCAAAGAAGGAAAAAATATCTCATTCGTCATTCCGTATTTTGAATTTGAAATTCAAACTTTCCAAAATCTTTGTTTCTCAAAAAAACTCCCGCCAAAAAAGTCTGAAAGAATTTCTCGGAGTTTCTTCTTAAAAATCATGAAGATACTCACTCTAAAGTAATTTCTTCTTGATTATTTGTTTTTGATGTGTTGTGCTTTCAATCTTTAATGGTGTATATGAATAAAACCTAATTGTTTGTGAATTTTTGTGTTTGTTGAATTGTAGATCTGATGGAAACGGTAAGTTACAGCTAATCGAGAGAGATGATTTGGAAGATGAAGGATGTTCGTTCGAAGCTATTGAAAAATGTAAAGATTCATCTCTGAGTCAGATTTTTTTTGGATCGGCCTCTGAGTCGGAGTTTAGTAGTAAACATTCTGAGTTCCGCTCATCTTGTTTTATCTTGATTTCATTGATTTTTTTGTTTTGATCTGATTTTTCGATCTACAGGTAGATGCGACTTAATTTTATCAAGTGTAGTTTTGATTTCTTCGATGATACAAGCTAGATTTATGTTTCTAATCGTAGTTAGTTCATGTTCGTACTGTTCTAATAAAATTTGTCCGGCGTTTCGTATTTTTTCATTGATTTTCAAATATATTATTCTAAGTGACACAATTAACTTGATCTCTTGCAGTAATCGCTCAAGGAATCAATGCTGGAGACATTAAGAAGCTTCAAGATGCAGGAATTCGCAACAGTTTTGAGGCGATTGATAAATGTAAAGATTCATCTCTGAGTCGGAATTTTTTGGATCGGTCTCTGAGTCAGGAATTTAGTAGTAACATTTTGAGTTCAATCTTCTGCGATTTCGTTGTTTTTGTGTTTGAATCTGGTTTTTCGATTCACTAGTAGATGCGATTTAGTGTTATGTAAGTACAGTTTTGATTTCTTCGTTGATATAAACCAGATCTATGTTTCTCACCGTAGTTAGTTCATATTAGTACGGTTTCAACGGGATTTCACCGGCGTTTCAATTTGATATCAGTGTAAAAGGAAACTAATCAGATTCAGATGTAAAATCTCGCTTGAATTTTGTAAATCCGTTCAGATACTTGTATTTTTTTCATCGATTTTCAAATTTATTCTAAGGTACACGTCTGTCTTAATCCTTGCAGTAATCGCTCAAGGAATCAACGCTGGAGACATTAAGAAGCTTCAAGATGCAGGACTGCATAATTGGAATCAGTTCATGATGCGTACTAAAAAGGTAAACTCACTTTCTTGAGAATGTCGTGGTATTATCAAATTTTTAGTTGATTTTCTCCTTTTATTTTTAGGATTTCACTGGTGTAAAAGGATTATCAGGATTTTAATTGATAATCTCCTTTTATTTTTAGGATTTCACTGGTGTAAAAGGATTATCAGAAGAGAAAGTCGAAAAAATCTTTGATACAGTCTGTGAAGCAAAGGATAAAGTTGCCGTAAGTACTCAAATCATAACTAGTTTACTCCAAATCATGGAATCGATGATTATGTGACTTAACTGATAATCATACCTAGTTTTATCAATTGATACTGATTTTTGTTGTTAACAGAAGAAGGAGATTCTTAAAATCACTAGTGGAAGCTCTGTCCTAGATGAACATTTAGGCGGTAATGATTCAATCTAATCCTTTAACATTTTTATGTTCTTAAGGTGGAGCCAAAACATCTTGTATTACTGAACAAATTTATTCTAAGGTACACAATCAATTGTCTTAATGCTTGCAGTATTCGCTCAAGGAATCAATGCTGGAGACATTAAGAAGCTTCAAGATGCAGGAGTGTACACAGTCTCTGAAACAGCAGAAAACACAGCTGTAAGTACTCAAAGCATTGAATCAATGATTATGTAACTTTCCTTTTGTTCAGTTCTAAATATTGGATTGGTTCATTCTTGTCTTGCTCATAATTTTGGTTACATGACTGGATGAAATCCTTTTGGGTCAAATTTTATTGGGAAAAGGCTAGTTTTATCAGTTGATACTGGACTGTTGATATTTTGTGTTTGTTAACAGAAGAAAGAGATTGTTAAAATCACTAGTGGAGCCAAACCATCTTTTGTTACAGAAGCTTTTGGAGAGTTCAGGTAAGACCATGTTACTGATGCAGTGGGTCATATCTTCTATTCCCATATGAGTTTGTAAACTGAACCATCAATTGCTTAAATGCTGCAGATCAGGCCAACCTCAGCTTGCTCATACACACTGTGCTCCAAAACAGATCTTTGTGAAGACCATAGCTGGGAAGACGCTGTGTTTCAGTGTGAAGAGTGAGGAGATCATTTTTGACCTCAAGAGAAAGATAGAAGAGAAAGAAACTTTTCCTATACAGCAGCAGAGGTTGATATTTGCTGGGAAAGAGTTAAGTGACAGCGTTAACATATCTGATGACAAGTTCTATAATGAGGCAACAATATACTTAACTAGTGGACTATGTGGTGGTAGTAGAAAAAGAGGAAAAGACATTAACAAGGGTCTTCGAAAAATCTTGATGAAGAAAGACAAAGAAATAAAGGAAGAAATAAGTATTGCAAGAATGCTGCAAGGAAAAGATGTTTATTATTGCGCTGTATGTGACGTAGATCCTCCTCTTTCAAAAGACACGGTAAAGGAACTCTTAGAACATTACCAAGAATTTCACCCACAAGATTATATGGCATTGAAGGAAAGGATTCTAGAAGAGGAAGAGAAACGAGCTAAGGAGAAGAAAGAGATTGAAGAACTAGCAGCACAGATTGTATCATTATCTGGACAGGGCAGCAGCAGCACCACCAGTACCAACAGCAGCACTGAGCATAGTACCAGCACGGGGATGACAAAGAAGATAAATGGGAAATAGAAGATGTAACACTGGTTCTGATTTTGACTACTGAATGTGAAGTCGTAAATGTACCTTTGGTCCTCTTTGTAACTCTTTCTGGAACTGGGTCTCTTGACATTCAATCACAATAAAAAATAAAATCATTTTCAGCATATCCTAATTATTTCCTTCATTAACCAGAAACCAAATCTTTTAATGATTCTGCAAAAGAAAGTGCCTACAATTGAATATGCACAATCGAGAGAGGACTGGGGGTATGCCAGGAAATCTTTGTTTATTAAGATGATCTAAAATGCTTTATGCTCTCTCTTCAAAGAGCTCTCTTTTCTCCAAGCTAACCGCAGAACCCCAAGAAGATTTCTGATCTTTGTGAATCATCTTCCTTTTCCAAATTGTGACGGATGCCTCTATCCTGTTCTTTAAAATCTTGTGTTCCGTCGATAAGTCTAGTGTAGATAGGCATTAGTCGGAATCGAAATAATCCTCGGTAATACTCCGATAAACTGAATCACCAAAACTTGTTTTCCATTCTACTCAAAATTCGAACAAAGAAATTCCATTAGAACATACAAAAGTGAAGTCTAATCATGAGTTATATGGGAACCGGCACAGTACAAAATTTTCTTACCTTTGGAAGAGAATCAATATAGTCTTCTGGAACTTCCATTTCTGCAAGAACTTGAGCATTTATAGCCAAGGCTGCTTTGAGCACTTATTCACCGATTCCTTTAGAAAAAGAAGCCTTTTCCTTGAGACATCTGAAAACCCTTCAGGCGGTACTTTTACCGGTTGGTAACCGCCACTTATCATCCTTTCTTTTCTCAGCATAATCGATAGATACATACCAGAATTCATTCTGATCATAAGATGTTTCACTATATATGTGAGAACAATTTGGAAAAAAAATGGCATGAATTAGACTTCTTACAAGCAGCACGGCGCCAAGCTTACGAAGAGCAGGAATATTCATGTCCAAAATCGGTTCTTCGCCTTCTCACCATTATCTATACAAAATCAAGCATATGGTACCTTCAGTGGATGGTCTTGTGGATCCAACTCTATGAGAATAACTGAATCTAAATATTGAATATCAGTTACCTCCATGTTTACACCTTCTTTGGATGTCTGCTGAGAAGGTACAAGTTGGACAATGTGACCGGATACCGATAAAAGCCACTCAATATCTTTTCTCCACCTTGCTTTCCTTTCAGCTGAGGCAGGTTCTAACCGATATTGCTCTCCAGATACAGAAGCTGCATTAGGTCCAAAAACTTGGAAATGATAAAAATCCTAAATTCTGGAACTGGGTCTTCTGACATTCAAGCACAATAATAAAGAATAAAATCATTTTCGCATATCCAGAAACCACATCATTTAATGAATTTGCAAAAGAAAGTGACTAAAATTGAATATGAACAGTCGGAATCTGGTGTAACAGTTTGTTTACCTGCTAGATTGGTAATCGCATTCGATAAAGCCAAAGCCTACGAAGCTCCTTTTCCACCACCGGACATATCTTCCCCTAATAACAACTTAGCGAACCTTTCCTTTTCCGTATTTGATAATCGGGGATAATTATCCAGGTTCAATAACCAATAAACTGAAATTTTGGATATAAAATTAGGCAAGAAACCAATGGACATAATGTTGGAATTAACTAATTTGTAATGTCCAAATGAAGTCTAAATGGGTTTACAGGTGTTTGTTTAAATACGTACAAACCAAAGTGTGACAATTATGTCATAGCGTGGCAAATCATTACGAATTGAAAATGTGGCAAATCTGGATAAAGTGGCAAATTTGTAACATCAAATAACAAGAAGAAAAATAGTTAGAGCTTGTGGCAGAAGCTTGACGAAATGAAAGATTGTGAGAGAATCTGGATAACCAAAGAAGTGTTACAGTTTTCGAACAAAAAGCGTGATCGGAACAAAGATGAATAGAAGAAGAAACAACAAAAAATGTTGTGAAGAAACGGAAGCAATCACCAAGTGGTGATGAGATAGAGAACAACAAAAGTGGGTGAAAATCCTATGAGTTGTCTAAAGAGTACAAGAAGTATTTTACTGAAACGAAGAGGACCTCAATGTCCCTAAACTACGATGGAACCCGTATGTTCTAAAACTACGAAGAGGACCGCAATGTCCCTAAACTACGATGGAACCCGTATGTTCTAAAACTACAAAGAGGACCGAAATGTCCCTAAACTACGAAGGGGACCATAATGTCCTTAAACTTCCGAAGAGGACCGCAATGTCCCTAAACTACGATGGAACCCGTATGTTCTAAAACTACGAAGAGGACCGTAATGTCCCTAAACTACGAAGAGGACCATAATGTCCTTAAACTTCCGAAGAGGACCGAAACGTCCTTAAACTATGAAGAGGACCGAAACATCCTTAAACTATGAAGGGGACCGAAATGTCTACGATAAAGAGAAGTTGGAAAGTCGGTGTTGAGGGGGAGTGTTGAATATTCAACACCAACTTAGTCAAGTGTTCACACCTATCTAGATTAACCTAGAAATATCTAGGATGTCTAGAGTCAATGTTAGACAATTAACATGTGTAAAATGAGTGTTCTAGAGTTAGACAAATCAAATAAGAATACTAGATTGTCTAGTAGTTGGTTTGGTGGAAGCCTCCATAGGCATAGTTGTTAGCCTCCATATGCATAGTTGTTAGCCTCCATAGGCATAGTTGTTAGCCTCCATAGACATAGTTCTCTTCTTCTTTTGTAGCCTATAAATAGGCATGTTGTATTCATTTGTAAGGTAGCAAGAATCAATCAATACAAAGTTCAAGTTACAAAGTCCTTGCTTCCACCCTTCACTACTAGAGCTCTAGGAGCTCTATACGAGCAACACCACGATGCTCGTATATCTCCGAAAAATATTATCAAGGTTTCTAAGTTCTTGATAAGAGTATAAATTTTAACTCATAACTCATTCAGATATCAAAAACTCAGGAAATACAGCAAAATTCACAGGAAAGTAAAACATGAATTGGTTGGTATTTGGTAAAGGACATATCTTCATTCATTATCTTCCGACTCGGACTAATTATGAACTTGTTTATGCTTACTACTACAATTGCTGCTGTTTTCCCTTTTAATCTCTATTATCACTTTTGCTGAAAATGGATTTCCACTTCTTCGTGGCTCATTTTTTATGTTCATGTGCTCTTAATACCATTGTAAATGATCAGTATTACATGAGAAGAAGATGAACCCTGAAACCCACTGAGAAAAAAAAATGTGAATTGGAATGTTGAAAACAAGCAAAGAGTGAATTTAGGATATAAAGTGAATTGGAATGTTTGCATCAAAAAAAAAAAGTGAATTGGAATGTTAAAAATGGAAACGTGAGGTGCATAAAGTAGAAAAGATGGGTTGTTTAACCTATCGTTTTTAGGGGCCACTCAAAAGGATTTAGGGGCCAACAATAAAACAAAATAGGGTCACCCAAACCTAAAGTGAGTTACCCCTTATCTCGCATATTTTTTAATGGCAAAATTGCCCTTACATAATCGGTAGGTAATATATTATTTTAATCCTTCGAGTGCATTCAGTAGACAAAATAAGAAATATGCGTCCGAATGTAGTGGGTGCAGTATTTGAATGAATTTTTTTTCATTTTTTTTCTTCTAGGGTTTTTCTGTTTTTTTCCAGATTCGGGAGATATTCATGATTTTTATCTCCCGAATGTAGTCGTGTTCTTCATTTTTCAAGAACATCGACAGTATTCGAGATATAGAATTATAGGTTAACTTCCGAATATTGTTGGGCCACTCTATATTCGGAGGTATGGTTAACTACTTAAACTTCCGAATATAGTAGTGCCGAGGCTCTATATGCCGAGGCTCATGGTGGTTCCAAAGCCCTATATGCCAAGGCGCATGGTGGTTCTCATTTGGGAGCCAACAAATATTCAGAGGTCAAATGAATTACTTGTAAGTTTGTCTCCCGAATGCTACTCAAATTTTCTTGAGAAATGAAGAACATTCGGGAGATAAAAATCATGAATATCTCCCGAATCTGGGGAAAAACAGAAAAACTCGAAAATTTGAGTTTTTTCCAAAATCTGATTTTTGGGCCACTCTATATTCGGATGTTCGAGTAACAATATAAACCTCCGAATATAGTAGTGCCAAGGCTCTATATTCCGAGGCTCATGGTGGTTCCAAATCCCTATATGCCAAGACTCGTGTTGGTTCTCATTTGGGAGCTAACAAATATTCGGAGGTCAAATGAATTACTTGTCTTCCGATTATGACTAGTACAAAACTCGAAAATTTGAGTTTTTTTCCAAAATTTGATTTTTGGGCCATTCTATATTCAGAAGTCTGGTTAACTACTTAAACTTCCGATTATTTCAAGTCCTCCGATTGTAAGTTTATCTCCCGAATGATACTCAAATGTTCTTAAGAAATGAAGAACATTCGGGAGATAAAAATCATGAATATCTCCCGAATCTGGGAAAAAACAGAAAAACTCGAAAATTTGAGTTTTTTTTTCCAAAATCTGATTTTTGGGCCACTCTATATTCGGAGGTTCGAGTAACAATATAAACCTCCGAATATAGTAGTGCCAAGGCTCTATATGCCGAGGCTCATGGTGGTTCCAAAGCCCTATATGCCAAGGCTCGTGGTGGTTCTCATTTGGGAGCCAACAAATATTCGGAGGTCAAATGAATTACTTGTCTTCCGATTATGACTAGTACAAAACTCGAAAATTTGAGTTTTTTTTTTCCAAAATATAGTTTTTGGGCCACTCTATATTCAGAAGTCTGGTTAACTACTTAAACTTCCGATTATTTCAAGTCCTCCGATTGTAAGTTTATCTCCCGAATGATACTCAAATGTTATTGAGAAATGAAGAACACGACTACATTCAGGAGATATTCAATATGGGAAAAAACAGAAAAATCCTAGAAGAAAAAAAATGAAAAAAAATTCATTCAAATACTGCACCCACTACAATTCGGACACATACTTCTTATTTTGTCTACCGAATTCATTCGGAGGATAGAAATAATATATTACCTACCGATTATATATAGGCAATTTACCATTAAAAAATATGTGAGATAAGGGGTAACTCACTTTACGTTTGGGTGACCCTATTTTGTTTTATTGTTGGCCCCTAAATCTTTTTTATTCGCCCCTAAAAAGGCCAGGTTGTTTAATTGGCAATGAGAACGACTACTGTAATCATTAAAAAATGGATAGATTTTGTTTGAGAATTTTGATGGCGGAGTTTTGGTTTTGAAAAGTCAAGAACCAAGAGAAAACTTCTGAGCAGCTTATTATTGAGGTCAACTGTTTGTTGTTCAGCTGGACAATAAACACAGATATTTTTGAAAATTATGGGCTTTTTTTCTTGTTATGTAATTGGGAAGCGTTGATGCACGATTAACTGTAAATCTCCTACTGGTCACTGCCTTGTGACCGAGTAGTTTTTTTCCTTAATAAAATTTGCCTTCTGTCAAAAAAAGAAAGTCAAGAACCAGAAAGCCCGACAATATATAGTTTTATTCTGTTGACTAGATTTGGTAAGAAATGAGAGTGTTATGAGCCAACCTGTTTCCAACAGTAAAACTTGTATGGGTTCAGATCCTCTGTGACCAAATATTTCATGTCTATCTGTCCCACCTAATCAAAACACGACACGTATGCGTTGTGTAAATCAACAACCTAAAAACTGAATACCATCCCTCACTCCAGAATAAAAGTAGCACTGGTGCTTCTTACCCTCTCTCTTATTGGTTGGTTACCGTAACCTCGCGCTCTCATTGACTAATTGAGAAACCATTCGTATTCGTCAGATGGAATTTTGTTGGATATGGTGCGTTGATCTGACAATGTGCGGTGTAGATTGGATGGATTAGTGGGACACACGCGACGGACGACCCTCATTATTTAGAAAAATTACTATATTTATTGTGAAAATCCAAAAAATAAAAAAACTATTATATCAATTTTGGACATTTATAATTAAAAAAAAAACAGTTCAACATATTTATGGAATAAAATAATCTTTCATAATTTTATGAAAATCCAAAACATAAAAAAATTACTATGTTAATTTTGGACATTTATAATGAAAAAAAAATCAATTCAACATATTTATGGAATAAAATAATTACATTTATAATTTCACGTAATTATTCTAAAAGATCCAGAGAATTAAAAAGATACTACATTATAATTTTGGACATTTATGATTAAAAAAAAATCAACGTATTTACGGAATAATTTTCTTTTTACATTTTTTGAATCTTTAAAAAGGAAAAAATATATAGAAATAACTATATTCATTTTTAGTATTGGTGATAAAAATCTAAAAAAGGAAAAACTAATAGTATATAAAAAATACTACATTAATTGATATTTAAATTAGTATTTATATTTATGTTAACAATATCCATTAATATATTAAAAAAATCTGATTATTTACCTGAATATAATATAACAAGTTCCATTAATACGTAAATATGTTGGAAAAATCTGGAAAATGTTGTAGGGCTTGTAACCCATGGATGTGCGGCCCAATATAGTGTCTAGGGTTTACTTCCTCCAAGTATATATAGGACATTGTTTTATGTAACCAACTGATGCTAATGAATAGAATCTCCTTCTCTTTATGCCTCTTTATCTTTCCCATCCACTACAACACGTTATCAGTCACGATCCTCTAACCGAGCACCCAATTTTTTTCTTGATCCTCCTAGGAAGCACGAGCTCAACCAATGAATTTTTTTTTTATTCTTCTTTTGGGGTTATTATCAAATCTCTGAAAGAAACGCGTTACTTTTAATTGATGAAGAACGAGTACCAGATCCGGTGTTACAGCTTCGGAAATCACTGAACGAGAACCTCCAAATAAGCTGGTGTTGTACTTCTGTTTTGGTTCATTCATTTGTAGTCATATACGTCGAAGGTATGCATAAACAACCTTTTTCCTCCTCTGTCCTTTTGTTTTATCTTAGCAGCGGGATCTATGATTGATCGCTTATTATATGATTAATTGATATGGTTTACTATATATGTTGTCTTTGGAATTCTCAACGAATCCCTAATTTTATTTACGTGATATCTCCGTCATATTTGATTGTCTATGCATCTAGGGCTGCACAAAACCGAACCGATAACCACGACCGAATCGATAACCGCACTAACCGAACCGATAATCTAACGGTCGGTTTCGGTTTTAATTTTGGTAACCGTTGGATATTCGGTTCGGTTATCGGTTCCACTACTAACCGCACACTAACCGAACCGATAACCGATTATTATTAGGATTAATCCTAGCCGTCTAAAATCGAGTAACTCTAGAGTATAAAAACTAAACCCAAAACTATTTCTGCGACCATTTCATTTCTTTTTCTCTTCCTCTCCGACTCCTCCACCTCCATCACGATTCAAGACTTAAGAGCACCACCACCTCTATGATCTAGTAAGTTGTTTTCTCTTTGATTGATTTTTTTTTATCAATTTTTAGTTTTTTTTTAACCATAAATTAATTTATGGTTAAAACCGAACCGAACCGAATAATAATCGAACCGAATATCATTGAGTTCGGTTTCGGTTTTTAAATGTGCTAACCGCACTATAAACGGTTAGTTGAACGGTTTTACAATTAACCGAACCGAACCGTGTGCACGCCTATATGCATCCGATGATTGTTCTGTCATATCCCCCTCCCCCGCCAAGATTTTGTACTGCTTCCTATACATGATTATATTATTAGGAATTGCCTAGAAATTAGTTAGCTATCACCTATCACCATCAGTACCAGTACCACATGTGATTGTCTCCATTAGCATGAATAATAAGTATAAATATATATGATGATCTGTTGATTTTTTTTCTTTTTGGTGTTACTCTTTTGTTTTGCTATCAATTGTTATAATATGTATGATTCCTACTATGTGTGTTCGTCTCCTTCTTCTGCTCACATATGTCCAGCGTCCTCTTGTGGCAGGTTTGAATGCACGTCTGTGTAAAACAACATTATTTTATTTTCACTGTTTATGTTGAATTTTGTATCCATGTTGTAATTGTTGTCATTCTTTATTTTTATTATCAACATTTTGCAAACGTATGAAAACGTATGCTTTGTACCGCCGTTTCGGTAATCTTTATTTGCAAATTTTGATAACATATGTAATGTGATACTGTGTTATGAATTTGACATTAATTATTTTCTCCATTAAGATTTTTTTTTTTGGAATTTATTTTTATTTTCTTAAATATGATATTGACACTAGTCAAAATGATGTCTTTTGTCTAATTTTTTGAACCAACTCATTTCAAATATCATCTTTTTTTTTTAGAGGGATCAAAAGTACTTGAGCATTATTATTGTATATTTGATGTGGAAAAGATATATATCCCATATAAAACTCTCTACCAATGACAATGTACCGTCTAAAATATGAAGTCATATGCCCTTATGCTATGATTATTTTTTTTTAAACATTCATGATATTTTTGCTCGGAGCATGAATGTCCAGTGGGATGAAATCCACTTGTTAGATTATTGTATTATAATCAGTAGCTTCAACAAAGTTATGTTGTAGTTACAAACACATGAATCTCAACTTTTGTGGAAGGACTCACAGAAAATGGCATGAGTCAGATTTATTTATTTTTTCTTCTATTTTTTTTCCCTACTTCATTCGTAATACTGACGAACCAGTATATGTTAAAGTGTTCAAACAAGAGATCCACTATTTTAAGTAAGCTATTCAACCTAAAGTAAGTGGTTGACATGCAAAGTGGCATTTTCTTGGCCCGTGGAGATGAAGAATTTTCTCACATTAAGCTAATCGTAGAAATATGAAAATAGAAAGAACCCGAAGTAATGAGGGCTAGGCGTATTGATTTTTTCTGAAGTATGTGAAAAGGGACATATATATCATGAGACAAATATGTATTTTTATCTCCAATAGTAATGACACCAAAGTACAGGTATCAACAGAACATGGGATGAAGCTAAGATGTTATTCTAGCTCTCACTAAAGAGTTGGGAATGAATCTCCTTACCGATATTGGTACAAGAAATGTAATGCGGGTACCATAACAACAACCAATTTTAATAGGAAGGTCATACTTTAGATATCAACTTTAATGACAAGGAGAACTTTGCCTGGACAATTGAACCAGATCAAATGTCTGCTCTTATGGAATGAAAAGTACATTATTCTAACGAGACATAAATTCTCTAAAGCACTTGAGATATATCTGGATAAAACGTGACATATATTCACTCTAAAGTTATTGAGTTGAATCCGACTTTTGTTACGTAATAATGCCACACCACTTATTAAATCTATCAAGACTCAATGTCTAAGCTCTTTATGTACTAAGGGCTAATCACATCTTGTTAAGTGCAAAGGATGTTCATGCGTGAACTATTACCTACCTTTTTGGAAATTTACAGTGAAAATGGATTTGATTGCATCTATAAATTATTTCGTATGAAAGTGGAAGGAAACATATTCTTGGAAAATTAATGTGTCTATCTAGTGAAATGTAAATCACTGGAACTTGAATTACTGAATTCATATTAACCCCAACAATGAACCGATTGGGATTGATTCATAAAGACTTTGACATACCCATAAGGCACATTGGTCGTGACACGATATTCCATTTTGAAAGTACTAGCACGGGCGTCACTTCATTTGAGTGTACAAGACAATGAACTAATAGCATGCGAAGTTACGACATATATCACAATCAGTGATTTCTAAAGTTACTAGATTTGCACTACCTCTCCCCATTATGCTTTAAAGTAACAAAGCACGTCACTCATCTTACAAAGTCTTTCTTTAGCAAAACATGATTGAGACCGCCCTGTTTTACTTAGATGCAAACGGTAAATAACTCATTCTTCAAAAAAAAAAAGTGTTGTTAGTGAACATATATCCATGCAGAATGCGGACCATTCAAGTGATTTATGGCTCTGCTGGATGATTCGACGCATTGAATCAGTTATTGCTCACAACAAACGATGCGTTTAATTTTTGTAAAAATCCTAGCACATATTACACAATGAAAAGTGCAAAGGCTCACCACCCTTGTTAATGCTAGAGAATTTACATCAAAAGGACTTGATGAATATTGCATGTTTAATAGGATCAATATAAAGAATCTTATACCCAATGGTCTCGCAGAGGCTACCATCAAAGGTTACATATGGTACCTAAGGAATAGGTTATTCGTACCAACCTATCTTTTATTGCTTTGGGGATATGCAATATTACACCCATCTTACTTAATTCGTTTTTAGAACCCAATATTAGTCAACCTTTTCTGCGTACCAGTTGGTAACTGGATTTAAGCCTGACATTCGTGTGCTTACACATTTTTGGTTGCACTATATATGTGCCATTATGATTCTACATCGTACTATGATGGGTCTTCAAAACTGTTAAGTAGTTATGTTGGAAATGAGTTCCCAACAATTATCCACATTTTAAAACTTTTGGCAGGAGATCTCTTACCGCTAGATTTGCGGGTTATCACTTTAATGAGACAGTCTTCCCATCGTTAGGGGGAGATAAGAAAAATAATTTTCTAAGGGAACAACAAGAATTATCGTGGTGTGTTCCCACTGTGTCTCATATTGATTCTTGTACTCCACAAATGTAAATGTGAAGTGATAAATAATATTCGATTTTCAGAATGTACACTGATGTTGCTAAAGTGATACGATCACACATACCAGCTGCAAACCTACCTGCAAAGTTACAAATCCTCAATACGGGATATACGCCATAGACTAAGGTGTTGCAACTACACTCAGTGGAAGTGTGGTTGAGGCCGTGTCTCCATAAAGGAAGTTGGAGAGACCACTTGGTTCGATCAATCCTCACCTAGAAAGGAAGTAGGTGAGTAAGGCACAACTTATTTATATTATCAGAAATCATCTCATTTGATTGTCTCTGACTATGTCCATGAATCAATACTAGAGGATGCTCCGAAGTTTTAAATGATTCTAGAGAAAAATGAAATTCTGACGGATTATGAGAATGCACATGAGTCAATGGAAGGATCATGCGTGCACGTTGATGATATAATCCATAAATAGTTGCTCCAGAAGTAGAGCACAATGAGATTGAACCATGCTTTATTTTGATTAATTTCAAATATAGCATATATTTCCTACGCAATCCAGGTAGAACTTAGTTCTTTGGCAAATATACGGGTATTTGGTGTGGCAGTGCTAACCAACCAAGTGTAAATACTATTGGACATACATAATTAATTTGTCATAAAGCATAATGAGAAGAAAGTAGTCTTAAAGTACAAAGACTCGCCTTGTGGCGCGAGGTTTCTCACAAAGCCCTGGAAGTATTTTCTTGTAATGAACGTTATAGAGTTCCGCTACTTAGTTAGCTTGGTAATTTCAAAAGGAATTGAAATGAAGCATATGTATGTGGTTGTTACGTATCTCATAAACAATCAAGAGATAAAAAATATTTACAAAAGTACTTGATAGACTTTTGTTTCCCAAATCAAATGACTCTAAACCACAGAGTGTGTTTACAATTAGATAGAACGTTCACTTATAGATTCAAGCAATCAGGCGGATGTGGTATACCCGTCTAAGTGACAATTTGATTTGGAGGGGATAGACAAGTAAGGTATTTTTTCCTTGCGTATTCACAAGAAAGTTCCTGATTTGGAATTATAGCTATCTATGTTGATGGTACAGACATGATGGGTACTTTTGATGTAATAAGAGACATTAAAAGCTATTTGAAATACGAATCTGAGATGAAAAGTCTGGGGAAATATCGACTGAATACTGAGCTTGTGGTATATTATTCCACCAGTTTTCATATGTCTAAAGTTTTCAGGCAATTTAACAACGACATGCATCCTTATTGCACTCCCATGATTAGTCGAGTTTCAAATGTAAGTAAGTGACCATTTCGTCTAAACGAAGATGTGTTGGGAGATGAAATTCCCATATCTAAGTACAATAGACGCATTGTTGTACTTAGTATAATAATGTTCTCGATTAAATATAAAATCCTTAGGGAACTTGTTAGCTAGATATAGCTCAGCGCCGACGCAACGTCATTGGAATGGTATAATGAATGAAATCATGTACTTAAAAGTAACCATTGACTTTTTTTATCCCTACAAAGACATTAAAATGAATGCTAATGAAAGTGCAATCCAAAAGTTGTTGATTATGAAGGAACAATAATCTCTTCTCCAAAGAAAGTAATCAGAGGGATATATGGTAGATTATTTTCTAAGTCATTAAAAATGTTCAGTTTCGAATAATACATGACTAAAGGAACTGTCTGGAGCAACTCTGAAAGTAATCAGGGGGAGATACCGACATCAGGGGGAGGATCCAAGGATATGATGTCGACATATTTTACTTTGAAATTGAAGCTGTGTTGTACTCTTTTTCCCTTCGATCAAGAATAGTTTTTCCCAAAGGGTTTTGTTACTCGACAAGGTTTTTAGCGAGACATCACTAAAAACATCAAGTATATTGAAAGTTGAAGACATAAAGATCGCGTTGATATTGCTGAAAATATCTGAATCAAAGAAATAAAACGTGATATTCTATTAAGCAACATAATTTCGAGAATCAACAACATGGTCTTATAAACATTCTAGTCACCAAAGTAAAGTGTGGTAAACTCCTTTTGACTACATTAGACTAATGAAAATTATCTGACCTCAGGGGGAGTATCTAATGGTGTGTTGAACCATTTTCCTTCACCGAGGTTACTTTTTCCCACAGGGTTTTGTTACTCGACAAGGTTTTTAATTAAACAACAACAAACAATGGGAATTAACTTCCCAACTAAGGCTATTGTATTTTCCACAAGGATTTTCTGCCTTAGGAGTTTTGAAGCAACTAGTCAACTTCAACGGAGCAAAGTGATCATCTACAATGGATCACCGTTACTTGCATCTGTCACATTGTACTCTTTTTCCTTCGTCAAGGTTTTGTCCCAATGGGTTTTTCCTTGTGAAGGTTTTAATGAGGCAACATATTCGAGTCTAACTATGTTCTACGTTTGCGTAATATTGTACTCTTTTTCTTTAGTTCTGGTTTTGTCCCTCTGGGTTTTCCTGACGAAGTTTTAACGAGGCAATTAACTTAGACTCATCGATCTTTGAGGATCGTATTGCATGTGATGAATTACATGTAAAATACGAGACAACATGTGAAGTATTACATGTGAAGAGTTGTACCAAGGTTTTGTCCCACTGGGTTTTTCCTTGTAAAATTTTTAATGAGGCAATTGATTTTGGCACAAGTAATCAAGAAGAGGACGATATTTAAAGAACTATATTCGAAGCACTACATATGAAGTTCAACTGGACCGCACAAGGGGGAGTGTTTTAGGGCTTGTAACCCATGGATGTGCGGACCAATATAATGTCTAGGGTTTACTTCCTCCAAGTATATATAGGACATTGTTTTATGTAACCAACTGATGCTAATGAATAGAATCTCCTTCTCTTTGTGCCTCTTTATCTTTCCCATCCACTGCAACAGAAAAATGTATAAATTCATGAAAAAATATGATTATTTACATCTATATTTTGAGTATTTTGAAATAAAGTATAACAAAATATAAAAATTACTATATTAATTAATATTTACAATTTCGAATATCTAAAAAAATCAAATTTATATTTATTTCGAGTATTTTGAATTAAAATCTAACAACATCTAATATTTACTTATTTTTGGTCGGTGGATAAAAAAAATAGAACTAATATATTTTTTATTCTTAATTTTGGACATGAAATATATAAAAAGGATATAAAAAGAAAAAAAATCCATAATTGTGGTTAACCAAAAATGCGACAACAACCCAAAAATATAAATATTTATATAAATATTTTTTTGTGAATCAAAAAGGTAATTATTAGGATTTTTGTTTCCAATTTTTTTCTTATTGTTCATTGAAAAGTACTAAAAAGATATGTTTAAATAAATAAATACCATTAGTAAATTTTTTTTTACTAGATAAGGTCATGATTTTTATGATTTTAAGTTGCAAAAAATATGTAGATACTGACTAAAAATCGTTTTATTTATGAGTTTGGTCATTGTTATATCTATATAAAAGTATTCGGTCAAGAGATATGTTCGTTTTTCGTCGCCTCTCTATAAAACGAAAGATACTCTTTTCGTTGAAGAACAAGTTGAAAGTTTTTTATTTATTTTTACGTTTTTGTCTTCTGCAAACTCATCGTATTAGTTTTGTTGTTTCATCCATGGTTGTGATACCTTTTTCTTTCTTTTTGGTAGATCATCGTAAGAAATGCAAACGACGCTACCTCTCTCTTTGAAAACAACTTCGATAATCCTCTCTCTTTGATTTAGTGTTGATTATTAAATATGAGTTTTGATTAATTTGTTGCATATTTTATTAGTTACTTTATTAGTTACTACAAAAAATACATATTCCAAAATCTTCGAATATTCGTTTCCAAATTCCAATCAACAACGGGCATATTTATAGGGCATACACGAGATGAAATAAATCCAATTGTAGCAACAAGAATGTACAAGGTTCTTAATAGTTATTTTTTTCTATCTTACAAGGTATGTTATTTTTATGTACTGAATAATAGAATTTGAGAGCGGCGATAGTTCTTCATATATATTTTACAATAATTATATAGTATAACTGAAGATTTTATAGTTAATTTTTTCCTTGGCCACATAAACTTTCTTGCGTTGGTTAATATTGTTTTTTTTTGTGGTTCGATATGGATACGAGGCGTATACCAAAACAGATTCCAAACGCACATTTTCTATCATCTCAGAAAAAAAACAACAGAAATTTCGATGTTAGCGTGTGGCTATGCCATGAATCTGGTAGGTTATCATCTCAATTGTTTCATCTCCTAGCATTTTGTAGCAAGGGAAAACTTAATTTATATGTTTTTGGATTATTTTTTTCTGTGATTAAGGATATAGAGGGTCAATATTACCAGTGTTACTTCCGCATTGTTGAAATTTTGTTTTTCCTTAACATGAATTGATGAAATTATGAATTGATATGTAGGGTCAAATCGGATATAAAATATACAGACATGCAATGACAAAAACAAAATGTCGATTTGATAAATGCTGAGTTGTTTCCATATTTTTTGGGTTTGGAAACATTGTATAAATACTCCCGTGTTATCTTTTGTGCCCCGCCTTCTAAAATCACGGATTACCCTACTTATGTAAGGTATGAATTGCATCACTTAACTTTTGGAGATTTCTTTATTAACATATTCAGTCCTAATCAATTTTTCTCAGTAGTATTTTGGATTTTCTAGGTATGCTATGATATATGAAAATGAAAATCATTATTTGATTAGAGGATTTAGCCATCTCTGATGTGTTACACAATTAGTTGTGCTCCATATACAAAATAGGTTTGCAGTTTTTACGTGTTTCATTTTGATTGGACTTCACAGTCTCTGTTAAGTTTCATGGTGGTTGTTATATGCATATTAATGGATTTATCCATTCATGATGTGTTACATAATTATTTATATTCTGTATATAAAATCAAATTGTAGCTTTCGTGTTTTCGCAAGTAGATAGGAAGTTTGTTTATTTTCTGCTTGCCCTTCTTCATGGTATTGAGATGCCTGAAATTTTTGTAGTTTCCTTTAAACAAATAATGTTGATATTAAGTTGATATTTTTCATTTTGTTGCTCTAAAATTAGGATTTTTTTTCTTCATGAATGTTATTTCCGCTTTTAGAGTTCAAGGTTAACTTCTTCTTCTTTTTGTTCTCAAACAAATCTATCTAAATCTAAGAAATTTTCTTACTTCTTCATTTGTGAATCACCTGGACATTAAATGTGATGCTTGGTAAAACAAGGATAGATTGATTTTATTGATATCATTTGTTGGATACATGTGTATTTAAGATCATGTCTCCTACAAAAATAGTAGTATCTGGGGTTTATGATATTCTTACATATGAAAGTCGAAGTGCAAAATGCCTCATGGTCAAAGAATCCACTGATCTTTCCGGAGTTTATTTGTTTACCTTGACATTTTAAATTCTTGGTCTTTCATTGCAATAACACGAGAAATTTCTATTTGATGGCGAGAAGATGCAATCCCATCTCACATGGGTGATGCCGCAGTATGAAAGAAAATAATAACAATTAACCTAATCAGGTTAATGTTTTTAAATCTAATATGTATTTATCTTGGAAGTCGAGATTTTAGACGTATAAATACTAACCCGAGACCAGTTAAATAAATAAATCCACTTAGTTAGATCTTCTAAAGAAATATATTTTTACTAACACAGTCAAACAGGAAAATATTTTCGGAAGTTCTCTTCCATAAAGGTAACACTAACATGAAGCTTTTTTTTTTCTTTTATCTATTATGCACATTATATGTTCAAAAAAAATATATTTTCTTCTTTTCTATGTTGTATCTCCTTTGCTTGATTTTTCTAATTTGTAAGTGTAGTTGATTAAATCTGCTCCTTATTTTTTTTTAATTGTTTCATTAATATTTCGGTTTTGTGTGATACCATTAGGGAGAATCATTCTTCGAGTAATTCTTAAGGTTTCGCTTAACTATTCTTTTGATTCTTAGTATTGATGTCCAGTAAATTTCTTTCATTGGTTGGTTACTTTAGAACATTATATGGCATACTCATCCTAAGTGAGAAAAAATTTCCCATTATACAATACAAATATTTGTTTCACTGTTACACCCATAAAACTGAATGTCTCACTCATTCATCCCAAACCAATAGACTATATACTCTGTATGATCACTAGCCCTTAACCCGTGCCGTTATGTTGGTTGATTTTTAATATATCGTATAATTTGTGTCCCGAGTACTTATCAACTCCTTATGATTTAATATGTGTTTGTCATAAAAATAGTTGGGATTTTCCTCTCTTTTTTTCTTTGTTTTTTCTTTACCGCCGGAGATTTGCTCAAACGAAAGAAATATAATGTTAACTTCCAGACACTTTTTTATTTATGTTCATTGCTTATAATAAGATAATGCTCTACATGAACATGGAAGTTTAAATATTTTTTGGAAATATGTCATCAGCAGCGCTCATCTCAGTGAAATCAATTAATCAATATCGTCCATAAAAGTCTCCACATGCTCCTATTTCGCTCCAGCTGACTCATCTATCATGGTTATGTTGTCGATCCTCCAAATAGGCAGAGAATAGTATTTTTTTTGATGAAGCTTCCGTCGCCAAAAAGAGCACATATGGAGGTTCCGTCGTCGGATAAGTTGATGATGAAGATTCCGATGTAGATTCCGTTGTCGGACACAACCAAGATGAAGGTTTCGTCGTTGGAGAGCATCACTATTGATCTTAAATCTCAACCCAATAATCAAAAATCGCCATTAAAGTGAAGATAAACCTTAAAAGAGTAGATAAAACCAAAATGGTGTAGATAAGTAGAAAACATAATAAAAACCAAACTAATCTACTAACTAACCTACGTAGATGATGTCGATCCACCATTTTAGTTAGCCATATTATGTTTTGACTAACTTTAAACTTGATGTCATCTTATACTGTGAACTTTATGTGATTTCAAAATCGATTTCATTCGTATTAAGTAATCCGTTGTATATCCCAACAATTCTTCTACAACAATTCCTTTCTTTTGTCGTTTCCGGACCATCAGTAGCCATTATTGTCAAACGCAGTCTGTCTAATTTTTGTTGATGTTATGTATTTGCAATGTTCATTTTTCTTAAATAAATAGATTGTGGAAAAACTTAAAAAAAAAAAGAACATAAGTATTACATCGGGTCTAAGTTACTATATCCGGAATACCCTATACACTGCTTTTGGTGCCTTATTTCCACAAATTCCTCATTGCATTCTAGACAGTACATGCAACACCAATCATTTGCGAAGTGATCTATTTGCGCAAGTGTGGTCAATGTATCCCTTGCTTGTAATAATAATAACAACATGTCAATTTTTTTTCAAGGCATCTAGTTGTAAATGGTATGAATCTAATAGATTTGAATTATAACTCAATCTTAGATATCACCTTCTTCTCACATAACATAGAAATTGAAGAAGGACAAATCTTGACCACTCTTTACATAGGCAGAGTTAGCCAAACTATGTTTTGAAATTGTCTTGCGTGAAAATTATTGTTAATCCATATTTTAGTTAGCTCCTATCGAAGCCGATCTAATTAGTCCTATAGAAAGTTGATCTTCAATTTTTGACCTTATCTCTTGACCAAATTATTGAAGTATTCCCAGTCATGTTATGCTTTGTGTGATCTACCCATCTGTGTCTACTCTACCTTCTAAACCAGTGAATGAAACCTATACACATTGATCCGTAATGTGATATTGTTGGTTTTTCATCAAGAGGTCGCATGATTTGAGAATGTAAAATATAAAAAATATTCTATAAACATCGGAGGAGAATTTTAGATTTGTGATTTAGAGTTTTTTATGATGATTTTGATGAACAAACATAATTTTCAAACAAATATTTTAGAATGCAAATACATTTTCCCGATCAATAAGGTTTTATATCGGGAATTGAGTGAAAGTTGTTGTCTTTGTACGCAGTTGTCGCGAAAAAACTCGACATTGATGGTCTTTCAGGAAAAAGAATGTAATAGTACTTGAGAGAGTGGTAATGTTCTCTTACGCGGGTACACCAATTGCCTTTATATAATACGGGTGATCGAACAGTCATGATCAAATTGTCTTATACGATGTTATCGATGTTGTAATGACAACATAAAATTAATATTATCCATCACTACTCACCAGAATTTACCGTCACTACTTCTTCAACCACAAACCAGGGGCATAGCCAGGATTTTTAGGAGAGAGGGAGAAAAAATTCTTGACAAGATGGAAACATGTGAAAAATGGACTTTGTATCCCATTTTATAATAAAAGAACAAAAATAAATATAATTGTGCTTGGCTCCGCCCTTAACCACCCCTAATCTTTCGGCCTCCACCTCTTCTACTACTCATTGCTGCAGAAAATGTCTATTGATACTATTTATCAAAATTACTTATTAATAGAAATAAATATTATAATTAATTAAGAAAACATTTATAATTAAAAAATGATTAGTCATTCATTATGAGCAATTAGTGAAACACTAATTAATAAAACACTTTATAATGAATAAATTACTTATTATGTGCAATTAGTGAAACACTAATTAATAGACCAATTATGGTATTTAAGTTGAACAAACCACAATTGTTGATTTATCTTTTCTATCAATTCCAACCAAGGTGGAACAATGGTTAGAGGCCACTCTTATGACACAATAGGTCATGAGTTCAAACCTCCCTGTTATAATTTTTGAAATTCCATATCTTGACTTGAGTATTCATTTTTCATTTATAATATTAGAATTAACACCACGTGTGCGACTTGTAGGGTGTGGCAGGGAGAACCACATCCTTTGATTTATATTTCCCACAGACAAATCCTGACCACCACTAATAAAGGAAAACTTAGCCTAGCTTTGTTTTGTATTCTTGATATGTAATCTCTGAGACCAGCATACCCTTGAAACATATAAATTCCCAAAGGATCTATCGTCCAAGCTATTTGTACAGCTCACAGAGCTAAAACGATCATTACTCTTAATTAGCGTGATATGCTTTGCAGATCTAATCGTAGCATCATCAAATTTTTGGAGTCGCCAAATCGTCAATATTATTCATTCCATTTAATTAAAAAAATAAAATGTTTCACAATAAGGATGTAATATTTTTACAAACATGCATGCTTGCACAAAAAAATTAAAAAAAATTAAAAAAATAATCCGTTTTTGCATGACAGAATTTTAGAGTATCCAAATATGCATCCAAATTTTGAATTAACCAAATTTATATAATATTTATATACTAAAAAATATATTCATATGTATCTAAATATTTTAATATATTTTATCACTTTATTTATCTCAATATAGGACGGGATGGTGAGACTATCTTTTTGCGTCATAGGTATGTGGAAAAAATATGAATCTAAGTTTCTTTATATTTTCATGCGGTCTACTAAGTTTTGATGATACTTGAGAACGGAATCAAAACACCATCAATAATGAACAATTTTTTGCTGGTGTTTGTCAGTTTGACAGGAAGATATATCTGTACATCATCTTCGACAGGAAGCACTTCATACGCTTTAATTTGCAATATTTAGAGATGGAAATCTATTTTTTATAAATACATTATGTTTCTTTTTAGTATCTCTGATATCAGATATTGATACAACTATATAGCGATTGTCATTTTTTATTTAACTACAGGAAGTTGGAGTCTGGAAGAGGAGTTGAGTTGGGCGCTTGATTCTTAATGCAAATGTACGATTTCTGTATAAAGATATATCATTGCATCGGTTTCGACGGGAATCACTTCATGTTTTTCCCTATTTAGAGTTCACAATCTATTTTATATTAATATCATGTTTTTTTTTAGTGTCTCTAATATCAAATATTGATATAACTATATAGTGAGAGTGATTTTTTACTTTAATACAAGCAGCTGGATCCTGAAGGTGCAATTTAGTTGGACACTTGATTCCTTAACACAAATATATGACATTAAATGTAAGGAGGGTGGAGAGTATATAGCGAGTGAAGTACAAACAGGATTTGGCCCCTTTATTAGGGTTTTGAGATAGAATATTATTAAGACTTTGCTTCTTTACTTTATGTTGCATAATATTATGAATTTGTGAGATTTTTTAGATTATATTACAAACAATTCTAAAAAACTATATGAGATCTTTAATTGTTAATTCTCAATCCATTGGATACTAATGTTGTATAGCGTATTAGAGTTCTCATTGGGACGGGTGCAGGGAGAAGCCCCGCCTCAATGAACATGAATCAACAATCTGAAAAATTCCACCAATCCCGGTGCGTATCATGGGTTTCAAGCTAGTTATTATAAATTAATTAATTTAAATTTAAAATTGGTATTATAAACTTAGTTATATAGAAATAAATCGGAGAAAAATATGGAGATCAAATATTTTCTCTAAAATATCACCTTATTTGCGAATCAATCTTCTTGCATGTGGCTCTATTTGATTAATATTTTGTTTCATCAGTGAAAATACAAACAGTGTACAATTTCTTGGAAACAAAACTAAATGGCAATAAACTGATAATTTAATTGCAATAGATTGATAGAAAAAAAAGGAAAAGGAAATGGCTTCCAACTTTGATTTATGGAAAAAAATAATCGGTTAAGTCTAATCCATCAGTATACTAGAGAGATCAATCAAGCATTATGATCATACAGGTTGTTGCACTGAATAAACATTCCTATGGCATTTCCAGATTGTTGCCCGAAGCCAAATTAACATTTTCTTGACTTTGGTTTCTTTTTGAGAAATCAATGGTTTACTTACTTAATCAAGAGAAATTATTTGGTAGAATCCCATTTTTTTAAAAAGTTCTTCAATCATAATAATAAAATTATACGAGTATCATCTTTCGGTGATGGATCTTGATGTAAGACTTGTGATCAATCAATAATGATTTTTGATGTGAATAAATCAAAAATCTTCGGATTTTTTATTAACTAAACCTCAATCAGATTTTCTAAGAGTTGGAATATATCAAGGAAATGGTTTCAATTTTCAAGAGAGATAGAAGATGGTATTTGGAAAGTATATGACTTCCACGGATTTCGTTTTATAATTTTATGAGCTCCGGCGATTATGAGCTTCGGCGAACGTTTTTGGCGATTGAAAGCCAGAGATTTTAATGGATTGGTCTCTTTCCCGGCTCACTTTTGATTTGATTTCGCATCTTTTTCCTCTTTTTCCTTTGATTTTTCGTCCAAGTTTACACGGCGTTCTGAGTTGCGGCTTCTGTTTTCTTTCGTTAGGGTTTTGGGTTTTTGCTTTTTCTATTTAGGGTTTGCATTGTTTTCCTTTATCATGGCTGCCTCTGCTCGACCTGATGTTGTTGGTTTTCATCCATCTGCTTCGCCACAACCATCTCCTTTTCCTTCCCATACCACAATTCCGCCCATTAATGATGTTGAGCAGAATATCTACTTCCATTGTCCGTTAAAACACCTCCATGGTTGCCAGGACGGAGTAAATGGAAGGGGGTACACCAGGAGTTCTATCATTAGTCACCTGCAGAGTAGACATTTTTCTATAGCGAACAAAGACAGCTGCAGATCATCCATTGCAGGTGATTTGCAGTTTTTCCAAACTTTTGATAGCGTACTCAGACAGCTCCACATGTGGTTGTGCTGTACGTGCATGAAATTACATGCTTGGAGATCCCCTTGAAAAGGTCACAAAGGTGAGCACATCGACATCATATCTAGTCCCTTTAACGGCACTTCTGCAGCATTCACCATTTACGGCATTGGCAAGCCGTCGTGTGTTGTTTCGAGCACGCCTGTTGCAACTACAACATAGGTGAGTTTTGTTGTTGATATGGAGTTGGAATGATTCTCTTTGTGTACTGAACTTCTCAACGTTGTTTTCCAAAGGCGATTTACCACAGTATCTAGTATTCCACATCCCTGTAGGCTTGCTTTCTCACGTACCTTGAAGACTTGTCTTGACAACGTGTTATGCAGATTTGCTGACTTGGTTTCTTGGTTACGGCTCCTACTTCTCCTAATTTTCATCTTGTCTCTCTATAGACCCAAACGTTCAGTAGAGGAGAAGTCGTGTAATAGGAAGAAGCTCCAAATAGTTGTGATTCAGCAAGCTCTATTAGTTCAGAAGTTACTAAAGCAACCATGCCACCAACACACCAAAAAGGACAGTGAGAAAGACAGTGAGAAGAAGTCGGAGGTTGCCAAATTGAGTGCCTACCGCAAAAAGATTGGTTTTGGACACTATGCAGCTGCAATTCGCGTCTTGTCATCGAATGGTATTGCTCCTCGCGATGATAACACCTTGGCTGAACTTGAATCCAAACGCCCGACTGCCCCTCCTCCTTCCATTCCGAATACTAGCATTTGTAATGATCCCATAACGGTTGATTCGAGAGCGGTCTTGGGTTCTATCAAAAGTTTCCCAAAGGGTACTTCATGTGGTCGTGATGGCTTACATGCACAACATCTAGTTGATGCCTTGAGTGGGGAAGCAACAACAGTTTCATATGGTTTGATGGCTTAGATTGCTGGTGTAGTCAACCTTTGGTTGGCAGGCAAATGTCATGATGTTCTAGGTGAGTACATTTCCAGCACACCCCTTACACCATTACTTAAGCCAGGAGGAGGAATAAGGCCTATCGCGGTTAGAACTATTTGGCGTCGCTTGGTCTTTAAGGTTGCTGCCTTTTCTGTCGGTAAGGCAATGTCTTCTTATTTAGGCGACCATCAGTTCGGTGTTGGGATGCCGGTTGGAGGGGAAAGCATTCTCCACGCGGTTAATGGTTTGCTGGAGTTAAAGGGTCATTCAGACAAGATGTCAATGTTGCTTATTGATTTCTCCAATGCCTTCAACATGGTGTGCAGATCCCATCTCATAAAAGAGGTACGGCTTCATTGTCCAGGTATTTCTCGTTGGGTTGAGTTCTGTTATGCTAGGCCTGCTAAACTATACTCCCTCCGTTCCAATTTACTTGATGTTTTAGGGTTTTTTTTTTGTGTTCCAAAATAGATGAGGGTTTAAGTATTTTTCCTAAATTCTCACTAATTTACCCTTGCATTAGAATCACAACATACCGTTAATTCTTATTTTAATTAGTAGATAAATGATTATTCCAAGGATTTGGAAGAAATATTTGGTTTATCCCAAGTAAATTACAATGGGATACGTAATTTACATTAAATCTAGAAACTAAAAACTAGGTGGTTTAAAATTCTAGGAAGCTATTAATATGGGTAAATTTGGAAAAAATTTACTCTCTATGTTGTTTTTTAATCTGCGTGAAAAACTCTATAACATCAAGTAAATCGGAACGGAGGGAGTATTACGATCAACATATTTTATCTTCCGCTCTTGGTGTTCAGCAAGGCGACCCTCTCGGTCCTCTTTTGTTTGCTATGACACTTCACCCCCTTGTGAAGTCCATTGCTTCTCGTTGTAAACTTGATCTACATGCCTGGTATTTGGATGATGGTACTATCATTGGTGATACGCTTGAGGTTGCTAAAGCTTTGAGCATAATAGAATCTGAAGGCCCATGTAGGGGTTTGCATATGAACATTAAGAAAACTGAAGTTTTTTGGCCTACAGTCGATCCTCGTAGCATTGCTGAGGGTGTTTTTCCCAATGATATTGGTAGACCTCGCAACGGTGTTAAAATTTTGGGTGGACATGTGAGTTTGGATTTGGATTTCATGGGTGACATAGTTATGAGTAGGGTGAACAAGACCATTCGGCTTATGTCTTCTATCAAAAAAACTCAGAGACCCGCAAAGTGAGATGCTATTACTTCACAATTGTATTGGTGTGTCCAGACTTTACTTGGCAATGCATACCACCAACCCTGCAGCTTTACAAAAAGCCACTGCTCTTTATGACGATCATCTTCTTCAATATTTGAGGCTTTAACTTATAGGAGATGGTGCAGGTTTTGGGCCTTTGCAACAGAGACTGGCTACCTTGCCTATCAAAGATGGTGGTCTTGGTATATACACTATGTCTGACACTAGAAGATATTGTTATCTTGCTTCCCAGAGTCAAACTGCTCCTTTGTGGAAGGTTATTATTGGTAATTTATTTCCTCCAGACCATGGTTCTGCTTACCAGACGACTCTTCAGAACTTTATTCAGGTACGTGGTTTACCTTCAACTTACTGTGTCGATAACACTTCCCCCCCCCCCCCCTTCTATGAATGCCCTGGCAGTCACTTATTTTGATGTAGTTAAGAAGCAAATACGTACCCAATTTTCACTATCTGCAAGAGAATCTATTCTGTGGCAATGCAACCGTGTCAAACACGCACATGATTACCTTCTATCTGTCCCAATCAGTGGTTTGGATCAATGCCTTGGGCCCAGACAGTTCAGAGCTGTAGTTTTTTATCGCCTTTGTATCCCTTTGTTTGCTGAGGATAGTTTATGCTCGTTCTGCAATAAACCCATGGACATTTTTGGAGATCATGCGCTTCACTGTGCTAAAGATGTTGGAATTAAGTTTCGACACAATTTGGTTCGTGATGTAATTGCGGATATATGCTATAAGGTTGGTTTCCATGCGCGCAAAGAAGTTGATCTGGGTTTCGTGTCTGATGATAACAAGGATTTAAGACCGACAGACACTCTTGTTCTTAAATGGGAAAATGGCCAAGACGTGTGTATGGATGTTACAGGTGTCTCTCCTTTCGCAGATGAGGGTGTTCGCGCCTTTATTCCAAGGCAAGCTATTTCAAGGGTAGTTTCGCGTAAACGTACTAAGTACTTGGACGAATGTACCTCACATGGTTTTGGGTTGGGTGTTTTAGCTTTCACTACTCTAGGGGAGCTTGGTGAAGATATGATTTGTTTTTTTAAACGTTTGAAGAATTGTTTAGTTAGTAATGATGCTGGTAGTGGCCCAGGTAGATTTATTTTTCATCGGTTGGGTGTCGCTATTCAGAAAGGGGTTGGTGCCCAGCTTTTAGCTCGGTTACCAACTAAAAGTGTAAAATCGTTAGAATAATAATATATTAGACAAAAATAAAAAGAATGCTTTTACAATTTAATATATTTAAATTAATCGATAAATATATATAGGTGTCGCATTGTGATTAGGTGGGACAGAGAGACAGGAAATATTTGGTCACAGAGGATCTGCACCCAACTTGTATAGGGTTTATTGTCCACACGTTGAAGGCCATTGGTGATTAAACTGGCCAACTCATCAGTCATCACTGATACATGCTATGCCTAATTGTCCGAGTCTTCTATCTACGAAGTGCAGTATGTAAACTTAGTCTCCTAGTCTTATGGACGGTGAAAGAAGACTTGGTGAATGGAAATAAACATACTCAGTCCAACAACCTTCGCAAAGGGCTACACCCTGTTTGGCTGGATCTAACTTAACCCGAATGATATCTGACTCAAGGTCTAACTCGCCCTATACAATTCTTAGAATTAGAATCAATGAAGTATCACCAAAAAAAAAAAAAAACTGACAAAAAACGTTATGCATACTTGTAAATATGCACGTGTGATGCACCTGCCGAGTTGTCGTTCCATTACAAAATTTATGGGATAACAAACTATAATACTAAGGCGGAAAATCCTCCTTCAAAATAAAAAAATATTGTTTCACAATTTCATCTCTTGTAATCAATTAGAATAGGTGCGACTTACATTTCAGCGAGTAAAAAATTCATACACAATAGACACCAAATTGTAAGATGTAACGAAAACTAAAATAATAAAGGAAATGAAAAAAAAAACATTAAGTAAAAAACAAATATAACGACTAAGAACTTTGCAGACGACATTAATTCGTAAGATGTATACCTAAGCTAGGACGACGTAAGAACTTCCTTGTACACAATGTTCTTGGTGAACGTTCTAAATTTATCAGAAACACTTCCTTTCTTGATTAACACCTTAGTGTTGTTGCTCGAAACACCCCTTGAAATCCCAGCATAATATTTACCATGACTGAAGACATGCTCAGGAAGATAAATACCGGTGTTTTCAATTGTTTGTCCTTGTGCTTTGTTGATTGTGAATGTAAAGCACATACGTACTGGGAATTTCTTGCGAATCATCTTGAACGACATATCAATATTCTCTGGCGGGGCTCATTGGCATCCTATGGAGGAATACTCATTTACCCGCCGAATTTCCATTAATGATCACTGCATCGATACAATTTGGAAAGAACTTCTTTATGATAAGCCTAGTACCATTGCATAAGCCGTTATTGGCACTAAAATTCCTCAGTAACCTACTGGGTTCTCCTAGCTTTAGTTTCAACTCATGAGGAGGCAAAACACCAGGGGCCATTCCGTTCAAATTTTCTTGAAGATATGGGTTTTGGAAATCATCTTCCACGGAATCAAATGAATAATACGTATGATTTTGACCGGGAAACATTCTAACCCTCAATCATTTAACTCATTGACATGCTCATTCAGTGGTGTGATCAGTTCCCGGTTAATCAAGTAATCTTGATCCTTAGAATTATCTGCCAAGATGGGAAAGGTAGCATCTATCAGTTGGGACACTGAATCTTCACCAATCCAGGGTATCACCATATCATCTGGCATCTTTATCATGTTATTTGCCGCAGAAAGTTCATTTATGTCACCAACTCGCATCAAGAAATTAGAATAAGACATATCTCCTACTGCACGCATATTCTTCTTCAGACGATGAACCTCTATATGTCTCCACATAGCCGACCGGATAAGACATGAATCCACCATTTTCCCCCTTGAAGCTTTTGGTACAACTTGAAGAACCTGGCGGAAATCACCTCCCATAATAACAATATTACCACCAAATGGCTTCTTGTTACCCATTATATCTCTCATAGTCGTATCGAATGCCTCGACATAATACCGATGTGCCATGGTAGCTTCATCTCACATGATCACAGTAGCTTGACGGAGAAGATCAGCCAACTTGTCATTTTTGGCGATGTCACATGTAGAAGTTGCTGCTGGGGTAAATGGAAGCTTGAATCTTGAGTGTGCATTTCTTCCACCAGGTAACATAGTAGTTGCTACTCCAGATATAGTTGTTGCTATGGTAATACCACCACTTCTTCTAACGGTCGACAAAATAGCACGGTAGAGAAAAGTCTTCCCGGTACCTCCTGGAACATCAACAAAGAATACTCTGCTTTCTTTTATTCGGACTGCACCCATAATTGTATCATAATCCTTGGACTGATCTTCATTTAACTTGTCCACATTTATCATATCTTTTTCGGAAATAGGAATAGATACCTCCTATTCGATCAAATTAGACACCTATAAATTATTGTCCAATATGTTGCCGGAAGATCATAATCTTTTAGACGCTTGCCATGTTGATGAAGCATTTGACCCAGCTCTCTGAGAAGACGGACTGATAAGTATACCGACCTTGTATCACATGAACTTGCATAATATTCGACCATGTCATTGAAGAACTCCTCCCACAGCTTTCTGTTGTCCACTGAGTTCCAAAAAACCAATATGCTACCAAAAATAGTTCTCAAAGCAGATTTCATCTTGTTTGTTGATGCTTCGGCCATACACGCCGTTAAACTATTATCATTCTCCAGCATCCATCGTGCCTCGGATGCACTTTTAAACATATGATATCTTCTGCCGTCAACTGTCAACAAATCTTCGTATGAAGTAGCACCCCCAACATGCATAAGTATAAGCCTTAGAAAAAACCTTTCAGCTGCAATAGGGGGCACAGAATATACCCTACCAATCACCCTCTGTTTTGTTCTTCTTTTATGCCATTTCTTAATTGGTTTGTCCCATGTGTAGTGTTCAGGAATCTCCCGATACAACCATCGCCTAGCCATAGGATCACATGCATTTGTAATAAAATACTCCGTCAACATCTTTTTAGAATTATTTTCATTTGCTAAGACCTCATCGACTGTTTGATACTCATATAACATGACACTATTTTGTTTGGGAAGATGTAAGTGCAATCGTTGAACTAATGAACACATATTATTCATCGCAAACCATGTATATCCTCCATATTTCCTCTTGAGCACACACCTATCTTGCATTGATGTGACGTGTTACCTCGTTATTCTCGAATTCTGGTTGCACTCGAAAGGAAATACAATCTGGGCCCTTGTAGACGTACTTGTAAAGATACTTCACACTTTGGACAGTGGAACAAACTTCTACATTGCTGTGGCAATCGTATTTCTGAAGAAGCCAAGGATTGTAAGGAACCACAAATCTATTGTCCGCTATGATGTTTTTACTCATTCTTATAGTATTTCCATCCTCTCTCATCTGATAAACTGGGTAAGCATCTTTGCCTTGCACGATACATTCAGAAAATTGTTTCGGAAACCCTCTCTTGCACTTCCCTTCCCTCATGCACTTGCTGCCACATGTACCATGTATCATCCATTTCTTCACACACTTATATAATTCAGGATTTTTCTTCTTATCAGGGATTTCTGCTCTAACTATACGATCATAATCATCAGGACCTTGTAACTTGTCTTCTTTTTCCAATATGATCAACATATGGACATGAGGTAGACCTCTTTTCTGAAACTCAATCACATGAACATGAGCATATACTCTTCCTAGCACATTCTTGTTGAAGATATCTTCCTTCAACTCTTCAAATTTAGCACGGAATACCCTAGTTATTAAATCAGGTCTATTTGATGCGGATTGACCTGGACGTAAGTTAGCTACAATCTCGGGCCAGAGTGGATTGCAAGTCATCGTAAGAAATATATCAGGCTTCCCATATTTCTGTACCAAAGCCATCGCATCTTGGTATCGCTGGTACATATCATGCGGCCAACCAACGTATGAAGAAGGTAGTACTATCTTCTTGCCTAGTTCGTTTATTGAGATAAAAAAACGTATCAAGAACTCATGCATATTTGATGCACTTAGGATATAAAATTAGAAACATACCAAGTTTTTTGCTTTCTTTTAAAACTAAAGTGGATTATGAAGCTTTGAGTTTATATTTGATTTTAGGAAGAAAAAAAAAACTTACCTATGCTGGTCTTGCCCGCTCTTTGTGCATCTTGTAATCCTTCGTAGAGTTCCGCCCTTAATTGCTTTTGATGACCTGTAACCCATCTGAGCCTAGCAGAGTCAATTTTAACCCAATTATCCACAACATACTATTGCAACAATCGCACGCCTCGAAGAAAAAATGAATCATGATTGTTGCGCATCTGTCCAATAATTAAAAAACACAACAAAAATTGATTAAAAAACACTTAAAAATGTGGGTTCAAGTCTTTGGATTTATAAACGATATCACTTAATACTTAGTACCCGCAAAATGTACGAATAATATCCACGACATGACATCTTTCTTCCATTATTGTCTTTTTTTCCTATGTCCCACCCGTAGCTTCCATAAGGGAGTAAAAGAGGATATTCAATAAGATCGTAATTACCACCCGTCTCAAAGACCTGTATGAGATTCCAAGATGTTGTCAGCACTATTATTTTACGTTCTGTATGTTCGTAACTTGCATCACCTATTGGTACAATGGCTGCAACCTGTGAAGCATTCAGAAGAGTGTACTGCAATTGATCTTTAGGTTGTTCTTTGATAATCAACTGGAAATCCAAAATATCTTCTCGTTCTGCACCTTGACGAAAAACATGAACAAAACTATTGTGTCTATTCAAGATTTCCCTTAACAACTTCAAGACATCTCTATCCAACACATCGTTACCTTCCTTCATCCTCCACTCAATCTCCTGATCTGTATCATAGAAATATATCTGCAGGTATCGTGGTCGATAAGCATTCTCTTCAGGAAAAAGACTACCGATTTTATGGTAAAGGTGGCCTTGAATACAGAAAGTATAAACTCCTTCGGTGTTATCAGCGAGATCCCTATCAAAGTAAACCCACATCGAAGTAAATGCAAAACACCAATTATAAGATCTGATATTGATCCTAAATTGTTTCCCATCTCGGTCCCTGATCTTCAAATAACTCCAAAAGTGCTAAAGGTGGCTCAACTAATTGCAAAGATATCTTTCCATTACCACAAAAAAAATTCTATGATTCACGATGGAAAAGCTTCCATTGACATTTTGGACATGTTTCTAGAAGTGGAAAATGGTATTTTACAAATCCAACTTGGTTAGTGAGTCCCCTTGCACAATTATGGAATGAAGATCTTCCCACAACACTCCGATGTGGATGACCTACCGGTCTTCCTATCCGACTTCCTTGTGTATGTTGGGATTGTTGAGATTGATCATGCGCCATAAGTCGAGGGATTCTTTGAAGGTTTAATGCAAGATTATCATATGTTGCTACATAAATTGAGCCAGTAAAAATAATCATTAGGTAATCACGAAAAAACTATGAATCACCGATGGATATATTATAAGCCGAAATATATGTAGATAGTGATGTAAGAAAGATATGACTATACCGATTGCATCCTGTGTATTTGGTGGTTCTCTACGTTGAGGATGTTAACTGAACCTTGGACTTCTGCACAAGGGTAATCGGGTGGCATGACTACTTTCTCCGTGATGTGGTGCACTTACTTGATGCAGGGCAATTTCTGCAACAGTTTCCCCATCATCGGGAACTGCTATCATCTGCTGAGTCATGATTGGTTCTTTCTCCAGCGGAACGAATAACTATGCCTCCTTCCTCTTCTCTTCCAGGAACATAGATGTTGGGTCGGCGCCGTTTCTGTTTACCAATAGTTTTTGTTAAACATAAGTCTAAATTCACATCCATTTTTACCTAATCCTAAAACTGAAATGGAAAGAAAACCTATTTTGATATCTCAAAAGAGGAATTTGTACATAAACATGTAATACACTACAAACTTCTCATTAAAAAACTGAACTGCATCTATTATTATTAGTTACCACCAACAGTTGTTTCGAATGGTTAAACAACAGAAAATCAGATCCGTATGGATCTGTCCACATAACTAATGGTGATGAAGGCAGCAGAGAATGCTTAGATCACATGAATCCCTATGTTTTGATGAAGGAAACATAGAATGCTTAGATCACATGAATCCCTCTAGTTTGATGAAGACAACTTATGTCTGAGATATTTTTTCTAAAAGTATCTAAATGATGTAATAGATATACACACATACCTGATATGGCGTAATCGACTTTCCCTTCTTTTTTTTTCCGGGATGCCTCTGCGACGTCCTCATTTTGGCACTGAAGTTTCTCAATAAATCTAGAACTCCGGCACGTTACTCCCATTTCAGTTGATTTACGATGTGGTTCAAGGGTCCGTTGTTTTTCGTTTACAGTCACTAAACTTTGTCAATAGAGGCAAAGTGTAGTTTTAACATCACATGTTAAAATCAAACTCATTAAGGGTGTGTTTGCATATGAGAGCTGTATATGCAATATAAGATACATACCTTTTCAGTCAAATCTCGTCCAATGGAGTCTTTTTATAATGCCTTACTGGTCTCCATGTTAGTTGTAATTTGTGTTGCCATTTCTTTCCCAGTTCCATCAACAACACCAATAAGTCCAAGTTGAATATTAAAGGCATCATCCTTTAATAAAACAGAGAGGGAGCACTTAATTGTGACTTTTACATAATAGTTTAAATTTGAGTTAGCATAGTTAAAAGTTGACTTACAAAGAAATCTATGCAACCATTCTGGATTTGGAATATGACTGTAGTAATCTGAGAAAAATCGGACCTTAGAGTTGAAAATATAGATTTAATAGTTGGATTAATCTCCTTGTAAGCTTGAGTTGTGGGCTTCAAAACTGGGACTTGGTCACTTTCCATCCCTACAAAATCATGATATCGAAACCAAAACCAAGAAAATGTCAAAACTATTAAAAGAAGAAAAATCAGAACTATTAAGGAATTCAAAGGCATATGATTATGAAAACAGATTTTACACATTGCATTTTGATTATGAGTATGTACACGTTCTTGATCTGGTTCGGATAGTGCAGGTATTATCGCATTTTGAGTATGTACACGTTCTTGATCTATTTTGGATAGTGCAAGTATTCTCGGGAGTGTTATATGAGGTGACAGACCACCACCCCATGGCTGGAAAAAGTTGATTTTAATTTCAGAAACTAAAAGTCTTAGCGTAATAGGTTTAAATTCAAGGAACTGATGACAAAATTAAAACAGATGGCATAAAAAAATACCTCTGTCAGTTTGCAAAGAATATGTAAAAGCACCGGTATAACTTGTTTCTTGGTTCGCATCTGAACTTTGCCTTTCCATATCTGCAGTACGACACATTTGTAACTGAAGATTTCTCTGTTGCAGGTCAATCTCAGAACGTCTTCTCTTGTTTATTCCGTTATCTGAATCCTCTAATTCTGGGGAGTTAATGTTTTCTTTGCCACTTTGATGTGGTACACCTACATTAGTTTAGACCTTATTATAAAAGCAAAGTCATCATGGAAATTCAAAGTAACCATAGTAAACAAAGTGACCATAGTAAAACCTGAATCAACTAATTGTTGTTCCCCATTTTTAGAGTTGTTATCATCTGTCGAATGATGATTCTTATTCTCTCAGGTGGAGCAAATCACTATGCCTCCCGCCTTTATGCCAGGAACGTAATTGTTTGGTCGGCTTCGTTTCTAAAAGAAAAACAAACCCAATGAGGAAATTATAAATATGTGTACACCAAAATCCACGCAACGACAACATTCTGTTTCTCACAAATACTTATACAACACCAATCACGCAGTCATAAACCCTTCAATTTCTCACAAATATTTTTAAATTTTCTACGAATCTCAATGGAAATCAATGATTTTGTTTTTCTTAATATAGAAATTCAGTGACTTTGTATAGATACCCAATTCAGAATATCTTGTTATATGGATTGGTTATTGTTCAGGTTATGGTCCCGCAAGTGGTCATGAATTTGTCATGGGTCTACATATTGATAAACCATCCGCACATGATGATCTTTTTAACTTCTAAAGTACTCTCTTTCTTGTTATGTAATTGGGAAGCGTTGATGTAGGATCAGAATATCGCAAGAAGGATACATTTGCGAAGTTTGATCAACAACACTTTGCGAGAGTCGCAGAATGATGATGTAACAAATGACGATTGTAGAAACATGAGAAAAGTGTGATGACTTTGCGATGTTTAGAGTGTTTGCGAAAATTAACAATATAACTCTTGCGAGAATATCGCAAGTCAGATCCTAAAATAAAGGACAGATTATCTGAGCAAGACATTTTGGAGAGAGAAAGCTTAAAGAGTGATTGTATTCTTGTTTTCTTCCATTACTTGTAACATTTTTGTGAATCAATTAATAAAAGTGTTGTTCTTAATCTTAAAAGTTGTGTTGATTATTATGAATTCTTGTGAGGGGTGTAGTGTAGGATTTCCTTCTACTACATATTGGCGCTAGAAACAGGGATAATTTCATGTGAAAATTATTGTGAAAGCTGTCTAAATCAAGAAAATGATAGAAGAAAACAACAAATCAGTTGGAGAAAGGATAATTAAGATCAATAAGGATGAAAAAAGGTTAGAGTGCAACGTAATCACAAAAATGATGGTTAATGAATTTCACGAGAACATTAGAGGGAGAATACATAAACGAGATTTTGAAGGAAAGAAGATTATGACGGTAGAAAAAATATCTCCGTTGAAGGATTGGGAAAAGCAGAAAATTACATTCACAGCATCAGAGATACCAAAGGAAAGTTTGAGCCACACATCTCCTTTGGTAATCACAGTAACAGTTGCACAAAAAGAAAAAGAAGAATCAACGAAATCTATGGAAGAATGGGCGGTGAATAGAACTCTAGTGGATATAGGGAGTTTAGTGGATATAATGTTTTATCATGTGTACAAAGGAATGGGATACAAATATGAAGAAATGTCTCATTCAACATATCAAATTCATGGTTTCGGAAAATCTACAACTAAACCAAAAGGGGAAATAGTAGTAAGAATTTCACTGGGGGAAATTAAAACACAAATAACGCTCTGTGTGGTGGATATGGACTCGCCATATAACATACTATTGGGAAGACCGTGGATACACGCAATTAAAGCCGTAGCATCAACGTTATATCAGTGCATCAAATTTCCAATGCGAAGCGGAATTGGTGAAATAAGGGGTGATATTGATAGTGCAAAATCATGTTATCAAATTGAAGTAAAGCATCATGAAGAACGTCCAAGAAAGCGAAATCTTCGCAAAAAATTGGCGAAAGAAGCAAAGAAAGAAGAAGAGTTTAAGATTTACATGATTAGAGCAAAAGAAAGGAAAGGAAATCCCAGCGAGATTTCAGAAGAAGTAAATGAGCTTGCGAAAGTGATAAAAGAACTAACACCAATGGAAGAACCTAAGCCTAGCATACTGCAATAAAACCAACAAAGGAAGTGAATATTGGAACTAATGACGAACCCAAAATACTAAGAATTGGGACCAAGATGGGGGCAGATGAAGAAGAAAGAACTATTAATCTCTTGCGAGAATATAGAGATATTTTTGCATGGAACATGGATGAAATGCCGGGAATAGATCCATCTGTGGCGTGTCATAAACTGGAAATTAACAAAGATGCAAGGCCATTTAAACAAAGGATAAGAAAAATCGCGACAACATATCATTCCCAAATAGAAGAATAGTTGCATAAAATGCTTAATACAGGAATCATAAGACAAGCCAAGTACCCGGTGTAGGATCAGAATATTGTCACAACAATATTCCTGAGAAATAAACGACTGTTCTGCGATATATCGATAATAAACGAACAACTCTGCGATACATTAGTAATATTCTGCGACACATCCAAAGATGACTTAAACAATGACGTAATGACTGAAAATGACAGAAACACGAAGAAAGTGTGACATGTCTGCGATATATCAATAAAACCTGCGAAAGTTAAAGGCGGTGCTAACTGCGAGTTATCGCAAGAACTCAGATCCGAAATTAAAGGGAATCTTAGCTGTAAATGAGCTGTCATGAGCTGTAATCCACTATGTAAAAACCTATATAAAGGAGATGAATAGTTCCAGAGTGGGGGATGAATTTTTGAGTGTTAGAAAAGTCTTTAGGAGAGAGAAAATCTTTATCAAGTGTTCTATGTTCTTGATTTCTATAATTCCTTAAGACCAAATTAATAAAAAGTGTCTTTAATCTTCAAATTATGTCATAAATGTTGGTAAATTCTTGAATAGGGTGTAGTGTGGGAATTCCTGCAACTACACCCGGGGTAGATAACAAACATGGTTGTAGTCCCAAAGAAGAACAAGGGGATGAGGATTTGTATAAAATTTACTGATCTAAATAAAGCTTATCTGAAAGATAGTTTTTCATTACCAGATATCCCACAATTGGTTGAATCAGCAGCAGGAAATGATAGGATATCTTCCTTAGATGGGTACAAAGGTTATAATCAGATTCCTCTCGCTGAGGAAGATCTAGAACATACTGCCTTTTTCTCACCAAGGGGATTATACTGTTATACAAAAATGTCATTTGGTCTGCGAAATGCTGGAGAAACATATCAAAGAATGGTGGAGAAAGTGTTCGCAAAATGGATACATAAAACACTAGAGGTGTATGTAGATGATATGTTAATAAAAAGTAAAGAAGCAAAGAATCATGTACAAGATCTGAAGGAAATATTTGAACAGATGCGACAATTTAATATTAAGGTGAATCCTGAAAAATGCGTTTTTGGAGTTACGTCAGGGAATTTTTTAGGTTACATTGTATCCAAGGAAGGAATACAAGTTTATCCAGAGAAAGTGCAAGCAGTTCGCGACATGCCAACACCAGCGACGGTAAAGGATATACAGAAATTAAATGGACTCTTAGCCTTGCTGAGGAGGTTCATCTCGCGATCATCTGATAAATGTAAACATTTCTTCAGCATACTAAAAAAGGGAATGAAATATAAATGGATGGATGAATGTGAGAAAGCTTTCCAAGGCATAAAAGAACATCTGATGAATATATCTATTTTACAAAATGCAGAACCAGGAGAAGAGTTGTTGATTTACCTTGTGACAACTTCGCATGTATTGCGAATGGACGCAGGAGTGGAAAAACAAATTTATTACATCAGCAAAGCATTCAATGCTGCAAAAAGAAATTATTCAAAGATTGAAAAGCTAATTCTATCTTTGGTATATGCAACATTTAAGCTTCACATATATTTTCAAGCACACAAAGTCAAAGTATTAACAAAATTACCAATTGAATCGGTAATGAATCACTCAAAGAGGTCAGGCAAAGTTGAGAGGTGGAATGCACAAGTAGGGTGCAGCGCCCCCTAAGCTAACAGCTAACTAATCCAAGAGATTAACTAAATATAGAGGCACTAAAACTAAACATTTATTGAATCAATCACATAAGAAATCTTCTATAAAACTTAACCCAAAACTAACCCCTCTCAGAAATATATATACAAGATCTTCTCTCAAATGATACATATATATTAGTCATTTGGTTTCCAAATAAAATATACAACATAATAAACATAACAGAAGTTAATCAACTAGCGAACTCAACCCTTGAAGCTTTCGATGCGCAACTCTGATCTGTCACAGAAACTGAAGTGGGAATAATTAACATTTAAACTTCTAAGTAATCATATGCAAGATTTGGAAAACAATACATGTTTTTCCGAAACATCAAACAAAATACTAAGTCACTGAAATAATCATACATGTATATGGACAAACTCCTTCTTCAAACAATGTATAATATGGTTGTAAATCCCTACCCGGAAATTCACACCTAATAGCTATGGATGCCACCAAGACCATGATGACCAATATAAACAATAAAAGCTGAATTCATGTAGGTATAAATGCGAAGGAGCGTATCTTATATACCACAAGTGGAAATTCTCATTTCCCATAACAATTCATACTGACAAAAAAACAATACAAGTCCTTTCCACATCGTGGAAAGATTCACAGAAATAACAGGATTGTCATAATGCATTTTAAACAAAACATGGAATGCAGAAACAAACAATGCATGAGTTTGTTAAGCATAAACTTTTATAAAAGCGACAATAATGATACAAAAGAGTCAAATGCATTCCCACACCTTTTGATGACAAGCCACGCCTACCTCGCGATCCAAGATCCACTGGTTCATCCTTTGAATCGACCGTTGTTAATAATTAACTGTTAATCACACAAAAAGTCTAAGAATCTATCCAAAAGGCTCACACAAGAATCATACAAAACTATCTAATAATTCTAAGCTCATTTAAGGTTCTACATCTTTTATTTATATATCTTTAGCAAATCTAAGGTTTATTAATTCAACTAGATTAATTTTATAATCCATTAGCTAAGTCTTAAGGATATCTACAACTTTGTAGAAGGAACCAAAGTCTAATTCGGACCACAAGAGGTCCAAAACATCTAGTTAAGAAAACTACCCTAAGCCCAAGTCCATTAAAGTCAACTAACAGTCACTAAATGTCAAATTAACGGTCAGTGGTCAACTAACAGTCAATGTCCAAGTTCAGGTCAAGGTCCAGGGTCAATTAGTCAAAGTCTATAGTCTGAATCGGTCAACAATCCGACTCAGGTCAAGATAGGGAAAACTCAGTGAGTTAACTCAGTCAGATAGACAAAGTCAGAAGTACTAGATCAAGTCAGCTAAGAACATAATCAGTCATATAATCTGACTGGGATGACTAATAGGAAAAAGCATAAGCTAAACTTCTATTACATATTCACTTCAACTAGAAAACTTACATTCTTAACTTCCATTTAACATAACAACATTAATTCATTCATTCTAACAGAATTTCACAATTCAATACAACTGAAATCTAAGTTTACCTGCAAAAGCAGTAACAAGATTTCACAGCAATTGCGTAGATAAAGAGGCTTTCAAGGAGACTATCCAACTGTGAATCTACACCACATTCCTATACAATTTCTACTTTGCCTATTCAAGATACAACAAAACTTTACACCACCACTCATGCAATCCCAGGTCACCACCATATGTAATTCTTACACTGCTTGCACTATTATTACTACCATCATCTATATTTCCAGTCCCCAATTCCAATTCCACACACACCCTGGCTTAAACTCATTATCATCCCAATTCTCCTTAATCAAACCAAAACATAAATTCACTTTATACCCCAACTTCTTAATTCCACAATCTTATCAATCTCAGTATGGCAACACACCTACTGATTGATTCATACACACAGTTCTACTAATTGTAACTTCATCTATAATTACATCACAACACAATACAAATCCCCTGCAACAATAGACCAGTGTTTACCAGTTACACTAACACAACTCCAGCATAATTATTATTCTTTCCCTTAACACAAATCAACACCAGCTCACTTCCAAATCCATTTCCTCATCAAACTCGGTTCAATTCATAATCATACAAATTATGAAACCAAAACAATTGAACTACTTAAATTAAAATAAATTACCTCAAAGACAGTTCATAACTTGCACCCCAGACATTTCATCCACTCCCTGCACCTTACACCACCACCACAATTGACTCATCTCAACCAACAGTCCACTGATTCCATTCTCTAACTTCATTCACTCACTGCAATAATATTGTGTGACCACCACCAACAGTTCAAACCTAAACCCAATCATTCTTAATTCTACATTCTGATTAAACTCATACCACCACTGGTTCAGTCACATCCACTTCAAATAACCAACTATACCCACATGCAATTCATATTCATTTCCCCACTAATTTAACTCCAACACCAACACCAACAACTTGGACATACCTCATAAATATGCTTCTTGTTTGAACCTTACTAATGAATTCATCTAATTTAAATCGAATTCATAATTTTAATTGAACACAACCCGTCATTCTTTGTCTATCAACCACTCAATTACCAGCCAGTTCTACAAACAATCAAACTTGAATAACCAAAACCCTAATTCCTCAATTCATCACTGGGATTTGAGAATTAATAATCAATTATTCTTCCTTCTTCTCAATAATCAAAACCCATCTTACAACTCTATATAAATCTTCTCAATCTTTGCCCAATTCGAACTCCAATACAACATGCAGAAACCCTAAGTTATCTTTCCCTTTCGATTCAACTTCAGAATAGCTTCACTTTATCAATTCGATAATAACCCCTCAATTAATTCTTAATTCCATCTTCAATCTTTCATAAATCTTCAACCAATTCCAAAACGCATAAACCCTAACTCTGATTCCTCAAAAATACCTTTTCTTATTATTCTGATTTTCCCACTGGAATCAACAACATCACCAACAACCACTCAATGGACTTTACTTTAATCCCTAACTTTCAAAAACACTAATTCAATCTCTCAATTCACCTACAGATAAAGAACACAGGAAGAAGAAGAAGAAAGAAAGAAAAGAAGAAGAAATGAATCCCTCTCCGGCGGTCTGGGGATAAGGCCGACCCAATCTTCTGAGTCACCCCATTTATTTGACACGTGCAACTACAAGGATTACTATCCAAAATTACTATTTTACCCTTCTTGCAATCTAAGTGATATCTTCTTTGCCCAGTGTCCGAATGACATGCTCAAGTAGTCCATTCCGCGTAACTTTTCAAGATCTATCTAACGATACTAGTTTCATATCTACATCGTTGTTAGATTAATTTCTATTAATTAACGTTCGTGTTAAACTAATCGAGTTATTATCGTCTAATTTGTCACTTGACCGGTCTAACAGAGTCGACGAGCTTGAGGGTCCTTACATAGGGCATTTTGAAGTTAAATATGAAGTGTTATCTTCTCCAAAGTCACAAGTTGTCGCATACTTTTTAGCAGAATTTCCTCTAGAAGATGATGAATCTATGGAGGATATGATGGATATAGAAGAAGAGCATGGAGATCCAAAAGACTTGTTAACAGAACCAAATAGATGGTAAATATTGGTAGATGGATCCTCTAATGGAGAAGGTAATGGAATTGGAATTGTCTTAATCTCGCCAGAGGGAATGAAGATGGCTTTTTCATTTAGATTGGAGTTTGCATCCACTAATAATGAAACAAAATATGAAGCTGTGATACATTCCTTGAAATTCGCAGTAGAAATGAAATTAGAAAATGCAAGAATTACCAGCGACTCACATCTAGTAATTCACCAAATAAAAGGAGTACACAACAAATGAACCATCTTTGAAAAAATACAAAAAACTTGTTGAAGAATTGTCAG